>JAEAOA010002142.1:0-7500 GCA_016746295.1 Potamilus streckersoni
TCATCCCTGACACACGTGATCCTTTGCTGGATCAAGTGCAGAGACTGTTCTTCACCTTATGATTTGTATTCTTTATATATAGATATATAGGATTTTTGTATTACAAATAATTATAAATATATACCAGACAGAACAGACTGCTCTCCCTGGATTCTGTAGTAGAATCTTGATAATAGTGGGCATATATATATATATATATATATATATATATATATATATATATATATATATATATATATATATATCTATATATATATATATATATATATATATATATATATATATATATATATACAAGCTGGTTGTATTTATAGTTTTAGCACATGTGAAGACAGCCATGTAGAGGTTTACAAACACAACGTTTTTGTGTTTATTTGTTTGTTGTATATATGTTTTGTATTTGCCTTTGTAAAAGACTCATTAAGAGTCGAAAGCGCTTAGGCTAGTTAGTTACTAGTTTCGTACTGTTCGTCGTCAGTTTATTGCATCTATTTTAATTAATCCCTGACACACGTGATCCCTTGGTAGATCCAGTACGCTTGAAAGGGTTGTTATTCGCCATATGATTTGTATTCTTTATATATATATATATATATATATATATATATATATATATATATATATATATATATATATATATATATATATATATATATATGATTTCTTTCATATGAATCTGGAACGACTGTGTATATATATGAGAATTATTTACTAGGTCGTTATGCGAGTGTGTCTGCTACGCACGAGCTTATATAACACCGATTAAGTGCCATCATTTTTTGGTGATCCGTGCTTAGTCGTGACGGTATATGGGCTGGTTCGTGCAGGCAAGGCGATGGGTTCCATTTACTCGCAGACCTAGGTTCGAAACTCCGTATAGTACGAATTTAATTTCTCTTACCTGTATGATAGTATTGTTTGTATTAAACTATTATTTCTGCCCTCTATTATCAAGATTCTACCACAGAATCCAGGAATAGCACAGTCTGTTCTGTCTGGTATACATAAATAGATATAGATATAGAATTTAAATCAGCGTAAAATAATATGATAAAACTGATTCTCCAGGATATGACTCCGAAATATGCCACGAACAGTTTACCAGGACCTTCGGAATATTCCTCAAACTATATTACTGAGGTGAGTTAGATAATAATAATAATAATAATAATAATAATAATAATAATAATACAGTGTCAAATGCGTTATGAGAAATTCCCTTTAGCCATTATCCACTTTTTTATTTGAGGAGGTTAGTTATTATTAAATTTTAAAGCAAATAAAGTGAGTGTCGTTGTCATCATCATAATCTTTTTATTGGTAGTCTTTTTCCTTAATCGTTTCGAACCATCTCTATTGACATGATCTGTGTTGTCGTTATTATCTTCGTCATTAACATCGTCATTATTACTTTCAGCGAGTTTCACAGTTACAAAGTCGTCACCATTAGATCAATATCAATATCATTCATTCAGGCAAAGTATTTCTTTCAAATGCTAATGTACTACTAAACACTGCAAAAACAATGAAAACCACTTAAACACGCACAAAGACATGCAAAGACACAAATCAATCTGAAATATATAACCTTAGGGATGTCAGTCGCTTTCAGTAAAAGGCGTATTTGTCATGTTATTTGTCAGAATTATTTTCACCTTTAAACAAAAAATACCGTGATTTAATTGATAGCAACTGTCCGATTTCGTCGATGATTATGGAGAAAGATTTCACAAATTCGACTTTAAATTTAATAGCACAATGCAATAGGTTGCAAGCAATGTTTCAGCATGTGATTAAACAATGTATGATTGGAATGTTCATTTCTATATAATATTGTTTGTGCGTTATGTTAATTATTCTATTTTCAGTGTCAGTTGATACAGAACTGCTTTTAAAATTCTTAATTATTGGACTTTTATAAATAAGTTAGCTTTTACATTTATTTTAATGATTTCACTTTGCCAAGCAACGTTTATTTTGCGACTTTTAACATGGTTGTATTTGTAACAAAATGCCGTCGGCACCGACACGAAAGAATCCCAAGACTGAACATTACTGTTGCGTGGTTGGTCATAAGAATTGCAGCACTGGGTCAGAACAGTGTGATGCATTTAAATCTCTGGGAATTTTATATGTATTTTCGCGTGTGAATTCAGAAGGATGTTTGAGAACACTTCAGCTACAAAATCTGATGCAACTTACAGAGCTAAATTAGTTTTTAAATTACTTCTTCTTTAGAAGTATAAATAACTTATTTAAGTGTACCATAGAAAGTATAGATATCGTCAAGTGTGTTAATTTTTCGTAAATGCCTCATTAAAGATTGTGGCTGTACTTTCTAATATATATGTTTATAAATTCTTAGAGATTCTTTAATACTGAAGTTTGTTCATGGCTACTGATCCCTAAGGCGGTCTGACATTGACTTCAATGCCATTCCGGCAACTCATGCGATGTTGTTTGTGCCAAGTTGTATCGGCATTAACCGTTTCCTTGGGAACACCAGCTGCAAGGAGAGGGGGAATGTGCTGCATGGGCAACAGCTGATTCTCCATACTACCCTGCCCAGGCTTTGTAGCTCAACTGGAGAGGACACTCCAGCGTCGCCGTAAGGTGTCGGCACAACACGGGAAGCAGCAGTTAACGGTTATAAACAATAGCTCGATTGGTGTATAGCTTAGCGCCAGGAGTTGCTTCCGACGGTGGGAAAGACTGCCATATCTCATTGGATAGCTACCGCCCGTCTCATGCTGGGCAGTCCCCAGACAGTAAGGTGCTATCCCGCCATGGCCTACCTGTTTCACTGGGTGCGTGAAGCTTAGGAAACATTCTCGACAAATAGGCCAAAAATTACAGCACCAGGCAAAACTCAAAAAAAAAAAGAGAAAAGAAGACTCCAGTTCTCCGTTTTGCAAGCTGGAACGTCAGGACCATGCGTACTGGACTTACCGATAACCTGCAGCAGATTGAAGATGCATGGAAGACTGCCGTAATTGACAGGGAACTTTCTCGAGTAAATGTTGACATTGCCGGCTTTAGGACACCAGACTAGCTGACAGCGGCACCCTCATGGAAACCAGCTACACCTTCTTTTGGCATGGAAAGTCCTTCGATGAACCTAGATTGTGGTGTCAGCTTCGCTGTAAAGAACACGCTCATCGCCTTTATTGAGCCTCCATCATCAGGCACTGAGAGGATCCTAACCCTTAGTTGTCAACATCATCAAGCCCAGTTAACATCTTAAGTGTGTACGCTCCAACCCTCAACTCCACCCCAGAGGAGAAAGACCAGTTCTGTGAGGCTTTGCATCAAGTAATATCCAGTATTCCCAACACTGAAGGTCTCTACATACTAGGAGACTTTAATGCTAGAGTGGGAGCTGACCACGAGGCCTGGCCCAGCTGTCTCGGCACTCATGGAAGGGGAAAGATAAATGAGAACGGTCAGGGACTGCTGGAGATGTGCTGTTCACACAGCCTATGCGTGAACAACACCTACTTCGAATGCAAGGAAATTCACCAGGTGTCATGGAGATATCCACATTCACGCCACTGGCACCCATTAGACCTCGTCGTCACAAGGCGTGCGGAACTGGATAGAATCCTCCTCACTTGCAGCGACTACAGCGCCGACTGCGACACGGACCACTCCCTGGTGGCCAGCAAGGTGCGAATAACACCCAAAAAGCATCACCACGCCAAGAAGAAGGATCGCTCACGCATAAATACATGCTGTGCAAACAAACCAGAGAAAACGAAGCAGTTCATCAGCAAGCTGCAGAAAGCTCTCACCAAAAAGACATCTGATCAGACCATCGACTCCATGTGGTACCACCTTTGAGACACTGTGCACAACTCAGCCATTAGTGCATATGGGAAGATGGAGCGGAAAAATGCCGACTGGTATGAGGCCAGCTGGGAGGCAATGGAGACAGTGACTGAGGCAAAGAGGAAAGCCCGTCTGGATTACAACGTTGCGCCTAGCCCTACTACACTACAAGACCTCAGGATTGC
Organism: Potamilus streckersoni; assembly: GCA_016746295.1. Classification (NCBI taxonomy): domain Eukaryota; kingdom Metazoa; phylum Mollusca; class Bivalvia; order Unionida; family Unionidae; genus Potamilus; species Potamilus streckersoni. The sequence continues at coordinate 4,014 of JAEAOA010002142.1, forward strand.
CAGGAAAAATGCTCAGCGGACTGCCCGCCACTGCGCCAACACCTACTGGCTGAATCTCTGCACTAGCATACACACAGCTGCTGACACTGGAGATGCAAGAGGCATGTTCGAGGGCATCAAGAAGGCGACAGGTCCCCCATCTCTCAAGACCGCCTCCCCCCCATTAAGTCCAAGACGGGAGTAATCATAACAGAGCAGGAGAAATAGCTGCAGCGCTGTGTTGAGCACTATCACGAACTGTATGCAACCCAAACCGTCGTCACCAATACTGCCCTGAACGCCATCAAAGACCTGCCAATCATGGATGAACTAGACACTCTGCCCTCCATGGAAGAGCTAAGTAAAGCCATCGACTGTCTCGCTTGTGGGAAGGCCCCTGGGAGCGACGGCATCCCACCTGAAATCCTCAAGAACGAGAAACCGGCACTATTCCAGCCCTTGCACGAACTCCTCTGCCTCAGTTGGGAACACGGACACATCCCCCAAGACATGCGAGATGCCAACATCATCACTTTGTACAAGAAAAAAGGAGACCGCAGTGACTGTAACAACTACCGTGGCATCTCCCTCCTCAGTGTGGTCGGAAAGGCTTTCGCACGTGTCGCACTAATACGCTTGCAGACCCTAGCCTCCGGTATCTACCCAAAATCCAAATGTGGCTTCCGAGCTTGGCCGGTCAAATGTAGATATGATCTTCTCTCTACGTCAACTGCAGGATAAATGTCATGAGCAGCAAATGCCCCTCTACATTGCCTTGATAGACTTGACAAAGGCGTTTGACCTGGTCAGCCGGAGCGGACTCTTCAAACTCCTGATGAAGATCGGCTGCCCCCTCGATTGCTCAATGTCATCATATCGTTCCATCATAACACTCAATGCACAGCGTGCTTCAACCGTGCAACATCAGAGTCCTTTCCTGTCAGCAGTGGAGTAAAGCAGGGTTGTGTCCTCGCACCAACCCTTTTTGCCATCTTCTTCTCCGTGCTCCTCCAGTACCCCTTCAAGGTCTGCAGCGAGGTAGTGTACATTCACACCAGGGCAAATGGCAAACTGTTCAACAGCAAAAGTCTCCGTGCAAAGACCAAAGTCACAGAGTTTCTCATCCGTGAATTGCTCTTCGCTGACGATGCAGCATTGACATCACATACGGAAGAAGGACTTTAGCAGCTTGTATGTCGCCTCTCCCATCCCTGTAAAGAGTTCGGACTGACCATCAGTTTGAAGAAGGCGAATGTCATGGTGCAAGATGTAGACTCCCCTCCAACCATCACCATTGATGGGTACAACCTTAAAATTGTTGAGAACTTTACATACCTTGGGTCCACCATCTCCAGCTCGCTCTCCATTGATGCTGAGGTAAACGGCAGGATTGCTAAGGCAGCAGCAGTTATGGCAAGACTAAACCAGAGGGTCTGGAACAATCTCAACCACACTGAGAAGACCAAACTGCGTGTCTACCAGGCATGTGTTCTGGAATGGGCCTTCATGAATAGCATGTTCACCATCCTCAGCGAGAGGCGCCTTCGATGGCTCGGCCACGTCAGGAGAATGGATGCAGGCTGCATTCCCAACGACCTGTTATACGGCGAGCTAGCAGAAGGCACACGACCGACTGGACGGCCATGTCTGCGATACAAAGACGTCTGCAAGAAGGACATGAAAACTATCAACATCAGCGTCAACAACTGGGAGAGCTGTGCTAACAACCGCTACGAGTAGCGACTTGCTGTGAGACAAGGAGTTCAGAAAGCAAAGGAAGGGATAAAAGCAAACCTCGCTACAAAGAGAGCCAAGAGAAAGGTGAAATAATAACAGCCTCAACAAAAATCAATCTTCACCTGCAACAAGTGCAACAAAGATTGTCATGCAAGGGTCGGACTCTTCAGCCATTCGCGACGGTGCAGATAAGGCACCAAAACAGGGAGCTACACCATCGTCTCTCACGGACGGATGCCAACCAACCACTGTGTTTGGTGACATTCAAAAGTCCCCTTCTTATGGTATTTGTAGTATATTTTAAATCTCGCTTCAACTGAAGACATGCAGATACAATATTTGTGCAACACGTGTATGATATTTTTTTCCATATTATGAACATGTTTTGTTTCGTCTGGTTATTTATGAATTTTTAAAACAAAAATAAAACAAGTTTCATATTCTAACAGTTTGAATAACTTTTATTTTCAAGAAATATTGTTTTACAATATTTGTACATAGAATTTAAATACTATGTTTTATTTTAAGTCTGATTTAAGATAGATTAGTATTATTTTAATTTAGAAGGTCACCAGGCCCATCTTAAGCATTACGTAATGTTGTTGCCCGTCCGTTTGTCCGTTAACCCTTGAATCAAAGGTATAACCAGAAACTTAATGTGGTACATGAATAAACATAAATTATCATTTCTAAAGTGCACAGGTGGCGACAGTGTCTTGCCATAGCAGAGTTAAACAACTTTTAGTTTACTTACAGAGGTTGGCGTTTGGTTTTGATCATTTGCGGGTAATTGCATACAGAGAGAAAAATCTCCTACTCGAACAACAGTATGAGTTTGTTTTTGATACCTCTTCCTTTCCTAATGATCACACATCACTATATTTTTTGGTAATGAATTCAAATGATTCGAACGTCCAAATCCAGCCCATTTTGACAACGGGAGACGGCAGTTGTTTGTTCAATGCGGTTTCGATCGGAACATGTATATATGAAAGTATAAACGCTGAAATTAGGGTGGGCACCTGTATAGAAATGGCTTCAAATAGGGATTATGAAACAGGTTTGCAGCAAAACCTTCATGATGTGTTTCTCATCGTTTAAATATTCTATGATTAAGTGTGCACAACCAGGTGTTTTTGTAAGCGCGTGGACAAGCGGAGAATTGAAACGAAATATAAGAGCAATATTTCCAGGCAATGTAGAAATAAGATTACCGATTCAGGCGCGTTGTCCGTTATGTGAACAAAGATAGGGTCACAAAGAGGCATTATTTGGTTACCAAATCATTTCCTACTGCTAGATACACTATAATCGCTAAAAAGTGTTCAAGCAAGTTAAGTTAGCACCCCGTCAAAACCTCTCAATGAAATAAATGAAATGAGTTGTGATAAGACTTGTGTATAAATGTCTTTATCAATGAACATACAATCGATGCATGCCAAGTTAACTCCGTTATCTATGAAGACAAAAACCATGACGCCGTTATCAAACACACACTCGATGAATACCAAGTTAACACCGTTATCAATAAACACGCAATCGATAAATGCCAATTTATCGCCGTTATCAATGAACACACGATTGGTGAATGCCAAGTTAATGCCGTTAACAATAAACACACAATCGATGAATGCCAAGTTAACGCTGTTATCAATAAACAATGAACACACAGTTGATGATAGTAAAATTATAGCATCTGCACATGAAATCTTGGATAATAGGATAATATCTTGCGAAACTACTGACAACAATGGTTCAATGACAATAAATT
>JAEAOA010002142.1:12500-109842 GCA_016746295.1 Potamilus streckersoni
TTTGTCCTATATTCTCACGCCCAATGAAATCCACATACAATTGTAAAGCAGATCCTAGCTCATAACATGTATACCTTACTTGGTAACATCAGTTATCTAATCAATATCATCTATAGAACCAGCCAAGCTAGAACATGTATACCTTACTTGATAACATCTACTACCTACTCAATATCATCGTATAGAGCAGAGTCAAGTTTTAAAAACCTAACCCCTACACAAAATCCAAAGTCAAATATTCTTTAACTACACAAAAAACTGATTAAGTGGCAGATGTATTTTTTAAGGAAAAGGAGAATGTGAGCCCAAATATCTTTTTTTCACACCCTCCAATCCTTCAAACAAATATAAATTACCTCTATGAGAGACCTTAAAAACCCAACCCCTACACTAAATTTAAAGTCTATAACTATACAAAATACCTAGGTAATTGAAATCAATAATCACGCTAAGATCCAAGCTATAGAACACCTGTTGCAAAATACCTAGGTAATGTAATCAATAATTGCGCGAAGAACTAAGTTATGTAACAAATGTTAATAATTCTATGGAGACTGAGCCAAATAAAATGTTTTAGTAATGTTATATACGTCATACGGAGATCACGTGATTAGAAGGAATGTTCTCGACTAAGGAAATACTGTAATGCTCATACGTGATTGGAAGTTTCTAGAACATGAAATACTCTAATACGCATGCGTAAACGCCTGTATCAAAGGCAGGTACACGTCTAATCACGCAGTTTGAGGGAGTGCTTCATCAGATAACAGCTATACTGAGATCATGTTAACACCAAGACAGAAATTAAACTATGCATTTGTGAAAAAGGTAAGTACATTATTATTAAGTTTAGATAAAATTTTATATTATATCATACTTCTTTTGATAATATTTTTCATATTTGCTAACCCTCATTGGTAAAATATCTGTTAACATACTATGAATAATAAGGAACTCGTGTATTAAATCGTCCATATTATATTTTATACCACGCAAGTAAGATCGTATCTGATCGAGTAATTTTTTTTAGGTGATACTAGCCGCTTCGCAATTATTTTTTTAGTTGCGAGTCTAGGTTAAACTTTTTACACGCTGTTGAAAGAGAGACACCAATGCCAGAGATGATTAACAAAAACGGATTTAATGATACCCCACTTGAAATTATACCAGAACTGGTCATTAACAAGGGTAGATATGATATTACTCGAAGGATCTTGTTGTAGTATTTTTAACATTTTTTCACGCACCAAAGTTTTTTATGATAATATTTATAGTATTGTATGAGTGCGTCTACATCCTGTCCAGGAATATCTTTTGAAATATGATTAAAATCAACTATACTTTTTTCATTATAATATTAGTTCACATAGTCTCATGTTAGGTTAAATAGTAGGTAATCACGGTGTTTCAGCTATAAATTCCAAACACCACTGATAAGAGGCATTTGTTAAATTTTCATCAGTTTGTTCCAGTATAAATTCTTCTGCAGAATTTTTTATTATTATTACAGATAATACTCCAGATGAGTCATTATTTGAATGACGCCATAAGTATGTGGTAAATATTTTAAACTTTGAATTGCTAAGCACTGACAATCTATACACACCGGTAACTTCTACAATATATTTGATAGAGTTGTTTTGTAATGTCCATCTACCATAACCAGATGCAACAGTATACACAATATTTTTAATCTGCTTGTGAGGAATTTTAATCATACTCGTTTTCTCAATAATACTAGGAATTCCACCAATAATATCATTGAGTTTTATGTTAATATAATTGAGGTTTGCGTTAATATTAGCGAGTGTAATGTCAACATTTGATGGATTTCCAAAAAATTCATTTTTGAGTGTGTTTATGTTTCTGCGAAAACTTAACAGGTTCACGTGACCAAGAAATTCATTTTTGAGCGAAGTTATTTCATTGATGATTGGAACGTTCTGATCATCGACGTATTTCTTTGTTGCAGCATCAAAATCAGACTCTGGTATTCTGAGGTAAGTAATGGCATTATGGTTCATGTTGAGAAATGCACGCATTATACCACCGTTGACTGACACATACTTTGATTCTTGATCGTCAACATATTTTTTTTTTGTAGCATCATTATCAGTAGTTGGATATCCAAGATCTGTAATTTTATTTTTGTTCATAATAACAGTCCCAGTAAATACATCACCTGCTTTTTTAACATAATCATTAACTGACCTACCAGAATCTTGTATCTTACCTCGATTGTTAAAAGTCACGATATTATCAGCAACCGCAGTAGGATTTCGTACGAGTACATCTGACAGTTGCACATTACTCGTTTTTAATCGTCCTTCTTTGTCTTGGAAAATGACGACTTCATTTGGATCTACACTAGCAACATTTAATAGATTATTGATTTCATTTTTGAGCTGATCAAGAGTTGCATACCTTGATAAGTCACCTTGATAACCTTCTGTGGATACATCTCCTGCTAATGTTCCAAATTTTGTATAGTAACTCATTATTTACTGTCCTAGATAAAATTATCAACATTATATAAACTTATAACAGCAATGGCAAAGTCGACAATATTAAACTTTGATACAGAGAGACTGGTGAAGCATAAACATAACAATGAACTTCCTGATTGTCATTATCTTATTGTTGGGCGAACTGGATCGGGAAAACAAATTTGCTTATAAAATTGCTTCTTGATGATAATTTTAACTACGATAGAGTGTATATTTACACGATCAATCCACAACAAGATAAGTATGAGTTATTAAGCGAGTATAATAACAAGCTTCGTGATGATCTTAAGGCTGGTGAAGATTTTTTTATACTTAGGCACCCAGAAGATCTTATTCCAGTTAATCAACTTGGTGCAGATGAACATAAGATAATAGTTTTTGACGATATTCCTCTAAATAACATGGAGATGAATAAAATAAGATCGTATTTCTCACTGTCACGTAAATAACAGTGTAATTCTGTTTATCTCGCTCAAGGATTTTATAATGTTGACAGATTTATTCGGCGAAATACGGGTTGTTTTATATTATTTCCAGGACTGGACAATGTTGACGTTAGAAATATTGCAAGCGAGCAATGCGGTGACGTGACTAAAGATAAATTTATTGAACTTTATCGTAATGCTACAAAAGATAAATACAACTTTTTCTTATTTGATAAACTTACAAATGATCCAACTAAAATGTTTCGCTGTTGTATTAACAGTTACTTACAGTAAAGCGTTTTAGTTTTAAAAAATTTATAATAATAATGATAATGGACAAACGAGCAAGATACAGACAACACATAGAAGATCTAAGAAAAACTTGCTCAATCTCAGGCATCATTTAAACAAAAAGTACAGCAAGCACGACGGACGTGGACAAGTAACTGCTACAGAAGCAACAGCTACAATTTTCAAGCCAGTTACTGAAGCACTACTTGGAAAAAAAACTGAAACTAAACCACTATCAAAAGAACTTAAACAATTGCAAGAAAAGGGGTTGGTTGGAATTATTAAAGAACAACAAGAAGCAGCTGTTGCAAAAATTGCTACTAGATCTGATGAAGGAAAAAGAAAACTAACTAAGGCACTTACAGCAAATATAGCTGATCCTGCTGCTAGACAAGCTGAAATAGATCGTTTGATAAATAATCCGTTGAAACTTGAGCGAAGATTAGCAGAGTTAACAACGCAAGGAATAACAAATATTATAAAAGATATCAAAGAGGAGCAACAAAGAGTTGGTGAACTTACTGTAGAGTTTATGGAAGTTAGAGAGCAAAGACTTTATTTTATAAGAAGAGCAAATGATGTGATAAAAGAAAGTGACTATAATGATATATTAAAGAAGGAAAAATAGAAAATATTAATAATATAAGCAGGTGGACTGATGCAGAATATAAAACATTAATCAATAGATTAAATGCAATATTAAGAGACGGAGATGCTGCTAAAGATGAAATAAACACGGTTACAGAAATTGATGATATACTTTCACTTTATCATAGGATGAGATATAGTGTCATTGCTTCCATGTTTAAAGAAACAGCAGAAAAAAATAGAGCAAAACCTTTTAGTCCGGGGTGGAGTTTTAGAAGGAAATTTTTTACTGTATACGATAAATCTCGTGTAGAAGAATATAGAAAAGAAAAAACAGGAACTGGTGTAAAAATATTTACATCAACTACTGAAATGATATGTAGATTAATGTTATTAATATCATCAAAATAAACTGGGAATGATAGTGTTGAACTTGATAATGAAATCATTGACATACTTGATCATCTAAGATCGAGTGAATTATTAACATCTGACGAATATGAAACTTTACACCGCGACTTAATTTTGTAAAATGATATAATATAAAAGGAATGCAAACAACATTATTACTAAACTCTAGTGAGTCTGCGATAGATAGCGCAAATTTTTCAGTAAATTATATTCCACCTATCCAACTAGATCCTACAAAACAATATGAAATTGGATTAATTTCTTGTACTTGCTTGAATGCTATGTCTAACGTGAAAAATGATATTAACGATGAAATGTGGTTTACTATGATTACAACATCTTCAATATCTACAACAAAAAAAAAATAAAAATTCAACAAGGAGCTTATAATATTACTGATCTAAACAGAACAATCAAAGAGCTCATAACAAAAGCTGGCGGTGTGGCTGATAATTTTGAGTTGGCAGCAAATTATAACACATTGCGAGCTAGGATAACTTTGAAAAATATAGTAATCAGTCTTGAACCAAGAGAAAGAAGTATTGCACAACTGTTATGATTTACTGAAAAAACTTACACTGCACTTGATCAGGCTCTTACGTATGACAGTGAACTGCCAGTAAATATAACAGAAGTAAATACGATATTAGTAAATTGCTCTATTGCTTCTGGCTCTTATACATCAAAAGGCAGCAAAGGTCAAACGATTTACAGTTTCTCACCAGAAGTTCCGCCAAGTTCTCTCATGCAAATAACTCCACGACATATTATCTCTTATCCTTTAAATATTGAAAATCAAATATCAAGTATAACAATGCAGTTGACAAATCAATCAGGAAAACAGTTGCATTTTAAAAATGAAGTTGTAACTTATTATTTACATCTACGCGAGCAATAATAAAAATTATACAACATCACATATAATGAAACAAAGAAAAAATTATCGAATAAAAATAGGAGGATTTTTTGGAAATATATTCACTAAAGTTATTGAAAATATGCCGGGTATAGCGCGTAAAGTTGCACCAATTGCTATTGACGCTGGTAAAGCTTTTGCAACTGAGGCTGCATCTGCCGCTGGGACTGCGGTGGGACAAAAAATAGCTGATAAAATAAAAGGAGATCCACCGACTGCATCTGAAATAAAACAGGCTATCTCAGAAATCGCTCCAACAAAAGAAACTCAACGAGCTATGATAACAACAACAAAAATATTATTATCACCAAAGGGCGAACAGATAATACCAAAATTAATATTTAAAGTAACAGTGCCGCAATAAAAAATTATATAATCTAATAAATAAAATGTCTGTTAAAAATTATCTCGAGTTAACAGAAACTCATGACATCGACAACGATGTGACAGAATTTGAGTATGTTGAGTATCTCGATGATAATTCTAACGAACCAAATAAAGCTGGTATTAGAACCTTTAACACCAGAGACGAAGACGTATTTCTACTGCCACATAAGGCTATGTTAGAAGTTCGTGGTCAGATTATGACAGTAGCCAATCCACCTGCTGAAATTGCAGTTGCAGCAGAAGTAGCTCTTATAAATAACGGCTGGTGTTTATTCAAAAGTGCTAGATATCAACTGGCCAATCAAACTATAGAAGATATTTCAGGTCATCTACAAGTTGCAAGTACAATTTTAAATATTATTTCGTTTTCAGATGATTACTCGAGATCAACTGCAACCAACATGATGTGGTTTAAAGATACTGGACGGGGTATAGCTGAATCAATTAAATTTTTAAAGAGAGGTGTTATGGTGCACGGAGCTGATGCTGCTGCAGATCTTGTAATTGTGAGAAATTTTCTTATTGCTAATGCAGACGCGCAAGGTATAGCAGCACCAGGTGCAGCTGCTAATGCAGACGCTGTGAGACTCTCACTTATTGCAGCTTTTACTAATCTTAATATAACGCCACCAGGAGCAGCTGTAGACGCCGTTGCAATGCTAGATTTTATTCTTAACATACTTGATGTGAGAAATCCAAGTTATAATGAAGGCTTTGCTAGGCGAAGAGAACTTGCAGCAGGATCACGTCAAATTACAATGAAGCTTCCACTAAGTATGATTTTCGGCTTTTGTCGCGATCATGATAAAGTATTTCGCGGCGTAAAACATACTCTTATTTTAGATCGAGCAGAACAAAACGATTGCTTGTTTAGATCTGGAGGGGCTGATGTACAGTTTATCATAAACAAACTTGCTCTGTGGATGCCACGTATAACACCGTGCATCACAAAAATGTCAGAACTAAATAACACGCTTGATAAGCATAAAAACAGAATTTATTTTAAGCAGCATAAGTTATATCAGACAGCGGTTCCAAATACTACTGACTACACGTGGAGGGTCACAACAACATCAAGCGAACAACTGCCGAGACAAATATTTGTCGTATTTCAACAGCACGCCCGACGAGGCAACCAACAACAAAATAATGCAATATTTGACCACGCTGATGTTAGACGAAGATACGCTAGACTAAATTCGAAGCAATATCCAGAACGAGCTATAGAATGTAATTTTGCTGATGACGCTAATAAAATATTACTAGACCGTACATGTACCTGCTTGACGCAATTCAAAAATATCAGGATGTTGAAGATGGATCTCAGATATCAGCAGAGGAATTTCGTACACTTTATCCTATATTTCATTTTGATGTTAGTAAACATAACGAGCGAGCTGTAGACAGCACAGCGGATATTGAAATTACCTGGACACTTAAAGCGGTTCCAATAGCGCCGTTGTACGTATACGCATTAGTGATTAGTGATAGATTTATCACGATAGATTCTGTTGGAGGTAAAATGACAGTTCAAGTCTAATCTGCAGTTGTTATATAAAATGACAAAATATATTGTAAAAAGAAGTATATTTGACTGATGGTCAAGTTAAAAAGTTAGTAGCTGCTATTGCAAAGCGAGAAGAGGTATCATTAAAAATCAATCCTAATATTTCTAATAGTGTTTTAACAAAATTACTGCGGACAAAAAAATCAAGTAAACAAGTATAATCGTAAAAAAAAACTTTTGTGTTAAATTTGAGTGCTGCACAGATAATAGCGCTGGCAAACGACATTTTTGTCAAAGGTAGTTTTCTTGGTCCAGCATTATCAGTATTAGCTAGCACAATAATACCTAAAGTTTTTCCGGTGTTAGAAACATTAGGACTAGCAGCAATGTCAGGAGTAGTCTCTGGGGCAACGAAGAAAGCTGTTGAGGGGAATGGTATCATTCGCGGAAGTGGAATAAAAAATTGATAATTTTATGTAATTGATATATTATAATGCCACAACGGAAAAAGAAATCACCAGAAAAAAGAAAATAACAAAAAAAGAAAACAACAAAACGCAAACAAGCAACACAAGGAGGAATTATTCCTTTCGCTCCACTTTTGGCGGGACTAGCGTGAAGTCTGTTGCCAAATCTTTTAGGAATCGGACGTGGTCTAACATTACCGGGAACACGACCACCCCGTTAAGTAATTATGATATAATTAATAAGTTAAAAACAGTTCCTGGATTTCACGGAGTTTATTCTAAAGACAAACTCACAGTAATAAAATCGCCGTCAGCTGTAAGTTCGTGTGTGATAAATTTGCAAGATTTCAATCACGGATCCGGTACGCATTGGGTAGCAGTTTATAATAATAATTATTTCGACTCGTTTGGACTTCCTCCAAGCGATGTAATAAAAAGATATATGAACAAAAAGTATAAAAAGGTATATTATTTATCAAATCAACTCCAACCTGTTGGAACGTCTGCTTGCGGATATTATTGTACAATGTTTATCCGACAGATGAGCAGAAATCTCAATTTTTTAAAATTTATTTTACAGTTTGACAAGCAACCTTATCACGCTAATGATGAGATTGCAATTAACTTTATCTAAACTTACAAGTATAATAATGTCAACGTATTGTCTCAAGTGTAGAACTAAAACAGAAAATATTAATGAAACAACAGAAAAAACAAAAAACAACAGGATGATGTTAAAAAGTATTTGTGCAATCTGTGGAAAAAGAAAAAAATGTGTTTTTAAAGAAAAAGTCACTGCGAGCTGGTTATCCTAATGTTGTTAGGGAGGTTATTTTAGTAGACGACTAAAAATATAGAATGATATGCAACTGTGATTCTGACAGAGATTTGTGTCTTGAGCAAAATAAAATTGTCGCATACTGTCAATGTTGTAACAACAGAGAAATAATAGGTACAGGTATAGATATACACAAAATTATTGGTAAATTACCAAAACCAAAAGGCGGTTGGACTTTGCCAGGTCATCGGTATACAGGACCTTACAATCCGCTAGATCAACAACTAGATGAAAACGATAATCCGTTGCCAGGACAAGAGCCTTACAATCAAGTGGATGCAATAGCAATGCGTCATGATATCTGTTATCGTGATCATGAAAACTCAAAATCAGATTGTGATAAAGTAATGTTAGACGAATTACGTGATATGGAGCCAACAAATCTACGAGAACGTTTTGATAGAAGATTTGTTCAGGGAATGATTGGAGCAAAATATAAACTTGGACTTGGAAAAGAATTATACGATGATCTTGCAATCGAACTACATAGACCTAAAAAAAAAGTTTTAGAGACGTAAAGTTGTCGCTAATGCTGTAGATGATATCTGGGCAATAGATTTGGTGTTTGTATCCAATCTGACTCAGTTTAACGTTGGCGCTGATGGCGCTCCAAAAAGGTATTTGTTTAACGTTATAGATATTTTTAGCAAATACGCTTTCAGTGTACCTGTTTCGGATAAGACAGGAACTTCAATGACTGATGCGCTAAAACAAATAATAACGAGTACAGAAAGAAAACCAAATAAAATCTGGACTGATCACGGAGCAAAGTTTTTTAACAAAAAAATTTGAACAGTTTCTAGAACAAAATAATATACAAAAATATGTGACAGGGAACGAGGGTAAAGGCGTTGTTGTCGAGAGGTTTAATCGTACGGTAAACAAAAAATACACAAACATTTGACAGCTGAAAGCACCAACAGGTACATCGATGACCTTTCTCAAATCGTGGACAAGTATAATAACACGAAACATCACAATGTCACCCAGTAATGCTATTAAAAATCCGATATTAGCAAACGAAAACATGTACCGCAGACATAAATTTAAGGTTGGTGATAAAGTTATAATTTCTTTGATAAAAAAGGTATTTGCAAAAGGATTTACTCCGAACTGGAGCGAATAAGTATTTGTTGTTGATAAAGTACTTTTAACAATACCTGTAACGTACGCGTTAAAAGATCTGGCAGGGGAACCTATCATAGGTAGTTTTTACGAACAAGAACTACAGAAAACTGAACAAGATGTTTTCGTTATCGAAAAAGTGATTAGGAAAAAAGAAGATAAAAGTTTAGTCAAATGGCGTGGGTATAGCGATAAATTTAACAGTTGGATCCCAACCAAACAGATTATGATATAATGCTATTATAAATTAATTCATACTTTCGTTTGACAGATTTACATTTTACTGGTTTACATAACAATATTAGATACTGCTTGCGTTCGGCAGAGATCGTCATTAGATTAAACGTTTTAACAAATATAAAATCGAATTTGATATTTTTCTGTCGGCTTGGAATGTTAATGTTTAAGAAAGGTTTGATCAGCTGCCAAAACAGTTGCTCGGCAACGGTAAAATTAAATTTCATTATTTTTTTTAGCAATGTGATACTTGACATTATATTTTCCAGTGGTTGTTCTGCTGTAATTTGATCGATCAATGATGGTGACTATTTTATCATCATTGTCAGACTCGTTGTTGTATAAAATATCTTCTTCGCTATAATCAACAGATTTATCTATCATATCGTTAGTGATTGTAATATTGTCTGCAACTTTATCGTTAATGTTTACATCTCTTGCAGTGGTATCTTCTGCGTATAATTCAGCGGGTCGTTTCATCACGTCCATTATTATAATATATTTTTATCTAGTTTGTTATTATAAGATGACTGACGAGGTAAAATATCACCAAAAATTTAATATATTAAATTACAAAGAGCTAGCTGAAGCGGTAAGAAAATGCGTGTCGGGTTATAGTGTATACTCTGTTGACGTTATTGTGATGCAAGGTGATTCTCATAAAATATTATTAACAGCAGCAGAAAAAATAAAATTAATGAAAGTGCAGTAACGACTTTAAAATTTGATCGTAATGATGTTATAGCATTTGCTCATCATTGTTTGACTAAAACCGAATTACAAAATATTATTAATCATCATATCTAAAACAAATCCTAGCATTGTATTCGCTTGAAAAAGCTGATCTTGTTACTCTATCAGCTACAAATTTTACTGTCATATGATGCATATTATAATATCTCGCCGCAGCTCTAATCGATCTGAATTTCATATCCTCGTCCGTTTCGAAATTTAACGAAACAACAGATTTTGCTGGGTATCTATAATTAATACCACCACCTCGTCCTTTTTCACATTTTTCTGTTGCGTCACTAGTTCTAGATTTTCCAATCGATTGTCTGTTTTTACGTTATTGATATGATTAATGATCAGACCATCGGGTATAGATCCATGAAATACCTCGTAAACAAAACGATGAGATTTATAAGTAAATTTATCGACTAGTGTTCCTCTAACAGTTACTACGAGATACCCCATATTGCTTATAGTACCAAGAACTTTCTTAGTTTTTCTGTTTCTAATAATAACGCGATTGTTAGCCTCGTATAAATCAAAGACCGGATGCGGCTGAAACTCGTTTTGTAAAGATAAGTTTTCGATATTATCATCTGTGACTGCACCGTTCACATGATATACACGCTGTCCCTCTGAAATATCATCGCAGAACAACGTGTAAATAAAATCTTTTCTAAGCATTGTAATCCTCTCGGTATTATCTCCCTTTACACTCATCTTATAACCCGCTGATGTTGCTTTGCCAACATAATTTCTAGTTTTGATGTTAATGACCGAACGTAATGTATTTCCAGCGTATAAGTTGTACTTTGGGTGAACATGATATACCTCTTGCTCACATGCGCTTGTCAGATTGTGTGTCATTATACTATAGTGATTTTTATATCTCTAATTGTTTTTTGAACCTGGCGCATGCGCTGTGTGTGGTAAATTATCGATCGAACAATCAATTAGACATTAGATTATAGTATAGCAACGTCGAAATTGCGTGATATAGCCAAAAAGAGCCTTATGGGAGTACCTGAAAAAATAGCGACTGCCTTTACAGGATTTGAAAACAGTTATCGGTTTGATAATCAAATCGTACTGATAAATTTTACTGCAACAAATCTCTTTCATCTACTACAGACAACTGTAAAACGTGAGGTCGAAAAACACAAAAGTATCAGATTATTAATGCAATATCATACTATATTTTCGAAGCTGCTTGTGACGGAAAAATCGACTAACAAAAAAATTGCAGACCCTTACATCAACGCGAAATCCAGACGTGTTTTACTTGGGACTGATCTTTTGTCACTAGTTGATGAAGTACACCAAGAAATCTGGAAAAAAATAGAAGAATTACTGAATTAGGTTCAGGTTGGAAGTTTGAAATGATCAAAGAAATATTGTTTCACACGATGAAATATGACGCATTATGAGGTAGTTCGTACATCGACCTGCCACCAAAAATAAAAAGTAAAAGATGTTGTATAAACATCAAAAACGTAGATAACAAATGCTTTCAATGGATTGTTCTTTCTGCACTATTTCCAGCAGAAAGACACGCTGATCGCGTTGAGAAGTATATCAGTCACGTGTCAAGATTAAATTGTGCTGGTATTGATTTTCCAGTGGCAGAAAATCAAATACCAAAATTTGAAAAGCAAAATAATATTTCGATTAACGTTTTCGGACTAGATGAAAAAGAAAACGTCTATCCGAGATATATTTCAGAAGAAAGCTTTACAATCGACTATCAATTTACTGTTTTATAAAAATCATTACGTTTGGATCAAAAACTTTCATGGATTAGTTGGTGGACAGTACAATAAAAGAAAAAAGAAAACGTTCTTTTGTTATCGATGCTTGCACGGTTGTAATGACCATGAAAAATTACAAAAACATTTGCAGTATTGTAGTGATGTACAAAGAATAACAATGCCGTCTAAAAAAGATAGTGTGTTACAGTTTGTCCATCATAATCATAAACTAAAAATTCCTTTCGTTATATACGCTGATTTCAAATGTTTACTTCAACCTGTACTTGGCGTAGAAAATAATCCTAATCAATCGAGTACGAGGAAAACTCAAAATCATGTTCCGTGTGGAGTAGCGTACAAGGTAGTTTGTTGTACTTATTCTAGATTATCTAAACCAATCCAATACTATCGTGGTAAAAATCCAGCTGTCTAGCTTCTCAAGCAGTTGATTAATGAAGTTGATAATATTACTTATCGTTTGAAAAAAGTAACGCCAATGTTAAAATTAACACCTCAACAAGAATCTGATCACGAGCAAGCAGAAATTTGTCATATTTGTGAAAAAGCTTTTGACGATAACAAAAAAGTACATGACCATTGCCATTTGACCGGATAGTACCGTGGAGCGGCTCATAATCAGTGTAATTTAAAATTTCATGCTCCAGATTTTATTCCAGTTATTCTTCACAATTTTCGAGGATATGATAGCCATATTATAGTAGAAGCTTTTGGTGATTCTGACATAAAAGCTCGTCTAAAACTCGATAACGTCATCAAATGCATTCCAAATAATTTTGAAAAGTATATGTCAGTTACGCTAGGTAAATTGCGTTTTATTGACAGCTTGCAGTTTATGGCAGCATCGTTAGATGATCTAGTAAAAGGTTGTAGTAAATTTCATAACCTAAGAGACTGTTTTGGAGATAAATTTAAAATAAGTAAATTGAATGAAACATCTTTACCTGACAAAGATAAATTTTACTCACAACTTAAAAATGAAAATATAACCGATGACGAGTACAAGTATGCACAAGATATCTGGAAAGAGTTTGATTGTGAGACTTTTGGTGATTATCATGATTTATACCTGATTTATACCTGAAAACTGACGTGTTATTATTAGCAGATGTTTTTGAAAGTTTTCGAGAAGTAGGTTATAATAATTACGGATTAGATCCTTGTTGGTATTTTTCTGCCCCTGGGTTGTCATGGGATACTCTGCTAAAGTTTAGTAAGGTAGGATTGAAATTACTGACTGACGTTGATATGTTTAATTTTATCGAAAAAGGTATCAGCGGCGGTAGTAGCGTGATAACAAAAAATATGCTGAAGCAAACAACAAATATTTGAAAAAGTATAACCCTGAGCTTCCCTCGAAGTATATAGTTTATCTCGATTGTAACTACTTGTACGGTGGTTCAATGATAGAACCAATGCCTCTTGGTGGATTTCACTGGAACACTGATGATCGATTTCTATCTGAAACAGAAAAAAGATATCCGAAGATGTTTCATATTTCGTTGAAGTTGATCTTGATTATCCAACTTGGCTACACAAATTGCATAACGATTACCCTTTTTGCGCGGAATCGATGGTTATAGATTATAGTTTGTTATCAAAAGAACAACAAGCGTTAGCATCACCAAGACAACATTCCATGGTCTAAAACCTAGTACCAAATTTGGTTCATAAACGTCATTATGTTTTGCATTACAAAGTTTTAAAACAAGCAGTCGATGCTGGTCTTGTGTTGAGAAAAGTTCATCGTGTACTAAAGTACTAAAATTTAATCAGTCGCCGTGGATGAGAGGTTATATTAACTCGAACACTTCAAGAAGAGCTAGGGCAAAAACTGATTTTGAGAAAAACTTCTTTAAACTGATGAACAATTCCGTTTTTGGTAAGACGATGGAGAATACTAGGAAACTCGTAAATATCGAACTAGTTAATGATATCAATCGTAGAAACAAACTTGTGTCAGACGATGATTTTGTGAGCATGAAAATTTTCAATGAGAATCTTGTTGCGATACAAAGAAGAAAAATAAATCTAAAACTAAACAAGCCGATCTACGTTGGAGCTTCAGTGTTAGATTTATCAAAGTGGCTGATGTACGATTTTCATTATAATTTTTTTAAAATTCAATGGCCGGCTAGTAGATTATTGTTTACTGATACCGATTCGCTCGTATATGAAATCGAATGCGAGGACATCTATCAGGACATGTATAATAATCGACATCTTTTTGATCTTTCTGATTACCCACGTGACAGCAAATTTCATGACGACACAAATTAAAAGGTGATTGGCAAGTTCAAAGATGAAATGAACTCGAGCGCTATCAAATATTTTATCGGATTACGCAGCAAAATGTATGCCGTATTATTAGACAATAATAAAATAACGAAAAAAAGCAAAAGGTCTGCCTCGTGATTTTGTTAAAAGGTTTATGAAATTTGATGACTATAAGTATGCGCTTGATGGTGGTGTTAGTTTTATGAGAGCTATGGCAATTCGGACTAATCATCATAAGCTTGAAACAGATGTCATTATCAAACGCGGATTGAGTAATCTTGATGACAAGCGTTATTGCGAAAATGGAGTAGATACACTTGCACTAGGGTATTGTCATGATGATAGATCTATACTTGACATTATCATTTCCAACTGAAATTTTATCTAATCTTAAGAAATAATGTTTGAAAATTTAACAGTGACAAATAGCTACAGTAGCAAGATCAAATATCTACTGATGGATGGCAAACCATTGACAGTTGAAATTAATAATGAAACATCAGGTATATGTTTTAGTGGAACACGTGATAAGCTAAAACTTTCGCTCATCAGATCTGATGACAGCGAGTATTTTAATTTTCTCGAACAATTATATCAAAGGTTACTAGCGGAATTTAAAAACTTTCATAGTCCGATTAGCCAACAAAAATATACTAAACTTACAATTGATCTCGATCGGTCAAAGGTATATTTTATCGACAACAAATATCCTCTAAAAAAGCCAAAAATAAAAGATTTGTTGGAACCTCGTCGTTGTGTGAGTGGTAAAGTAAAGTTTAGTCTCTATCATCGTGATAATTAAGTATTTTTAATGTCAACAGTTGAAACATTAATCATTGGTAATGAAATATAAATAATGTACTTACCCTTTCGCTTTGTAAATGTCCACTCCGTGTGGCTGTTATCTGATGAAGCGCTCCCTCAAACTGCGTGATTAGACACGTACCTGCCTTTGATACAGGCGTTTACGCATGCGTATTAGAGTATTTCATGTTCTAGAAACTTCCAATCACGTATGAGCATTACAGTATTTCCTTAGTCGAGAACATTCCTTCTAATCACGTGATCTCCGTATGACGTATATAACATTACTAAAACATTTTACTTGGCTCGGTCTCCATAGAATTATTAACATCTGTTACATAACTTAGTTCTTCGCGCAATTATTGATTACGTTACCTAGATATTTTGCAACAGGTGTTCTATAGCTTGGATCTTAGCGTGATTATTGATTAAATTACCTAGGTATTTTGTATAGTTATAGACTTTGGATTTTGTGTAGGGGTTGGGTTTTAAGGTCTCTCATAAAGGTAATTTGTATTTGTTTGAAGGATTGGAGGGTGTGAAAAAAAGATATTTGGGCTCACATCCTCCTTTTCCTTAGAAAATACATCTGCCACTTAATCAGTTTTTTGTGTAGTTAAAGAATATTTAACTTTGGATTTTGTGTAGGGGTTGGGTTTTTAAAACTTGACTCTGCTCTATACGATGATATTGATTAGGTAGCAGATGTTATCAAGTAAGGTATACATGTTCTTGCTTGGCTTGTTCTATATATGATATTGATTAGATAACTGATGTTACCAAGTAAGGTATACATATTATGAGCTAGGATTTGCTTTACAATTGTATGTGTATATCATTGGGGGTGAGAGTTTAGGACAGAGAGAAGTGGTCATTTTGTATTTGTTTGGAGGTCTGTAGGGTGTGGGGATAGGTGTCGTTTGGCTGAAGTCAGCCTTTTCTTATACTACTAACTCGAATTAAATTCTAAATACACCAATACAGACGATTTCTGCTAGAGCGTCCGCCTCAGATGCTGGAAGTCGTGGGTTGGAACCCCAGGTCGAGTCATACCAAAAACGTATGAATATGGTACTAAGCTACCTCGCTTGGCGCTCAGCATTAAGAGGTTAGTGTTAGGAATGGTCGGCCTGGTGTCATGATAATGTGGCTTGGTGGGACATAATGCTAAATATCTGCGGCATGATGCTCTCAAATAAGTAACAGAAAATAGTGAAAACAACAAGCTTTGTAAAATGTAATAATTTATTTCCCTTGAATACAGAGTGAAAAATTAAGAAAAAAGAACTTACGGTTTTACGAATTTAATATAAAAATAATCCAAGAATTAAAAGTAGAAGTCATAGTAATAAAAGTCTTGAATGAAACTTAGAGTCCTGATGAAATCCGAAGTTGAAAGCGATATCGTCCATTGTGGTCAGCGAAGTGCTACTGTATCAATAGTCTCTTGTTCAATCACAGAAATTTTCATTCCACTTTAGAATTTAGTATAAATTCCAACAAATGTCTATCCAAGAAGGTAACCGGACAATTTGGCGCAGGACATTTCGGAGCGGACAATTCGGGACCAAAAAAAACCAAAAAAAAACGGGTAATTCGGAGCGGAAAATTTGGAACAGACAATTTGCAATGTATTCATTTTTTATATTTTAAACGTAGTATAAACATCTTTCAATTTTAAACGCAGTATAAACACGCTTTCAATTAACCAAGACGTTTCCCTACACAATAAGAAAGTACATAGTTTTGAAACCTAGACACTTTCAATTAACCGAGACATTTAATTACACAATAAGTGAGTACATAGTAGCTAGGGGGACTGGTGTATCTAAGCATGACTGAAAAGGTAAGTGGACAGACACCTTTGGAATTTTCAACTTGCAAGTCCAGCATCATAGTCTGTGAGACATTATGGATCGTAGTTAGTTATTTCGATAGTTTTAGTTTTTGTTTCCTATTTAAATTCTAACTATCATATGCATAAATAAGAAAAGAGACTCATAGAAATGGCTTTAGTATCTGTAGAATCAGAGAAAGGAAAACGAATGTTGGTTTACGAAGGTTATATTAATCACGTGATTACGAAAATCGTTCATCAATTGATTACTTGCGCGGATGTAGTCACAACATTAATCTAATGGATTAACATTTAGTATACTGGTAACATTTTAAAAATGTGATTTTATGCAAGAGTGGCTGGTATCTGCTATGACTTTTGTAGTAAGCTAAATAAACTTTACTTTATTCAATATTATAGTTGTATTAAACATTATTAATTTTAAAAAAATGCGTTTAAATTTCAAATAGATGTGTTTTAAATATCCTGCTCCCATTTGTCCGCTCCGAAGTGTCCGCTCCGAATTATCCGCGACGAATTGTCCGCGCCGAATTGTCCTGCTCCTAATTACCCTAGAACCCAAGCGTTGTGAAAAAATGTCCCCGTTACTCTAAGGTCACGGTGACATGCTAAGAAAATAACAGTTGTATGAAAAACGCTCTCGACAAAGCCCCCTTTGCATGGCTCCCTGAAGCACGTGCCCCCATCGCACCGCCACTGAAGACCAGTACCGTGTAAGTTACTTATACAGTGCCGTGTATGTCAAATATTGTCTGAACCATGTTTTATTTCGAAATGGAATCTTTGTTTGGGAATAAAAATAGAATGCAAAATGTATAAAGTAGTACAAAATTTCCTTCAAACATACATCAATGTTTAAAATATTTGAAGTGTCTATTTTTATTCCCTTTTCAGCTGCCGATGATGAGAGATCCTATCAAACCTCTGCACACTACCAGGTAAATCTGTGTTCGTTCTATCTATCTATCTATCTATCTATCTATCTATCTATCTATCTATCTATCTATCTATCTATCTATCTATCTATCTATCTATCTATCTATCTATCTAGCTATCTATAATAATAATAATAATAATAATAATAATAATAATAATAATAATAATAATAATAATAATAACGAGGACTTTATATAGCGCCTAATCTGTAGAAGCTCTAAGCGCTTTACATTTGACAACGCTTAAAAAAGAATAAAAAGCATATATAATAAAATGATTACAATAATAAAAGACAAACACCACAAAATTAGAAACAGAAAAAAACGTAAATTTTTAAGGCAAGGATACGTTAAAAGGATAAATTATTATGTCATTATGACTGTTCTTGCAGTTGAAATAGATTGATTTTAAGGGCACTCTTGAATGAGATCATTGTGTCTTTGTGTCTAAGTGCCGTGGGCAATTTGTTCCACGTTGCTGGGCCCTGATCTGCAAAGGAACGTTGTCCATATGATTTCAACTTCATAGTGGGAATATTGAGAAATCGAGTGTCAGAAGAGGAAAATAAGCATATTGCAGGTGTATACACATGGATGATGTCAGATAGGTATGTTGGACTGGTGCCCGTCAGTGAAACGTAGCACGGAGAACAAATTTAGAGTTTAATTCCGGATCGTATGAATAGCCAGTGTAGGGTACAGAGCAGCGGAGAGGCATGCTCTGATCGTGGTACTCTAATATGATCCGAGCAGCAGTGTTTTGAACTTTCTGAAGTTTCCGAAGTTTTGGAAAATACATATCCTGTGCATACTATGCCTTTACGAGTTCTGTAGAACACATGCGCAAATATTAAGTAAAGACCTAGTGCACAACCCTACCTGAATATGGAATCGGTGTCAAATCATGTAGCCAACTTTGCCAGCCTTGTGTAATTCGGGAGTATCAAAACCACTGACGCCTTTGGCTGCCCAAGCACAGGCACAAACAGATACCACAAGAACAGAAATAGGTGACATAATCACCAGAAATGAAAGGATCGCAGTTTTTGATGCTGACTAAATATAAAAATTAAATACAACCATATCTATCAACATTTGCGGTCGTAACACTGCTTGATATCGCTCTGAAGTGGATCTAAGCCAGTGTGTCTCCAAAGCGGATTTTCTGAGTTTACAGGCTGTGTATTTTTTTGTACAGACCCAGGTGAGCTTATAATTTTTGAAGATCATGCTGGCAAACTTAAAAAGTCAAATGTGAACATTCAAGATATTAACGCCAAGATAAAAGGCGACTTCATGGTCAAAAATCTGTTCGAACTCACTAACAACGGCGGAATCAGAGACAGCGGCGGTGTGTCTGTTGCGTTTATGAAAAACTATGTTCTTGCAGCAAATATTTTAGCAGGAAAATACGTGCAAGAATAAATCGCTCACGGGTTTGCACCACCGCTTGTACTAAGTTCTTGGAGTTTAATTCACAAAATGTTAATAAAAGAAGGAGAAAACCTATTTTAACTTCTCTTATTGAAAATGGTTTTGATAGACATAAACCTCAAATCATAAAGATACGCGAGTCTGGATCAACGTTTTTATTATAACGGGAATGCCATGCCACCGGCTTCCGAAAAGACTATTTTATAGCGAGCTAGAAAAAGGAAAACTCTCCAAAGGAAGCTAGAGGAAACTCTACAAGGCCATCTTGAAGAAGCCATTGAAGCTTTTGGAATTAGCACTGAACAAACCTCCATTAGAAAATGCGATACAGCTACCGATGCCAATAGGGCAGCCGCATCATAACAACGGAGGCAGGTCAGGAAAGCCATAATCAGTGACCTCAGTACTCCAACACCGCATCATAAACATGGTTTTAGCAGTTTTGAGCCTCGTTTTAGGATCTGTTTGTGAACAGAACAGTATTCTCCATAACAGCGCTTGCTACAAAGCTCACTTGAGCCTTGTGGAAGATACTTGCAATGGTTTTATCCAATCGGGAATGGCATTACTATTATATTAATATATTTATTTTTAAATCATATTATTATTTTAGGCAAAATTTATTAATTTGGCATAGTTTTATCCAATATTATTATATAAAATAATGACAAAAAAACATGACGAAAATCGGTGATAACGCTGTTTGTACACAATAATAATATATTTTTAATTCAAAATAATTATTTAAAAAATGATTTTGATCACGATCATGACAATATTGTAAATATAATCGCAGAAACACCCGATCATGTGCTACATGATGTAGCTAAGCTCAGCTATTATCATCTACTCGAGTATTATTCTCTGTTTTTGAATTCATTTATTAATGTTGTTTGGCACGGTCGCAAGGATGATGTAATCGATAACCTGATTGTGTTATCTGACGACATCAAAGATGTGTATGCACAGGGAATTATTATACAGCATTTTAATAAATTCCATTTATTTCTCTCTGATGCTGATTTTGACAGATTCGCCGAGCATTTTATAAATGAGTCATCAGTGACTAAGATAATTCCAACATTTCGGCTTAGATATCCAGTATTTGATCTTAATACAAAATTTCTTCTTGAAGAAATCAGAGATTGGGGTAACGATGTTATTGGTATTCAGCCATCAAACCAACCAATTAACATTAATGAATTAGTTGATTATCTGTCGAATTTATGTAAATGCAATCGTGAAAATGTATTTGTGCTTGAGACAAATAGTGGTTATCATGTGCTCTGTAAATCCACGCCGGTGACTTTCGAACAACACGATTTGATTGATACAGCATCTTTGATGAAGCCAAAATGGAAGATAGATCTTCAAGCTGGTTTATACAGTATCAAGTTGAACGGAACAAGATCGTACTAACCGAATAAAAATACAGCGTGTAAAAAGTTAATTTTACGCGGAGATTATTCTCTTTCAGAATTGTTAATGTGTCCTGTCGCAATACAGCCTCAATATGCAGAATTATCCATGATAACAGAAGCTGTTCATAATTCAACGATTAGCTATGTAGATGACATCACCTCAGATGATTTCGAAAGAATTTCTTTTGCGTTAACAGGAGAACCTGATCAGCTAATCGACATAATTAATGTGTCGCAGAACAAGTTTATTATATCCAGGAAGCCCTGTCATTATTGTAATATTTGTAAGCGTAGTCTTGGTTATAATGAACTATACAATCACATCGAGGATAAATGCGATAACTGTATTGTTTGTGTTAACCACAATGAACTCCTGACTATGACAGGTGGTGATTATTATTCTATCTGCTGTCCAAGAACAACAGGAAAGTAGATACAATTACCAGTTAACACAATAAGTACTGATAAGGAGATCGATAAAATCATAGCTGGAACATCTAATAATGCTAAATTAATGCAGATAACTGAAAAATATTCTGATTCTGTCAAAGATAAAAAATATCTTAAATATCTGATTAACGCAAAACGTAAATATAATTATCCCGGTTACATCGGGGAAAGAAATGCGAATCTTTCATATACTGAGTTACCTGACCATGAGGCCGGATCAGGATGTAATTCAGAATGAAGACTATATCGACGGTTCAGTATGTGGAATGGGTAAATCTGAGGCAGTATGGAAATCGTTAAAAGATAATCAATATATCGTACAGAAAAACATTTACCGAGAAAATCGAAGCGGATTACCAGATTGAGTCATACATGAATGTTGATGGCAGTATTAATTTTGAACCAGAATCAAATATGCGTTTTGTTATACAATAGGAATCGTTAAACAGAATTCGTGGAGTTCCAGACGTAATTATTGTCGATGAGTGGTATGGAATTCTGTGTTAGCAATTTGCATCAGTCAAGCACAGTAAAGAGCGTTGGGATAAGTGATAGATTGAAATATAGGGACGTCGATACAAAATCGCGATATTTACGCATAATAAGCAACGAACTAACTATTCTTTAGAAAGTCTTGCAAAACAACTACATCTTGGATATCGTGTCAGATATTATCACGCTGATACCGATCCTGCGCAGAAAAAAATCAGACTTTAGTAAGATAAATAATGCTTTCGATAACATTGATGTTGTGATCAGTAACCACACACACTCAAAGCAGGAGTTAGTATAACCGATGAATGATTCAAAATTATATATGTGATTTCTGAGGAACTTGGATCAGTAGAAGCTAATAAGCAGGCATTACATAGGTTTTCTTTGCGTCGATGAAATTCGTTATTCTGCGACGAGGAAACAGCGTGAATGTAAATTACCAATAAATCGCGAATCTATCGAGAAGGTCGTCATTGATCGTGAAAAATTAATTGATGACGACACAAAACTTTACAAAATTCTCAGCGCAGGAGAGTTACAGACTGCATTTGGATTTGCTTATATCAGCAATATTATAGACTATAATAACTCAAAGATGTACTTTACATCGAGATTGGTACACATGATGAGATGCACTGGTTATCAGATAATAGAACCACCTATAGATGATTATGATACATGGGCACAAAAAATAATCTTGAGAAACCAGCCGCTGAAATTATCATAAACAACCCCAAAGTCGATGAATTTCTAAAACCTCTGTTGGGGAGCGGATAAAACAAACTCATGTAGTTGAAACTAATCAAAACGAAGAATATCCTCGAAACTATAAATATGATGAACATAATTCTCAAAATCCATACGAAGCAAAACGAACGCACCTCAATCACATATATCAATGCGATGTTGGTAAATTACCCGCTGAGCAAGTCGAGCATTTATGCAAGAACTCAGCACAGATAAAACGAGCTCAGCGTGTAATTGTCGATAAGCTACATCAAGGCCGTGCGATAGAAACTGAAGTATTCCGCTCTGATAAACTCAGTCCTAAAGAGAAGTTAGCAAAAATAAGAAAACTTCTAACACTATTGAATTTACCTGATATTGTACTTGACGATTTGTTAGCGACATCAATACCGATATCAGTATCAGACTTACGTATGTACATCGAGGCCATGATCAACGACCCAGATTTAACTTTTTACACGCTGTATTTTTATTCGGTTATTACGACCTTGTTCCGTTCAACTTGATACTGTATAAACCAGCTTGAAGATCTATCTTCCATTTTGGCCTCATCACAGATGCTGTATCAATCAAATCGTGTTGTTGTTTGAAAGTCACCGGCGTGGATTTACAGAGCACACTATTTGTCTCGAACACAAATACATTTTCACGATTATATTTACATAAATTCGACAGATAATCAACTAATGCATAAATGTCGATTCGTTGGTTTGATGGCTGAATACCAATAACATCGTTACACCACTCTCTGATATCTTCAAGAAGAAATTTTGTATCAAGCTCAAATACTGGATATCTAAGCCGAAATGTTGGAATTATCTTAGTCACTGGTGACTCATTTATAAAATGCTCGGCGAATCTGTCAAAATCAGCATCAGAGAGAAATAAATGGAATTTATTAAAATGCTGGATAATAATTCCCTGTGCATACACATCTTTGATGTCGTCAGATAACACAATCAGGTTATCGATTACATCATCCTTGCGACCGTGCCAAACAACATTAATAAATGAATTCAAAAGCAGAGAATAATACTCGCGTAGATGATAATAGCTGAGCTTAGCTACATCATGTAGCACATGATCGGGTGTTTCTGCGATTATATTTACAATATTGTCATGATCGTGATCAAAATCATTTTTTTAAATAATTATTTTGAATTAAAAATATATTATTATTGTATACAAACAGCGTTATCACTTATTTTTGTCATGTTTGTTTCTGTCATTATTTTATATAATAATATTGGATAAAACTATGCCAAATTAATAAATTTTGCCTAAAATAATAATATGATTTAAAAATAAATATATTAATATAATAGTAATGCCATTCACAATTGGACAAAACCATTGTAAGTATCTTCCACAAGGGTCAAGTGAGCTTTGTAGCAAGCGCTGTTATGGATTCTGTACACAAACAGATGATAAAACGAGGATCAAAACTGCTAAACCATGTTTATGATGCGGTGCTGGAGTACGAGGTAAATCAGATCTTTGTAATAATTGTGGTGGTAGAAATTATCGTGCAGTCGTTTATTATTACGATAAAGATCACCAAAGCGTAAAATAAAAAAGCAGAACCGCCAGTAGTATATATAATTGGTGATGTTCTATCAAAGATACTCAAAACAAATATATTTCGACACCGCCCACTTTAAAGTAAATATATTCTTACACCACCCACCCGCTTCAAAATAAATATATTTATTATCTCACAGACTCCTCTTTTTTCAGAAAATAGAAATTATATTCTAATACGAGGAGGGTTCTGGCTCAGTCAAAATGTTATATTAAACAAATAAAATATATATAATGCCTTATTATAATACTACCAAATATTGTTATTTTTGATTTACCAAATATATTTTGTAAAAGATATAATTCGATGAAAGCAGCGTCAGTGTATACAGTTATAAAACCTAAAATAATAAGCGATTGCATCAAAAAGGTGGGATATTATGTATCGCCGAAATATGGATCAGTCGAAAGCGATATAAGAAAAACAAAAAAGTATTTGTCCTCATATAGAGGACTTTTTGAGATGAAGATGGTTATATACAATGATATTTTTGGATGTGTGATTTTGATTGGGACGGTACATTTGCATAAAGTGATTGATGAGCATGAATATATTTACAGATGTTCATGTGGTTGATTTGTTAATTAAGGGACGGCACATTTACATAAACTGATTGATGAGCAAGAATATATTTACAGATGTTCATGTGGTTGATTTGTTAATTAAGGGACGTCACATTTACATAAAGTGATTGATGAGCATGAATATATTTACAGATGGTCATGTAGGTGATTTGTTGATTAAGGGACGTCACAGTTACATAAACTGATTGATGAACATGAATATATTTACAGATGATCATGTGATTGATTTGTTAATTAGGGACAAAGTGGGGAACCTTAGGTTGATCAGATGCACCTAATGAGGTTCTGAATTTTTGTTTAGATATTACGCCAAGACGAAGTTTCTAACTATAAGACGAAATGTTAGAAACTTCAGAGGGCTGTCTGCGGTGTAGGTCATATTTTGCGACCATTTGTTGCCCTCGCAAAGGGATCCTAGATTATTTATATATAGAAAGTCTAAAACCTCAGAAGGCCTAATGGTCTTTGTGACCTGGAACCTCATTAGGTTATTTTTAGTTGTGTTTTAAATTAACCCTTTCTGGATACCCATTAGCAGGTTACAGGGTTAAATTACCTCCTACTAGTCTATTTTTCGACGGCACAAGACGGCACAAACACATAACATATAATGATGATGATATATGATATGATGATAAAGAAGGCCTTTTCTACATGTGAACCGAAACTAGCATACACACCCCCAAATATCAAATTCGTAGGGGTGAAAACTAATTTCTATTCACAAATATAGGGATTTGGCCGGGCCCCCACTAAATAGATAATTTTTCGTGGCATAAAATCGCCCCTTTTCCATAGACAAATTTTTGCCTTTCATAAGATTCGAACCCCAATCGCAATTACCGCATCTTTTATGTCTAACCTACTGAGCTATCGATGCATTAACTAAATATATTGAATTAGTTAATATAGACTTAACAAAAGCAGCATTATACATTTTCTGATTATGAAAGCACGTAATTCTGCATTATATTTTCTGTTTTTAAAAACGATATATTTTATAGAGAAAATTAATATTTTCATTTCGCATTGCAATATAAAAGAGAAAAATGTAATGCAGTACTCCTCGCTAACAAAGGCGTGGCTAAACTAAGTGATAAAAGTATCTATTTTGAAAACATTATAAATAAAATCTACAAATAAATGATTTTTTGTATACATTAAACGAATTTCTCATGACAATTTTAAGGAAGCCTTTGACAATATATAATTGTGTATCACATTTGACTTCAAGTTATATACATGACCATTTTCCTATGACCTGAATTACATATGCGTAGCGAGATCGGCCTACAATATTTGTTCGACAGGCTGCTGTTATGAGATACTGCAAAAAGAAAATCAATAGTCGTATGAAGATGTATATGCGTTCTTAAAAATATGAAAATATATGCTACAAACAAAATGATACAGATGTGACTATAGCAGATCTTAGATTTTCTTTGTTTCACTAATTAATTAATAACAGAACTGCTCAGATTAAAATCTATGGCACGATATATATATATATATATATATATATATATATATATATATATATATATATATATATATATATATACACACATATCGCAAATTATTTAGTTAGATACGGCTTTGAGTTTAGTTACGTAAGGGCATTAGATCATTTTCAAACAAATAAATAAACTACATAGGTTATAAAAATGCTGCTACATCTTTTATATTTAACTAATAAACAACAATTAACTGATTAAAATCAATTTAAGAGCAACAAATACGTTAATATATTACCAACCTTTTGTCTGATTTATTTCAAAGTCTAGACATATGTTCGACAACTCGCAAATGATTTTAAACTAAATACAAGCGTTATTATCTCCCTTCTTTAAAACGATTAGTTACATAATTGTGAGTTCTGATCCTATTGACATTATATCAACATTTGCCATTAAGTATTTAATGTTTTCATGAAAGTATAACATAAACTTAATTCTACCAGATACCTTGCAGCGACTTTCGAATAGTTCTTTCATAGATAATTTGTTTAATAAATACTTGCTACCTTTTGCAAAAACTTTCGATCTGTCCAAATCTATTATAAGTTTAGTGTACATACTTTGACTTATGGGATTATGTATATTTTCATATTTTGATGAAAGAGCATCTCTTAAGCTTTCGAGATATGGGAAATACTTACTCTCGTCTGTTCTAATAAGAAAAAGTTTTATTCTATCAAATTTACAAAAACAAATGCCTGACACTTCGTCATCAAACTCAAAAGACAACTGTTGGTTAGAGATCATAATTCGTTTAATTCTATTACTAATTGCGTCCGCTAATGTCAAATTTTCAAACATTATTTCTAATACTTAGACAATATTACTTAAATAATGTCCAATAGCGAGAGTATTAATTCCGTCTTTGCAATACCTTTTATCGTCACAATTACTTAGTCCACGTTTTATAATTGTATTCGTTTCAATCTTGTGATAGTTTGTCTGAATGACATTGGTTTTAATAAAGGTGACGCTATTGTTAAGAGCAGCTTTAAAAACGTCCTCAAAATGCATCATCTTTTTCATATATCCTCTTGGGATGCCTTTAGCTTTCTTTGTCAGTTTATTTTAATAAAATAGCATACATTTTGCTTCTAAGTCCAACAAACTCTCTAACTGGTACAAACATAAACTCGTCTTTCATTTTTCCTATAACTTTCTTGTTAGAATTGTCATGAAATCCATTAGAAGTTGGATAATCTGATAAATCGAACAGATCTTTATTATCGTAAATCTCTTGATAGACATTTTCACATTTTATAGTGTACACCAGAGAATCCGTATCAGTAAATAGCAGCTCCGAATCTGGCCACATCTTTTAGGTAAAATTATAATGAAAATCGTACATCAACCACTTTGATATATCAAGTAAAGCTGCACTAACACAGATTGGCTTATTTAACTTTAAATTTGTCTTTAGTCGTTGTATTGCGGCAAGATTTTCATTAAATATTTTCATACTAACAAAACCATCGTCACTAACTTATTTCTGCGATTAATATCATTAGCAATTTCGAGTGAAACTCTTTTTCTGATGTTTTCCATAGTCTTTCCAAACACTGAATTGTTCATTAACTTGAAAAAGTTTTTCTCAAATTCGGTTGTAGCTACGGCACGACGTTTCGTATTTAGGTTAATATAACCCGCCATCCACCGCGATTGATTAAATTTTAGCACACGATGGACTTTTCTCAGAATTAGTCCAGCGTCCAGCATCTACCGCTTGCTTTAGGTTTTTGTAGTGCATGACATAATTTCTTTTGTCTAACAAATTTGGAACTAACTTGTTAACGATAGAGCATTTCCTGTTGTCATAGGTTGTTGCTCAGGCGATAATAAACTGTAATCAATCGTCATTGATTCTGCGCAAAATGGATAGTCATTGTGTGGATCATGTAATGAACTGGAGAAGTCTAGATCAACTTTAACAAAATATGAAATATCTTTTGGAAGATTTTTTTTAGTTTCTTTGAGAAACTGGTTTGGAGTTATCCAATGAAACCCCCCGCTAGGCATTGGCTCACTCATACTCCACCCATAAATGTTCACTTGTTCTAAATAAATAATGTAACTCGACTGAATATTTTTATCATAACTTTGTAAATATTTATTATTAGTTGCTGCATTTTTTTGTGATAAAACTAATTCCGCCTCTGATGCCTTTTTCAATAAAGTTAAACTTATCGATATCTGTTAAGAGTTCTAATTCTATCTCGCTAGTTTTAAGTAAAACGTCCCAAGACAACCCAGGAGCAGAATAATACCAACATGGGTCTAATCCGTAATTCACATGACTAACCTGACGAAAATTCTCGGAAACATCTGCTAGCAATAACACATCAGTTTTTAGATATAAATCCTGATAATCGCCAAATGTTTTGCAGGCGAATTTAGTCCACAAATCTTGCGCATATTTGTACTTGTTGTCGCTGATGTTCTCGTTCTTGAGTTGCGAGTAAAATTTATCTTTGTCAGGTAAACAAGTTTCACTAAATCTGCTCTAAACGTCAAGATACTCGTAAAGAACGATAAATTCTTTTTGTCAGATGGACATAGTTTTCTCCGAAGCAGCTGCGCAGATTATTGAAAATACTGCAACCTTTAACGAGCTTGTCTAATGATGCCGCCATTAATTGCAAGCTGTCGATAAAGCGTAATTTGCCGAGTGTCACCGACATATACTTTTCAAAATTATTTGGAATACATTTTATCACGTTATTTAGTTTCAGTTTAACTTTAATGTCTTTATCACCAAAAGCTTCCACAATGATGTGACTGTCGTAGCCGCGAAAGTTATGTAAAATTACTGGAATAAAATCCGGAGCATGAAATTTCAAATTCCAACTGTTATGCGCAGCTCTGCGATACTGACCGGTCAAGACAGTGATCTCGCACATTGGAATCCCCAAGAGGTTTTTCACAAATATAGCAATTAACCACCTTATCAAAGTCGAGTTGTTGTTTAGACGTTATTCTCATCGGAGCTGTCCTAAGTAATCTGTTAGAAATTGTATTAACTTCCTCTTTTAAATTTTTTAGTAATCAGACGGCAGGATTTTTATCTCTATATAACCTTATCGGAGACGAAAATCTATCGCTGGCGCAACAAATTACCTTATAAGCTACCCCGGAAGCTTGATTTTGTACTTGATTTGTTCGGATCATTTTCTGCTCCAGCTACGGAAACGAGTAGACACTCGAAATCAGCGTAAATAACAAAGGGAATACTCAGCTTATGATTATAGTTTTCAAATTTTAATATTTAATCTTTTTCGCTAGGCATAGTTACTTTTTGAACATTAAAGCAGTATTTGAGATGGACTTGCAGTCTGTCTTCGCTAGCAAAACCGTACAAACATCTGTAACAGAAGTATTTCTTGTTTCTGTTTTTACTGTACTGTCGGCCAACTAAGCCGTTAAAGTTCTTTAGCTAACAGTAATGTCACTGAAAAAATAATAAATTTATGGTCTTTTCAGAAGCATTATCTGAGATGTATCTAGGGCAAACGTTTTCTCGTTCGTCTAGTCCGAAAACATTTACTGAGATATCGTTTTGTTTTTCGAACTTTGGTATATGACTTTCTGCCACTGGAAAGTTGATGCCATCAAAATTGAGTTCGTTCTTGTGCGGAAAAATACTTGTTGACGCGATCTGAATTCTGTTCTTTTGGAAACATTGCGGAAAGAATAGACCATTGGAAACATTTGTTATCGTTGTTTTTATATTTATACAGCACTTTTGTTCTTAGGTTTTTTTTAGGAAGATCGACATACCCATTGCCGCGAAGTACGTTATATTTTAATGTGTGAAATAAAACTGCTTTTGTTATTTCGAATTTCCAACCTGAACCAGACGAGGTAAATTCTTTTAGTTTTTTGTTTATTTCCTGGTGTATTTCATCGGCGACCATAGCAATATTTGTTCCAGTTAATATTTTTCTCGATTTAACTGTCAAATAGGGTTCCGAGATTTCGCTTTCAAAAGTTTTTGTTTCTTCGACTGCGTGTAACTTTGATAAAATCATATGATATTGGACTATGAGTTTGATACTTTTATGAACTGCAAGTTTTCTAGCTATAACAGGTTGTAAAAGATGATATAAATTTGCAGAGGTAAAATGAGCTAATATAGTCTGATCGTCGAGTTTTTAACTCTTGTCATATCCTGAAAATGCCGAAGCAATTTTTTCGGATTTGATAATACTTATTTTAGCGATGTCGCTCAATTTCAGCATTATATGTATATGGCAATATTGTTTATTTAATTGAAATTTTTAATACTTTAATTAGAGATATAAAACTTGTATGTATGTATATATATATATATATATATATATATATATATATATATATATATATATATATATATATATATATATATATATATATATATATATATATATATATATATATAATGAAAGAAATCTTGAGATATCTACCACTCACAGCAGAAGACCAAGAGATGTATCATGTGCATCCAAAATACAACCTATATGCTGGAAATGCATTAGGTTCTGTTATCAACATAGCAACTGAAAAAGATATTGGTGTACCAACTCCGGCTGGTATGTTAATATCAGTAAATGATGATAATGCAGAAATAATTGATATGTTTAGAAAAGATTTTATTTATACTTTGTTTGTTGTAAATATTCCAATAGGACAGCGAGTATATAGAGCAAATGGTGCAGTTGCAGATGATAATATAAAAAAATTAGGATTACAAAACGAATATCAACCCCACCCAGGATTTGATTTATACGAAGCAAATGATAAAGGAATTTTTCGAAATATAAAAACTAAAAAAAGTATTAGAAAATTCACATAATACTGGTTATTTACACATAAAGGTACGTGGAACTAAAACATACTTTTTTGGTTATTATTATCATTGTTTTGTTTATGAAATTGTTAACGGCAGCATTCCTAATAGTTTAGTTATCGATCATATTAACAAAATTAAAACAGATAATCGTCTTGAAAATTTAGATTTGGTTACTTCAAAAGAATATAGTCGACGTGGAGATGGTTTTGATGGTAATAATTTTAAAAATCCAACCAAGCAA
Organism: Potamilus streckersoni; assembly: GCA_016746295.1. Lineage (NCBI taxonomy): Eukaryota > Metazoa > Mollusca > Bivalvia > Unionida > Unionidae > Potamilus > Potamilus streckersoni. The sequence goes on from JAEAOA010002142.1 coordinate 43,868, forward strand.
ATAATTTCAATTAATCTTGAAACTGGAGGAGAAATGAGATTTAAATCAATTTATTCTGCTGCAAAATATTATAAAATTAATTCACGTGTACTAAAATTTGTAGCTGATGATAAAACTAGATCAGCAACGTCTATTATAACATTTGATCGATTTAGTTTCAGATACGATAACTAATAATTTAATTTTAGCGTTGCCTAGCACCAAATATTTTGGCAGCTTATTAGACCCTTTCTAAACTTAAACGTACCGAGACAATAAAGAAACATAAATACGATTTTATTTTTGTTAAAATATTTAATTTAATGACAGTCGATGATGCGAGAAAATTACAATTTATTTCTTTATGTAAACCTGTAAAATGTAAGTCAGTACTAATGAAATACGAGCAAATTTTATAATAATATTATTCGGTCAATGAAATCGACTTAGTTGGTACCCAACTATTAAATTTATCGCTAGCCGCGCCATTTAACAAAACTTTTGTTGCCGCGCTTTCTAATAACTTTTTCGATAACAAATATATCTTGTTCTGTTCTTTGAAGTTCCTGTTCGTAAAAACTGCCAGTTATAGGTTCACCTAGCAAGTCATTCAACGAATATGTAACTGGTATTGTTAAAAGTACTTTATCAAAAACAAATACTTCTTCGCTCCAGTTCGGAGTAAATCCCTTTTCCAACATTTTCTTGGTCAATGGAATTCTAACTTTATCACCAACTCTAAATTTGTGTCTGCGGTACATGTTTTCATTTGCCAGTATTGGATTTGCAAGCGCATCGTTTGGCGACATTTTAGTGGTTCAGTGTTTCGTGTTATTATATTCGCCAACAAGTTTCTGTTAGTTGTCAATATATTTATTCGTGTTTTAGCTGTCAAATATTTATGAATTCTTTCGTTAAGCGTGCGATTAAATCGCTCGACAATGACGCTTTTCCCCTCATTTCCAGTTACGTATTTTTTAATGTTATTTTGTTCGAAAAACTGCACAAACTTTTTGTTAAAAAAATCTGCTTCGTGTTCGGTCCAGATTTTGTTCGGCTTTCTTTCTGTTGTTGTTATTATGCGCTTTATTGCGTCTATCATTGAGGTCCCCGTTTTTTCCGAAACTGGTACACTAAATGCATATTTACTAAAAACATCGACAATATTAAAAAGATATCTCTGCGGATCGCCATCAGCTCCAACGTTACATTGAGCTAGATTTGACATATCAAATAAATTTATTGCCCAAATGTCATCAACGGCATTTGCTACAACTTTACGTCGCGGAAACCTTTTCTTAGGTCTATGTAGTTCAGACGCTAGCAACAACGTCGCTGGGTCATCGTATAAGTCTTCTCCGAGTCCAAGTTTATATTTTACTCCAATAAAACCCTGTACTAGTCTTCGATTGACACGCTCTCGTATATTTTCTGGTTTCATTTCACTAAGTTCGTCTAACATCACTTTGTTGCAACTGTGTTTTGTTTCACCACTAGGAAGATCAATATCTCTGTAGCAGATATCATGACGCATCGCTATTGCATCAACCTGATTGTAAAATTCTTGTCCTGGCAGCGGATTATCAGTTTCGTCGAGCTGCTTATCAAGCGGATTCCACGGACCAGTATATTTATGACCTGGCAATGTCCAACCGCCTTTCGGTTTCGGTAGTTTGCCAATTAATTTATGTATATCTATTCCCGTTCCAATTATTTCTCTGCTGTTGCATTTCTGGCAATATGTAACAATTTTGTTTTGCTCTAGACATAAATCTCTATCAGCGGTGCAGTTGCACTTCATTATTTATTTATAACTGACAAATGTTTAATGAAATTTGTTGATTTTTATCAAATTTGTTGATTTGTGGGGGTATTTTAGTCGATTTTTGCAATGAAATTAGCTCATTTTGCAAGTTTTCGTTAGGTAAAAACCCCAGGAAGGTTAACTGGAATTAACATTACTAAAAACATAACTATTGTTTCAGTCGTCTACTAAAATAACATCCCTGATAACATCAGGGGGGGCAACCCGCCCCGAACTTTGCTGCTGGCAAGAACATGCTTTTTCTTTTTCCACATTTGCCACAAATTGTGCAAATACTTTTTAGCATTATTCTATTATTCTTTGTCTTTTTATTGTTTTCGTCTTTATTTTCTGTTTTAGTTTTACACTTGAGACAATATGTTGATATTGATTATAATTGTAAGTTTAGATAAAATTAATCGCGATCTCATCATTAGCGCGAGAGGATTGTTTATCAAATTGCAAAAAACACTTTAAAAAATCTGGATTTTTGGTCATTTGTTTAACGAACATCACGTAAAAATAACCGCAAGCGGAAGTTCCAACTGGCTGAATCTGATTAGAAGAATAATTTATTATTTTGTATTTACTCATATATCGTTTAATCGCATCACTCGGTGGAATTCTGAACGAGTCGAAATAATTGTTATTAAAAACAGCTACCCAATGTGTACCAGATCCGTCATTAAAATCTTGTACATTTATAACGCAAGAACCCGGAACCCGGCAATGCTGGAGATGTAAGTTCATCTTTGGAATAAATTCCGCGAAAAATTTTAACTTTTTGTAATTTATCAAGTATATCAAAATTACTTAAAGCAGGAGATTTTATCTCCTTGTTCCTGGCAGCACTAGTTCTCGACCTCGCCCTAATAGACCCGGAAGTAGACTTCTCGCCAATCCTGCCAGTAATGGAGCTATTGGAAAAAATCCACCTTGTGTCTTTTTTTTTTTCGTCGTTCTTTTTCTTTTCGTGGTTGTCTTTTTTCTAACAGCTTTTCGTTTAGGCATTATATTTAATCTTTAGACAAAAATTTTCTTTATACCACCGCCAAAGACATTGCTTCTGACAATACCACTACCTTTAACTGCCTTTTCTGATGCTCCGTGTACGCCGCTGCTATCCCTAATGTTCCTAATACTGGCAAAATTTTAGGCAGTAATGTTTTGGCTATAAATGATAGTGCCGGACCTAAGAAACCGCCGTCCACGTTTTTTGCGATCGCATTTATTCGCTTGATTTTTGGTTAATAATTTTGTTAAAGTTCCCAAAGCACTCGGATTGATCTTCAATGAAACCGACCTCCGCTTCGCAACAACAGTTGTTAATTTTTTAACTTGGCCACCGGTTAAATATATTTCTTTTATAATATATTTTGTCATCTTATATAACGATTACAGATTAAACTTGTATTGCTATTTTACCTCCAATGGAGTCGATTGCCACAGATCTGTCCCTTATCACTAATGCATACACATTTAACGCTGATGCGGTTCCGAGCGTCCAAGTAACCTTAATATCAGCTGTACTGTCAACACCTCGCTCGCTATGTTTACTGACATCAAAGTAAAATATCGGATAAAGTGTACGAAATTTTTCTACTGATATCTGAGTTCCGTCTCCAGTATCTTGATATTTCTGCATTGAGTCGAGCAGGCACATATACGGTCTAGTAATGTTTTTATTGTCAATATCCGCAAAATTGCATTCGATCGCTCGTTCTGGATATTGCTTTGAATTTATTCTGACAAATTCGTCTGACATCAGCGTTGTCAAATATTCCATTATTTTGTGTTTGGCTTCCGCGTTAATATTGTCTCTGGAATACAACAAATAAATGACGCGGCAGCTGTTCACTCGCTGTTATTGTAACTCGCCATGTGTAGTCGGTGGTATTTGGAATTGCTGTTTGATATATTTTATGTTGTTGAAAATGAATTTTATTGGTGCGTTTTTCCAGTATACTATCTAATTCAAATGCTTTAGTGACCGATGGAGTTATTCACGGCATCCATAGCGCAAGTTTGTTTATAACAAATTACACATCAGCACCACCGAATTTAAATAGGCAATCATCTCGTTCTGCTCGATCTAAAATAAGCGTATGTTTAACTCCACTGAATATTTTGTTATAGTCTCTGCAAAAGCCAAATATTGTACTTAGCGGCAACATCATTGTAATTTGACGTGATGCTGCTGCAAGATCTCTTCACCTAACAAAACCTTCATTGTAACGTCTACTTCGAAAGTCAATTGTGTTAAGAATTAAATTTAACGTTGCAATGCCATCATCATCTGCTCCTGGTGGTGTTATACCAAGATTATTACATGCAGCAGTAAGTGAAACTCTTAGAGCGTCTGCATTAGCGGCTGCACCTGGTGCGTCTATGCCTAGCGCTGCAGCATTAGCAGTTAGAAAATTTCTCACCATTACAACATCTGCAGCAGCAGCAGCTCCGTGTGTTAATATACCTTTTTGAATAAATTCCGTAGATTCTGCTGTTCCGATTCCAGTATCTTCAAACCACATCATATTAGTTGCAGTTGATTTAGAGTAATCATCGGAAAACAAAATAATATTTAAGGCTGTACTTGCAACTTGTAAGTGATTTGAAATATCTTCGACAGTTTGATTGGTCAGCTGATATCGAGCACTTCTAAATAAACACCAACCATTATTTATAAGAGCTACTTCTATTCCAGCTGCAATTGCGAACGGTGGATTTGCTGTTGTCATAATCCGACCACGAACTTCCAACATTGCTTTGCAAGGCAGTCGAAATACGTCCTCGTCTCGTGTATTAAATGTTCTAACGCCAGCCTTGTTAGGTTCGTTAGAATTTTCATCGAGATATTCAACATACTCAAATTCTGTTACTGCGTCGTCTTTGTCAGGAATTTCTGCAAAATAGATGATAATTTTTCACAGACATTTTCTTATTTTATCAGGTTATATAAAATTATTGCGGCGCTGTAACTTTAGATATTAAATTGTGCATTATCTGCTCGCCTTTTGGTGATAAAAATTTTTCGTTGTTGTTATCATCGCTTTTTGAGTTTCTTTTGTTGGTGCGATTTCTGAAATAACTTGTTTGATTGATGGTTCGCCTTTTATTTTATCAGATATTTTTTGTCCCACTGCAGTTCCCGCAGCAAATGCAGCTCCAGTTGCAAAAGCTTTACCAGCGTCACGTGCGATTGGCGCAACTTTATGAGCTAGTCCTGGAATATTTTCAGCAATTTTAGTAAATATATTTCCGAAAAATCCTCCTACTATTTTTCTTTGATAAACTTTTTTCTGCTTCATCATATATCTGAGGTTGTATAATTTTGTTGTCAAATCTTTCAAAAAATATGTTTACTGTTGTTCGCGTAGGTGCACGTAATAAGTAATAACTTCATTATTCAGATCCAACTGTCTTCCAGATTGGTCTGTTAATTGCATATTTACTTCTGTTATTTGATTTTCAACATTTAACGGATAATAAATAATATGACGAGGACTAATTTGCATGAGAGAACCAGGTGGCACTTCTGGTGAAAAACTATATATTGTCTGACCTTTGCTGCCCTTAGCTGAATAAGAACCAGATGCGATCGAACAATTTACCAATACTGAGTTAACTTCAGTTATATTTACTGGAAATTCACCGTCATATGTTTCGGGTTTTCCAAAAGATGGATATACACCATAACTAAAACCTATCAGCTGTCCAATACTGCCTTCTTTAGGAATTATAAACGTCAAAGCATTTTTCACTGTTATTCTTGCTCGCAATGTGTTATAATTTGGTGCTAGTTCAAAATCATCTGCAATACCGCCAATTTTTCTATAATTTCTTTTATTATTTTTTTAAATCAGTTATATTATAAGCTTCTTGTGGAATATTAAATCTTTTTCTAGGTATTGAAATTCCCGTTAGCCTTTGAAATTCAAACACATCAATTACTTCAGTCTTAACATTCGCTATGGCGTTCCAACAGGTACATGAAATTAATCCAATTTCATACTGTTTTTCACAACCTAGTTCTATTGGCGAAATATACTTTACTGAAAATTCGCGCTATCTTTATCAAATTGGCTGGAGGCGAGTAATAATGTTGCTGATATTTATTATTATATTTTTATAAAATTAAGTCGCCACGATTAAGTCGCGGTGCAAAGTATCGTATTCTTCAGATGTTAAAAACTTACTCGATCTCAAATTATCAAGTATGTCGATGATTTCATTTTCGATTTCAGCACCAACATTTCCTGCTTCTTTTGATGATATCAACAGCATCAATCTACCGATAATTTCAGTAACTGATGCGAATATTCTGACGCCTGTTCCAGTTTTTTTCTTCTCTATATTCTTCTACACGTCTTTTATCAAATAAACCAAATTTTCTTTTAAAACTCCACCCCTTACCATAACCTTTTTCTCTACCATCATCCGCTGTTTCGAAAAAACTATAAGCTATAACACCTTGTCTTATTTTATCAAGAAGTGGAAGCATCTCTTTCTTTTTTATGGCTTTATCTAATTCTTGGTCAGCTTCACCAGCATCTACTATTATCGCTTCTAACATATCATTGAGTGCGTCAAATCTTTCCTTTGCCCAGATTTTTATATTATTAATATCATTTATATCATTTTTCTTTAAAAAAAATTCATTATACTCATCATCTAATATTAATCCATTTGTTTTTTTTTCTAAAAAAAATTCTTTGCTCTCCAACTTCCATAAACCTTACAGTAAGCTCACCAATTCTTTTTTGCTCCTCTTTAATATCTTTTATATCTCCTGATAAATTTGTTATAATATTTTTAACTTCTTGCGTTGTTAATGTCGCTAATCTTCGTTCGAGTTCTAGCGGATTATTTATAAGTCGATCTATTTCAGCTTGCCTCGCAGCAGGATCAGATATATTTGCTGCAGGTGCTTCAGCTAATCTTTTCTTTTCTGCATCCGATCTCTCAAAAATTCATCCAGCAGCCGCCTCTTGTTGTTCTTTAACTAATCCGAGTAAACCTTTCTCTTGTAATTGTTTAGCTTCTTCTTCTGAAAGTGGTTTACTTTCGGGTTGTTTTCCAAGTAAAGCCTCAGTAACTGGTTTGAGAACTTTAGCTGCTATTTCTGCTGCAACAACTTGACCACGTCGAGATTGCTGAACTAACTGTTTAAATTTTGCCTGAGATTGCGCAAGCTTTTTTAGATTTTTGATATGTTTACTGTAGTTTGTTTGTTTTTCCATTAATTATATAATATTTTCTATAAAATATTATTGTAGATAGTTTTCAATACAACATCGAAACATTTTATTCTTATCATTTGTTAGCTTATCGAATAAAAAGAAATCATATCTATTTGCCGTTGCTTGACGATGTAGTGCAATAAATTTATCTTTTGTTGCGTCGCCGCATTGTCCGTTCGCGATATTTCTAACGTCAATATTGTCAAGTCCTGGAAATAATATAAAAGAACCAGTATTTCGCCTAATAAATCTGTCGATATTATAATATCCTTGAGCGAGATAAATATAATTACATTTCTTATTTCGCGACAGTGAAAAATACGTTCTGGTTTTATTCATTTCCTCGTTGTTTATCGGAATATCATCAAAAACCACTATTTTGTGTTCGGACGAATCGAGTTGATTAACTGGAATAAGTTCTTCCGGTTGTTTGATAATAAAGAAATCCTCGCCAGATTCAAGATCGTCACGAAGTTTGTCATTATAATTGTTAAGTAGCTCGTACTTATCTTGTTGCGGATTAATTGTATAAATATAAACTCGATCGTAGTTAAAATTATCTCCGAGAAAAAAATTAATTAGCAAATTTGTTTTGCCAGATCCAGTTCTACCAACAATAAGATAATGACAATCTGGAAGCTCATTCTTATGTTTATGTTTCTCCAACCGCTCTGTATCGAAGTTTAATATCGACGATTTTGCCATTACTATTTGGTATATAATTTTATCAAGCAGTAAATAAATAATGAGTTTTTACTCAAAATTTGGAACTACAGTAAGAGATTCAGCGTCTGCTCAACAAGGTGACTTATCTAAATACGCAACTATCGACCAACTCAAAAATGAAATTACTAATTTATTAAATGTCACGAGTGTAGATCAAAATGAAGTTGTTATTTTTCAAGATAAAGAAGGACGATTAAAAACGAGCAGCATACAACTATCTGATGTACGTGTACGAATTCCCACCGCGGTTGTTAATAATATAGTTACTTTTACTGACCAAGGTAAAATACAAGATTCACGCAAGTCAGTTAACGATTATGTTAAGAAAGCTGGCGATATATTTACTGGCGACATAATAATATCAGGGAAAAGAAAATTACATATCTCGGAAACCCAACCGCAGATACAGATTCAACAACGAAAAATACGTTGACGATCAAGAATCTAAGTACGTGTCAGTGCGCGGTGGTACTATGCTTGAATTTCTGAATATGAACAACAATGGTATTACTAATCTTAGAGTGAACAACAATGGTATTACTAATCTTAGAGCACCAGAAACAGATTTAGACGCTGCAACTAAAAAATGTCGACGATAAAGAAATTCCACTAACGACTTCGTTAACGACAATTAATGATGGGGTTGCCGCATTTAGAACTGAGTTTTCTAATCACGTACAAACATTTCTAAATTTTCGTAGAAAACATAAACAGAACTAACAATTATTTTTTTTTAACTCCACCAACTGTTATCATTAATCTCGCTGACATTAACACAAGACTTAACGATATCACAAGTGGCATTCCAAGTATTATTCAAAAAACTGATCTCATTAAATTTCTTCACAAACAAATTAAAAATATTGTGTACACTGTAGCATCAGGAAAGGCAACATGGTCACAGCAAAAAAACACTCTTAAACATATTGCAGAGGTCACAGGTGTATATAGATTGTCCTTATTTAGTAGTACAAAGTTTAGTATCTTTACAACATTTCCATGGTGTCATTCGACCTATGATTTTTCTGGAACTGTGTCTATTGTGTTAAAAAAAGATATTGAGGAAACGTTTATGCTGATAGCGGATAAGAAAAAGTTAACCGCAGCAACTTATTGGTGGTGTATTGAATTTGTAGCTGAAACTCCAGAATTAGTTACTTGAAAATATGTAAACAAATATTATATAATGAAAAAAAATATAGTCGATTTCAATCATATTTCAGAAAATATTCTGAAACAAGATGTTGACACTCTAATGCAATATTACAGATACTATCATAAAAATCTTTGGTGCGTCAAAAAATGTTACAAATACTATACCAAAATACTGCGAGTAATATCATATCTGCCGCTACTAATGACCAGCTCTGGTATAATATCAAGTGGCGCATTATTAAATCCGTTTTTGTTATTAATACCTGGTGTCGGCGTTTCTCTTGCAGCAGTGTGTAAAACAGTTGAACCTCGACTAACGACTAAAAGAAATGCTTGCAAAACAGCGAGTATAACCTATAAAAAAATTTACGCGATCAAATTCGATCTTATTTACGTGGTATAAAATATGACATGGACGATTTGATACGCGAATTTCGCATTATTGATAGTATGTTAACAGATATTCTGCCAATGAGAGTTAGCAAATACGAAAAAAGATTATGATAAAAAGTAGATGTTTAATCAATTTTGTATGGCTTTAGTAATATCGTTATCGAATAATATATTAACCATATTATCAATAAATGTCATCACATTATCTACCCATCCCGGTTTTCTCACATCGCTTTCAACTGTGAATAACCACACTGATCCATATTTCGGCGATACATAATATCCCACCTTTTTAATGCAATCGCTTATTATTTTAGGTTTAATACCAGTATACCCTGACGCTGCTTTGATCGAATTAAATATTTTACAAAATCTATTTGTTTGATCGAATCCAACATGTCGGATTAAGTATGACCTTATATATATATATATATATATATATATATATATATATATATATATATATATATATATATATATATATATATATATATATATATATATATAATATTTTATTTGTTTAATATAACATTGTGACTGAGCCAGAACCCTTCTCGTATTAGAATATAAATTTCTATTTTCGGAAAAAGAGGGGTCTGTGAGATAATAAATATATAAATTTTGAAGTGGGTGGGTGGTGTCAGAATATATTTACTTTGAAGTGGGCGGTGTCGAAATATATTTGTTTTGAGTATCTTTGATAGAACATCAACAACTATATATACTACTCCGCCATCAGTTAGATTTTATGGAAGATGTGTATATGTTAAAATCAAAGAAAGCAGATTGATGAAAATAAATTTATTTTTTTTGTTTTTCATAACGAGGCATCAGATTTCAATAATAACTGTTCCATCTCTGACAACACCACCACCTCCACGAGAAAGTAAAATCAGCTAATAGAGAGGGTGACGACTTTATCAGATATAAATGAACCCACCATCCCCCGACTGTAGATAACTTAGATGGATTCATTAATAATCTCGCAGTATATGATGATGTAATGCTGGAAAAACAATCTAATCCAGATAGAATATTTTCTCGAGGTAGACATAAAAACACAGACGCGATATATGTTACTCAGAGATACACACGGATACCTAAAGAGATTAGAGATAACTGTAATATTCTAGTTGTGTTATTGAGTATATAATTATTCTCTACAGAATATTTATTATACTTGGTGTTCAGAGGACATGGATATGATTAAATTTAAAAATTTCTTTTCTAAAGCACAAGCTGTTCCGTTCGGATTTATAATGATAAATCTACATGATCCAAGATCAAGGTATCATGTTGGTCTGGATAAAATTTTTGGTTAACTTCCTTGACAGTCAGAAACAGCAGGAAGGGGTAAGTACAACAAGTAATTCGCTTTACAAGTAAACAAAATCATGAAAAAATAACTTAATAATAATATAACAAAACTGAGCTAACCTAAACGATTTATATTACTGGTTTTTAACCGTGTGGAAATATACTCAGTTAGAGACTTTGGTTTAGCGTTATTGACCTTTTTTATCTTTATTATATATAGAATATTTGCTCGAAAAGTTACTTTGTAAGATTCACCCTCCCTGCTGCTCCTCGAACGGCCCCTCAAGAAAAAAGTGATCAAGCATATATGGCTCGCGTGGGGGATAACATGTCATAGAGGTTTTCGGCGAGGAAGGTGTCCGATGATCCATATATTATTATTAATATTATTATTATTATTATTATTATTATTATTATTATTATTATTATTATTATTATTATTATTATTATTATTATTATTATTATTTAAGTTTGGTTCTGATGATGACAAGAAGAGGACTATGCATGCAAAAGATTTTGCTTTGTCTTCAATGGCAGCAAGACATCCTCCGATATTTAAAAATACTCCTGGTGCTGGAAAAGTAAGTACCATATTTGTTTGTATTTTCTTCACGCATAGTATTATGAAATCTGATTGTGATATTTATGATCCACAATGCCGATATATTAACTTCAAATTAGTTTAGTCAAGAAAGATATATCTACAAGAATAGACGAAACGTGTTGTGTCCTTCTAAATGAATGAGGGACAATGTGACTTACCATTGAAAATAGGTGAAATGAAATCGAGAGACAAATGTAAAAGGGACAAATGCGACTTACCTGTTAAAACGGGAAAAAGAAATCGAGGAATAAGGGAAATTAAACATGGGTGAGTCATGGAACTGGGTACTAGGGAAAATGGCAACAGTGCTACTAGAGGCTGACCTCAATCGGATAGTGATGACAAGAAGAGGAATATACATGTTCAAAATGACCTTAATGCGCGCTACTGTACGTAGGTAAGTAAGGAAAGGCTGTGAAATGGAATTATAGGGACATGGGTTAATAAGTGGGTTTATAAGCACAAGCAAGACAGACAAACAAACAAATAACTATGCATTTTAAAGACCAATAAAACAATTTGGCGAGGTGAAGATCCTTTCCAGGCAAAGAAAGTGGGGTCAGTTGGAATTTTACATAGTTGGGCAGTACAAGGTCAGAGGAATTGAACATGGGTGACGTAGTGGTACTGGACCCCAAGAACGAATTTTACAAGTGGTTGACCTCAGTCGGATAGGAACATAGCAATAAGTATTTGAGTTGACCTCAATACGCGCTATTGTAGGTAGTTAGATATAGAAAAGGTTATGTGAAATGAATTTATAGGGACAAGGGTTTATAAAAATGTTTATAAGGACAAACGTATATATGGGTAGACAGTTTATAGGGTCAAAAGTGAAGGAAAATGGTAAAGAGCTTTAAAGTTAAATTGTCAACATACCTTCTCTTACCTTAGAATGTAAGAGAAGGAGATGAAAATGTTATTATTTTTACAAAAGATACTATCCATGACATCAAAATTTACTCTCACACATCAACGATATCATCCAACACGCATTATCGCAAGGTTCCTGTGTTAGGTTAGAGTGCAAGAAAAGATAAAATCTCACAAAAAACTCTTAAACACCAACTGTGGCATTTAACACCCCAAACACACACACACACACACACACACACACACACACACACACACACACACACACACCATCCCACCATCCCAAAATCCTGTGTTAGCTTAGAATTTAAGAGAAGTAGGTAAAGTCTCACAAATTTACAATTCCTCACATCACAAAATATACTATCCATCGCACCAACTATATCATCCAATATCCCAAAACCATTCAACATCCCTTGTTCACACACTATCTCAAAACACCCTGTTTCAGCTTAGAGTGTAAGATGAGGAGAGAAAATCTCACATATTCTCACACACGTTATATACCATCCAACACCACACAACAATACAACTTATTACACCAGCTATACCATCCATCACCCCACATACTATCTAAAAATGTCCTGTGTTAGCTTAGAGTGTAAACGAAGATGAAATCAAAACCAAAATACTCTTACATACCTTCTATACCATTATACATTCGAATCAAAAGGAATGTGTGTGTGTGTGTGTGTGTGTGTGTGTGTGTGTGTGTGTGTGATGTGTGATTTGGTTTGTTAACGTATTTTTAACAATTTTCAATCATATCTTTACTATGTCTGCAGTGTGGCAGTGTATAGCGATGTCTAATATTATGTATTATGCCGCAGATATGTAGTATAATGTCCAATCCAGTCATGATATCGTGACAACCAGGCCGACCAGTCCTAACGCTAACCTCCTAATAATGAGCACCAAGCGAGGCAGCTGTTAGTACCACATGTATAAGTCGTTGATATGACTTAGTCGGTAAGAGATGAAATCCCACAAACATAATATTCAACATATCGCCTATATCATTTAACGTACACACACTATCCAAAACATCTTGTTTAGCTTAAATAAGGAGATGAAAGCAGAGGAACATATTATCCATCAATCCGCACAAATACTTTCACATACCAACTATACCATCGATCACTCCTTACATATACACTATCCCAAAATACACTGTTAGCTTACAGTTTAAGAGGAGGAGATGAAATTTCACAAACTTACTTTTACACACTTTATTTAATATCCAAACTCTCTCTCTCTCTCTCTCTCTCTCTCTCTCTCTCTCTCTCTCTCTCTCTCTCTCTCTCTCTCTCTCTCTCTCTCTCTCTCTCTCTCTCTCTCTCTCTCTCTCTCTCTCTCTCTCTCTCTCTCAATTATTATGGTATCTACCTCATATAAATAAAGTTACATATATTTCAGCATACAAAATATTCTTACATCTTATATCCCATGAGTTAAACATGTAACACTAACTTCCTCAAAAAACCATCTCTGATCTCTGATAACATATGGAGATTTCTGATGCTGTAGTAAATATGCGCTTATTATAGTGCACAGCTGGTTAAACCTAAGTCAATAACAATATCGTGTTACGTGACAAGGGCTCATACTCACTAACAAGGAAAAGAGTGGAAGCCAACAAGCTATGTATATTTTAACAAAACAATTTATTTCCCTAGACTACAATGTAAAAAAAAGTAATCCTGTATGATTCTAAGGATAAAAACACAAGTCCTATCACTAAATAGTCCTATAAGATTCCAGGTTCGAGTCTCGACGAAGTACAAATATGGAGGGTGATGACGTCAGATGTAGTCCAATGTATGAATATCAGCAATGCCTTACGTGAAACACAATCTTTGTTTCCGAAAAAAAAAATCCAGAATAAACTTACATGAATATCTTTCAGATTTTTTTTAATAAGAATGTCAACTTACTGAATGTCCAGGAGAAAAAATTATTGAATCCAACAATCAGACGAAAAATAAAATATTTTGGCAACAAATCAAAAATAATTCACCTTATTCCTTCAAGGTTTTGGATGACTATCTGAAAAAATATATGGAATACGTATTTAGAACCCCAAACTTCATTTCAAGTCACGCGAAATTGGTCATGTGGTATCTTACAACACTAATTTTCACACGTAAGCCAATGTCACTCCACTTAAAGATCAATCATAAAAAGGTTGTTTACAAACAGTGATTATGTGAAGAAAGTATGTCCGTGATACTGACCAATCATTTTAACTTCCTGTTGATATCGCTTCCAGGGTAAGACGAACTAAATGTTAATTTTCACGTATTACATCTTCGTCTTGAATAAACTGACTTTGTGCTAAAATATATCTCACTACTAAAAATAGAATTCCAAATCCGAGACAAATATTCATTGCAATTAAATACAATGAAACAAAAATACAAAAAGAATTTTAAACCTTACATTCAAGCAATTGAATCACATATACGTAACAATCGTAAAAACAAGGCTGAGGCAGGATGGATTTTCCTTGAAAGAAGTACTAATATTTTTATAAACAATGAAATTCAGAATGTCAACGATTTCCTATAATATCTTTTTTCTTGACAAAGTGTAGTTAAGTTTAGTTAATGTGCCAAATCTCAAATAATAGTGTTCCTGTATGGTTACATTCAATATTTTACTATAGTCTTCATGGTAATACTCCTCACCTGCGATCTATATCTACCAAACTGTATAAAATTCCCAAAACAAAAAAGGAATTATTCCAAAGACGTTCCCATTACTCTTGAACTTTGATCTTTAATAGTATTCCAGGAGAGATTATAAATGTCCGTTCTATTTCCGTCCTACAAAATTGATATTTACAGTGGCTTCAGATATGTAGTAAAAATAAATAATACTAAAACTGTGTGCATGTACTCTTTCTTCAAGCGTACAAAGCTACAAAAGATGATTATACAATGAAGCAGAAAAAAAAACACAAGAGCGTATTTTACTACACAGAATCTACATGTTTGTGCTAGATATTTTCATAAATGAAACAAAGCAAAACAAATAAAATGAGCAAGTTGAAAGTTGCTACTTTTAAAGCTTCCTCTTGAGAAGGATCATATAAGGAGGATATGGCTAGAGACAAAGACTTTAATTAATTGCTTAAGCATATAGGTCAGAAATGAGATCTTTGCGCAATGTACAATAACATTTTCAATTTTTAATTTTTCATTCTGGATAAAATATTGTTCTGATCTGGTGGTTGTTTAAAACTTGCAGATATTTTGTTAATAGAATTACGTAATTTAGTCGATACCAATTAAAAGAACCCAGCTTTTAAACAGATTGATGTGCGTTCGATACAGTTGATAATTTGTCTAGAAAAATGGTAGTGAAAACCATGTATATAAGATAGCGAAATAATGGCTGAATGTTCGCACCAGCGTTATGTGCAATTCTGTCATGATTATATCACTGAAGAGAAATGTTCCTCCACTGGGCTTCTTTCTACTTTATTGGTTTGACAGTCTTATCTATGGGAGAATAGTTATAATAGTAATTACTTCGTTTTTAGCATTTTGAGTGTTTCCTACCTTGTGAGGTGGATCACATTTTATATATTGCACGTTATAGATCGGTTGTGAATATTAAGCTTTTCACCTGTGACTGCTGGATAATGTGTTTCTTTCTTGTGGTGGCAGTCTTGCATTTTTTGTTTTCACACAGTTTCGATTTTTCATCTTGTTTTAGTTGTATTTTTTAAAGGTGGCTTTAAATTTTTCACTGACTAGCATATCACTTAACTTTCAAGGTTTACAGAATGCAACAAATGGTTTATGTTGGAAGATTTATTTATGCGGTTAACAAGATTATATATTGGCCTACGTTTGTGAATGATGCGGTCTGCTTGTTGGCTCTCTGGGTGGAACGTGAAGATGAAAGGTGTTAATACCACCTTTTCTTTATACTTCATTATTTTATAAATGTTGTCTGTTCCCTTGATCATTTTATGAAAGACTTTTGCTGATTTTCTTTAAGGTATGCAACGTAAGGCAACAAAACATGGACGCTGCTATTAGACCATAACAAAATTGTTATTTTTCTTAATACCCTTTTCCCACATTCCACGCCCAATCCCGATCCCATGGGGATTACAGTTTACTAAATAAATGACATATCTTTAAAAATAAAACAGAGATAAGATTAAGAAACAAATGGTATACTGTTTGAAGGACATTCTATATAATAAATGATTATTTCATTTCTTTATTTCTAATTAATACATATATCCCTGTTCAAATTTAATAGTTGTTCCAGAATAACACCAATAGACAAGAATTTGGAAACGCCACTGCTAGTGTTGATTATTTGTACCATCGAGCTATCCCATACAGGGTGAGAATTCTAGTTCTATGATAGTCGTATTTTCTTATGTATAACACTTGCCCACATACAAACAAAGTTACCTGCTGTAATACTGTATTTTAGCAGATTACAGTATAATATGTTCTGATATACTAGTGCATCGTGGTTCTATGGTGTTCACAGGTACGTGGTAGACAGAAGTCATTTTATTTACACAGCAGATACTTTTGCATGTTCACATTTACCCCCTGAGGTTCTTTGAGTGGTCTGTCTCATGATATAAAAGATTACCCTCAATTGCTTATTTTCATGTACAAAATTGCATGAAAATTGCATATCTATATATCATTTTGTTCATGGATAAAGATAGGTACAAACACAGTTAAAGAATATAATGCGTATCTAGTCTATGTTTGTATATCTGGATGATTGGTGCATCGATGAGTAGTTAGATGATAAGGCAGATGGATATAGAGCCAGATCTTTGATTAAGGTCACCTCCGTATGAAATTAAACCGTATGGAAAGGTAACGTGCAAAATGTTCCCATTTGTAATTTGTTAATTGAAACCATTTATACTGCAAAACTCTGGTGTGATCTTCAAAGAAAAGGTTTAAGTGTTCCAGTATTTACCGGTATATATGTCTAGAACGTGTTTCTGTTCACAGTTATTATTATTATTATTATTATTATTATTATTATTATTATTATTATTATTATTATTATTATTATTATTATTATTATACAGAATGAAGCGGGCAAGACGCTAATGGAGTTAAATCTCCAGAGACGGGACACAGACAATGTTGTTTTCGATTACGATCCTAAACGAGATCTGCAAGATCGGCAAGTTTCAAGTAAGTTTAGTTTGATATTTCATATTGTCTAAGCTGCAGACATTAGTAGTGAATTGGAGTTTATCTAGACCAAAACGGGACTCCCATGTTTAACCTCGGTAAAAGTTTACAGATCAAAACGGGAATTTAAAGTGGGAATGGCCCTCTTGACCCAAACGAAACTTTAACATAGGAATGAGAGTTTGGGAAATAAAGGGAGGTTTAACATGATTATGGCAGACTGGGGACAGCCTTGTAATCTAATATTCATCACCTAGTTAACTACTAGCTAACATATAGTTATTTGCAATCCAACATTCAGTGTAGTTACACCAAACGCTCACAACTACTATGATTTCAAAAGGGTACGACGCATAAGAAAGCGTATGTAAAGTCACACACAAGAAGGTTCGAGTACTAATACACATACTATACTTACAAATATCACACGTCAGATGGTAAGAATGTTTATATACAACTATACCCACATACACACTCCCTTGTTGCTGCCTTGATCTGGAATCCAATCAAATCCACCAAAAGCGTATCATCCTGAATAATCCTGATATGAAATACCGTATTCCCAAACTGCCCCTACCCATTTTGTTTGTAAAACTACCATCAACTTTACTGTTTTTATAACCCCAGTGGAGCACAAGAAAAGATAAAAGAACACTGCAGTTTCTTTTTATATATTATTTATTCTCATTGTAGCACAAGGGGAAGTTAACATTATGTTATCAGTGTTTATGAATCTAAAGTAACAAGGGTATATCCTAACGTGTTCATAGTTTATATAATTTTTAAATCCTATATGAATGTTATTGATTAGTGATAGATTTGCTAAGAGATCTTAAATTTGACAATTCTCACTGGTGGCCTGTTGTACTTTGTACGTAAGGGTATCATATTTTTCATTTACCTGTTTCTAAAAACCAGAAATGATAATGAACGTAGTTATTTTGTCAGCCCATATTGTTCATAACCATGGCTTCCAAAGACGTGTATAAAAAATTACAATGTAGCAATCGCTACCTTAGACTAAATCTTCGTTTTATACAAGGCCTGGAGTAAACAATTTTCACATCTGTCTCTGTCATGATTTAATATCAAATGAACGATATTCATGTCATGCATTTTCACAGATGATTTTCACCAAGAAGCACACATATTGTGAACCACATTTTTTTCAAAGTCAGATCAAAATGTTATTAACTTGTGTTTTGTATTTTATTTTAAAGACACGCATTGAAAAATAATACTTTAAATATCTAAGTTCAAATTGTTTGTACCGTAAGATTTTCCTTTCCTGTTGTTTAAAATAACTATATTTTTTATGATGAATGAAATGTAAAGACACACTCAAGTTCTAAACGTTTTGGCGTGAAAGTGTTATGCATATTTAATTTGTATTTTTTGTTAGTTTTTTTTATTTGATTATATGCAATAGATATTTGTATACTTGCCCAAATCAAGTTCATTTTTAAACTAAAATTTTGCAAACAACTAATTCATAACTAATACTCCATGAGTATGAGCTTAATATTAGGATCCAATCAAATCCACCAAAAGCGTATCATCCTGAATAATCCTGATATGAAATACCGTATTCCCAAACTGCCCCTACCCATTTTGTTTGTAAAACTACCATCAACTTTACTGTTTTTATAACCCCAGTGGAGCACAAGAAAATATAAAAGTACACTGCAGTTTCTTTTTATTTATTATTTCTTCTCATTATAGCAAATATATTGATCTTAGTCCATGTCGAGGACATTGTGTTTACCATGTTCTTTATATTATAATTTTAGAAACAGACCTTTTAATTATAACTAAACTCTTTTAATTATAGCTAAACTCTTAAATATTTGGATCCTTCCAGAATGAAATTTTCTATTAGGTAATATTTTTGTTTATAAAATGCTGATTGTTACCTGCGTTCAGGTAGAGGACGTATTACTGGAAATATTATTTATTCATGTTTTAAGATCTGAGCAGAATCAGTTGTATTATTCTTGTGATCTGTATTTCATTTGGGCTGGAATTTATTTATTTAAATTCTTTAACTCAAGTAATTCTTCTCTGGAAATACAAGTGCTCAAAAATATCATTATTGGAAATAGAAACAGTGATTCATAGTGAAGTTCAAACAAGGATATATTCTTTGATTATATTATTGCAACCCAAAAAGAAGCCTGTTGGTACAGAACTTCACCACAGGCACATTATCATTTTTATCGTTAGATTTTGAATATCATTAAAGTTGATCCCAAACTTTATATATTAGAACGTGTGTTAAAAATTGTAAAATATTTTGGGAATTATTTCGAAAAACCATTAGTTCTTTTAGCATTTTTCACTTTATGTGTGTTTGTATATATATATATATATATATATATATATATATATATATATATATATATATATATATATATATATATATATATATATATATATATATATATATATATACCATTTATTCTGACCTATCACCCAGACAATCCCAAAGTAGGTAAAATCATCGCAAACCACTGGCCAACCGTGCAATCGTCAGACATACTAAACCTAATACTTCCGAACAAACCTGTAGTAGCTTACCGGAGACCAAAAAACCTAAAGGACATCCTAGTCAGGGCCAAGCTAACAACAATCGCTAGTCAAAACCAACCTAGTCAATCTGGACCCTGTGGTGATAAAAGATGCAAAACCTGTCAACATATGATAGAGACCAAGACATTCACTAGCACAGTGACTAAAGAAAAACTAAACATACATGGTCCAAACAAAACGTGCAAAACAGAGAATGTGATTTATCTCATCACATGTAAGATCTGTGGCCTTCAGTACGTGGGAGAAACTGAAAAGCTACACATAAGGATAAACCTTCATAGATCTGATTGGATAACAAAAAAGCTGTACAGAAGCCCGGTCGCAGAACACTTCTCCTCCCCTGGCCACACTTTCAGTGATATAATACTTATCGCTATTGCTAACAACCACAGCTGGAGTTCCGAAACCAGGAAGGAAAAGGAATCATACTGGATACGCCGCCTTAGAACATTGAAACCAAGCGCTCTAAACCAAGAAGACTAGAAAATGAAAACTATGCACTAGTAGAATTTAACATTTTCTAAATCTTAATATCCTTCAATTTTTACTATAAGAATAACCGGTATAGAATAAAATATCCGGGATATAATCTGCGTTACATATGTACACAAAGTAAAAATAGATGTCGCTTTGGCTTGTAGACTTTTAGGGAATTATACAACGTTTTCAGTTTCCGCAACTAGTCTATACAAGCTGGTTGTATTTATAGTGTTAGCACATGTGAAGAAAGAAATGTAGAGGTTTACAAACACAACGTTTTTGTGTTTATTTGTTTGTCGTAACTATGTTTTGTATTTGCCTTTGAAAAAGACTCATTAAGAGTCGAAAGCGCTTAGGCTAGTTAGTTACTAGTTTCGTACTGTTCGTCGTCAGTTTATTGCATCTATTTTAATTAATCCCTGACAAACGTGATCCCTTGGTGGATCCAGTACGCTTGAGAGGGTTGTTATTCGCCATATGATTTGTATTCTTTATATATATATATATATATATATATATATATATATATATATATATATATATATATATATATATATATATATATATATATTCCATCTAGTCCTTTGGCTTAGTGGTTGGAGCGTCCGCCTCGGAATCGGGAGGTCGCGGGTTCTATCCCCGGCCGAGTCATACCAAAGACTTGTAAAAATGGTAATAATAGCTGCCTCACTAGGCGCTCAGCACTAAGGGTACTAGTCGGATGGTGTCAAGATAATGTGACTAGGTGGGACATGATGCTACATGTTTGTGCATGATGTAAACTATCACACTGCAGACATCGTAGTGACATGACTGAAAAAATATCAAAGTTACATTAAAAATCAAATAAACACATAATAAATTATTTGTAGAATTTATAAAACTTGTTGGTTCTCACTCTTTTTATTACTTTTTTTAAAACTATATAGTCGTAATAGGAAGGTTTTAAAAATGGCAATACAATAATAACATTGCTTTCTATTTCATGTTGTCAAGAGAGAGAGAGAGAGAGAGAGAGAGAGATTCAAAGAAGTATAGGGGTCAATAGGGTTGTTAAATGTGAGTGACAGATATGTTTATCATAAATGTGCGTATGTCTGCTCATGTGTGTGTTTAAAATAGAGATAAAAGTAGGTACCTATCTCTCTCCCGCACACAATGAGATACACACACAGATTAATTATTTTATAGAAACGGTATAGCGCCTGTCCCTAATCCAAATGATTACATGAAATTTAAAGTTATGCTACAGTAGAGCAAAGCAAATTTTAACTAATATTTGTATAGGCACTGTCTGTCTTTTAATTCTTAGGTAAAACACGATTTTGTTACAATCGACTTCACTTTGGTAAAACGTCTGGCAGAATAAAAAAAAGTTAACTGGTAAACCTTTTTTGTAATAATTTATGCATTTAAAAGGGGGTGGTTATTTTGTTTAGAAAAGAAGGTTAGAAAAGGGTATTAGGACCAAAAAAATATGTTACAGTCGGCCGCCAATCAGACAAATACCTGAAATTACATCGTTAAATTCAAATAATAATTCTTGTTTATTGACAATTAATTTTTATTTTGCTATTAACTCCATCGACGAATGTTAAATTTTCAAAGATTATTTCTGATGCTTACACAATATTACTTAAATAATGTCCAAGCGCGAGAGTATTAATTCCATCTGTGCAATACCTTTAATCATCAAAATTGCTTAGTCCACGTTTTGTAATTGTATTTGTTTTAAGTTTATGATGATTAGTCCTGATGACATTAGTTTTGATAAACATGATACTGTTATTTAGAACTACTATGTAATCCTCAAAGTTCATCATTCTTTTTACATATTCGCCAGGGATACCTTCAGCTTTCTTTGTCAGTTTATTGTCGTCTAATACGACAGCATATATTTTGCTTCGTAATCCAACAAACCCTCCCACCAGAACAAACATAGACTCATCTATCATTTTTCTAATAACTTTCTTGTTCGAATTATCATGAAATTCACTACATGTTGGATAATCTGGTAAATCAAAAAAAAAATTATTGTAAATATTCTCATATACATTTTCACATTTTATATCATAAACTAGTGAGTCTGTATCAGTAAATAGCTACTCCGAATCTGGCCACTGAGTTAGTAAAATTATAATGAAAATCGTACATCAGCCACTTTGAAATATCAAGTACAGCTGCACCAACATAAACTGGATTATTTAACTTTAAATTTGTCTTTTGTCGTTGTATTGCGGCAAGATTTTCAGTGAATATTTTCATGCTAACAAAAACAAAGTCGTTAACTAATTTATTTCTACGATTAATGTCATTAACAATTTCAATCGAAACTCGTTTACGATAATTATTCATAGCCTTACCAAACACCGAGCTGTTCATTAACTTGAAAAAGTTTTTGTCAAATTCGGCTTTAGCCACAGCACGACGGTTCGTATTTAAATCAAAATAATCTGCCATGCACCGCGACTGATTAAACGTTAGCATGAGATGGACTTTTCTCAGAATTAGTCCAGCAAATGTTTGCCCGTTGTTCAGGCGATAATAAACTGTAATCAATCGTCATTATCTCTGCGCAAAACGGATAGTCATTGTGTGGATCATGTAATGAACTAGTGTAGTCTAGATCAATTTCAACAAAATATGAAATATATTTTAGAGGATTTTTTTCAGTTTCTTTAAGAAATTGATTTGGACTTATCCAATGCAACCCACCACAAGGCATTGGCTGTATTAAAGTCCACCCATAAAGATTAACACAGTCCAGATAA
This sequence comes from Potamilus streckersoni, assembly GCA_016746295.1. Classification (NCBI taxonomy): domain Eukaryota; kingdom Metazoa; phylum Mollusca; class Bivalvia; order Unionida; family Unionidae; genus Potamilus; species Potamilus streckersoni. Next base: position 66,991 of record JAEAOA010002142.1, read on the forward strand.
ATAATGTAACTCGAATGGAGATTTTTTATCATAACTTTTGAGGTATTTGTTATTAGCTACTGCATATTTTTTGTTATAACGCTAATTCCACCTCTGATGCCTTTTACAATAAAGTCAAACATATCGACATCTGTTAAGAGATCTATTTCTATTTTGTTCGTTTTTAGTAGAGCGTTCCAAGACAGTCCAGGAGCAGAATAATACCAACAAGGATATAATCCGTAATTTACATGACTAACCAGACGAAAATTCTCGAAAGCATCTGCTAGCAAATATACATTCGTTTTCAAATATATATCGTGATAATCACCAAATGTTTTAATGGCAAATTTATTCCACATATTTATACACGTTTCAATTTTTAGCTGCGAGTAAACTTTATTTTTGTTAGGCAGAGAAGTTTCATTAAAGCTGCTCCAGTCGTCGAGATACTCATAAGGAAAAATACCATCAACAATAACTTCACCGAAGCAACTCCTTAGGTTAGCGAAATTACTGTAACCCTAAAAAAGCTCGTCCAATGATGGTGCCATAAATTACATACTGTCAATGAAACGTAATTTGCCGAGGGTCACTAACATATACTTTTCAAAATTATTTGGAATACATTTTATCAGATTATTCAATTTTTGTTTTGCTTTAATATTTTTATCACCATAAGCTTCTGCAATGATTTGACTGTCGTAGCCACGAAAGTTATGTAAAACTACTGGAATAAAATCTGGAGCAGGAAATTTCAAATTGCAACTGTTATGAGATGCTCCACGATATTGGCCGGTCAAATGACAATGATCTCGCACCTTGGAGTCCGCCAGCAACTTTTCACAAATATCTCAATTAACTGCCTCATCAAAGTCGAGCAGCAATAGGCAGGGTGAACCCTATAAAATTTTGCTCGAGTCATAACAAGAAAAAAGGTTCCTGCAGAGGCTGAAAAAAAATACGTCAACAACGCTAAACTAAAGTCTCTTTTACTGGAATTGAAGTTGGAAAGTTAACGCTGAATTCAGGATTGGTTGAACTTATTGATATCATATCATTTTTTGATGGCGTCGTATTAATGACGATCTGTTGCAATAGTTCTCTTGAATCAGACATTTTTGTTATGTGTATTATTTAATTCTCAATCCTTTCGTTATTGTAACTAGATGATGCGTTATTTTCCATCACGAATGCTTCATCATAGGTTTTCATTATCATAACGAACTCCTCATCAGATATTTTACCATCAATGCGGTACAAGGAAAGATGTGAGCATTATTTAGTATAGGCGGCTGTTGCTGTGTGTAATTTCATCATATACTCGCATAATTTATCGTTCGTGCATGTAGATATTTTCTTAGCGATAATACTGAGAATACCTGCACATGTTGTTGTCGTAGAAACGACAATCATTAAAACCACAATGGCAGTCATAGTTAACGTTGATAATAATAATCCGGTTCCAGCAACAACAGCAGAAACCGAGTAAACTACTACATCGATAACAACCATGCGTCTGCGATATTTTTTCACTTTCAACGTGTATTCGTCGATCATATATTTTTTAGTTCAGTCTGACACTTACACGTCTGATTATATCTGTGAAGTTGAACATCAATGAGTGACTCTGTCATCGGATTCATTATACCTAATGACGTTGTTATTTAATTAAGTAATTAAAATGGGAGCTTTAGTTACAAATTCCAGACACCACCAGTAATTAGCGGAGGACAAACTTCTATACAACGATTCCAACGTGAACGTTTCTTCAGAATCTTTATCCAACATTACAGATACGGTTCTAGATAATTTATTAGCTAATGGAGATGTGTTAAGCATGTTAAATTCTGTAACGGTAAACACAGACAATCTATATATACCAGCGACCTCCGCGGTGTGCTTGATGGTTTTATTTCGTTGTGTCCATGTAGCTGCGCCTGATCCGACGACGTACACTATGTTGATGATCTGTTTGTGAGGAATTTTAATCAGGCTTGTTTTTTTTCAACAATATTCGTAATTCCACTAATAATATCGTTGAGTTTTTGTGTTAATATCAGTAAGTTTTATATCAACATTTGGTGGACTTCCAAAAAATTCGTTATTAGTTTTGCTCAATATCTCTGTATCAGATATCATGACGCATTGCTATTTCGTCAACTTAATTGTAAGTCTCTTGTTCTGGCAGCGGATTATCATTTTCTTCAAGATGCTGGTCAAAAGAATTCCATGGAAACCTTTTGGTTTCGGCAGTTAAATTAATGGATGTTCCACTTATTTCTCTGTTGTTCCATTTCTAGCAATATGCAACAAATTTATTTTGTTCAGAGACATAAATCTCTATCGCAATCACAGTTGCATGTCATTATTTACTTAATCGTCTTTCTAAAATAATGTCAGGACATCTCGCCCTGATCACGTTTAAGCTGCTAACTTTGCTGCTGCTGTCAAATACTTTTTCTTTTTCCACAAATTACACAACTACATTTCAGCATTATTCTATTATTCTTTGGGTCTGTTTCTGTTTTTCGTCTTCGTTGTCTGTTTTAGTTTTACACTTAAGACACTATGTTGACATTGTTATAATTGTAATTTAGATACAATTTTTTGCAAGCTTTATGAAAATTAATTGCAATCTCATCATTAGCGTAAGAAAGTTGTTTGTCAAACTGCAAAAACACTTTTAAAGATCTTAATTTTTGGTCATACGTTTTTCGAACATTATTCAAAAATATACACTAGCGGAAGTTCCAACTGGCTGAATTTGGTTAGACGAATAATTTATTTTTTTGTTTTTACTCATATATTTTTTACCGCGTCACTTGGTGGAATTCCGAACGAATAAAAATAATTGTTATCAAAAACAGCTACCCAATGTGAAACAGATCTGTCATTAAAATTTTGTATATTTATTACACACGATGCCACCACGTTAATGGAATCGCCGTAAGTTCGTTTTTGGAATAAACTCCGAGAAATGTTTTTTTTTTTATTTTGTTTAATTCATCAAGTATATTAAAGACCTAGCAATAGACTTCCCGATATTCCTGCTAGTAATGGGGCTATTTGAAGAAATCCACATTGTCGCTGTCGTGTCTTTCTTTCTTTGTTGTATTTTTCGCACATCTTTCGGTTAGGTATTATATTTATCTTTAGACAAAAAAGTTATATAACTATTTTTTCGAAACTTTTCTTTATTTCGCAGCCACGAACAATGTCATTACCTTTAACTGACTTTCTTTTCTGATGCACCTTTTGAAATGAACTCATTTGAAACAGGAATTATTGCTCTAGACCCATTTTTTCAACCACATCATATTAGTTGCAGTTGATTTGGAGTAATCATCAGAGAATGAAATAGTATTTAAGTTTGAACTTGCAACTTGTAATTGATTTGAAATATCTTCCACAGTTTGATTGGCCAGCTGATATCGAGCACTTCTAAATAAACACCAACCATTATTTACAAGAGCTACTTCTGCTCCAGCTGAATTTGCGACAGATGGTACAGCTACTGTCATAATCTGGCTACGAACTTCCAAGATTGCTTTGTGATACAGTAGAAATACTTCCTCGTCTCTAGTATTGAATGTTCTGACAATAGCCTTATTAGATTTGTTAGAATTTTCATCAAGATACTCAACTTATTCAAATTCCGTTATTGTGTCGTCTATGACATAAATTTCTGTTAAATCGAGATACTTTTTTTTACATTTTTTTCTTTTATTAGGTTACACTCCATTGTTGTGGTGCTGTAACGTCAGACATTAATTTTTGTATAATCTTCGCGCATGTTGGTGCTAAGAGCTTCGTTTTTGGTGTTATCATTGCGCGATGAGTTTCTTTTGTTGGTGCGATTTCTGAAATATCTTGTTTGATTGTTGGTGCGCCTTTTATTTTTCAGATACTTTTCCCACAGCAGTTCCAGCAGCAGATGCAGCTCCAGTTGCAAAGCTTTACCTGCGTCAAATGCAATTAGCGCAACTTTAAGAGCTAGTCCTGAAATATTTTTTTAATAATTTTAGTAAATATATTTCCCAAAAATCCTTCTATTTTCTTCTATCACATTTTGTTTGTATCATTATATCTGAGGTTGTATAATTTTGTTGTCAAATCATTCAAAAAATATGTTTACTGTTGCTCGCGCTCTTGTTGTACTGTTGTATTATAATTTGGTTCCAACTCGAAATCGTCTGCATTTCGTTTTTTTGTTATAAGTTATTTTATCGTTTTATTTCAATCTGATATATTCCAGGCGCCTTGCGAAATTTTAAATGATGTCAAATTGCAGTTTTAGGTGTAAGTACAACAGTATCATCAACATTAGATTCTTTTTCTCGTTGTTTTAATTTCTTTAACTTTTTTATTGATATCTTTGACATCTACCTGTTCAATCTCAACAATGTTCTTCAGAATTTTAGCCTTTCTCCAACTGTAATCGTTAATATTTTTAAATTCAAAGACAGCATTGAGACCAGTTGTAACGTTTGCCATGATATTCCAAAAATGATACATGAAATTAATCCAATTTCATAGTTTTTTTTACGATTTAGTTCTACTGGAGTTCTACTTTACTGAAAAGTTTGGGCTTACATTATCAGATTGGCTTCACTCGAGTAATAAAGTTGTTGACATTTATTATTATTATATTTTTATAAAATTAAGTCGCCGCGATTAAGTCGCGATGTAAAGTTTTGTATTTGTCAGATGCTAATATATTTATCGATCTCAAAATTATCAAGTATATCAAATATTTCATTGTCGATTTCAGCACCAACATTCCCAGCTTCTTTTGATGATATCATTAGTGCTAATATGCCGATCACTTCAGTAACTGATGCAAATATTTTAACTCACGTTCCTGTTTTTCTCTATATATTTCTTCACGATTTTTATCGAGCATAATAAATTTCTTTTTAAAATTCCAACCCGTACCGAAAGTTTTTCCTAATAGTTTCTTCTGTTCTTTAAATACAGAAGCCATAACACCATATCTCATTCTATCATAAAATGGAAGCATATCTTCCATTTTTATAAACGTGTTCAACTCAATTTTAGCAGTAGCTTTTATTATTGTATTTAATTTATTGATTAATGTGTCATATTCTGCATTACTCCATTTACTTATAGTGTCAATATCTTTCATATTTTCTTTCTCTAAAATTTCATCATATTCATACTTTGTTATCACATCACTTGCTCTTTTTATATGCCATTGCCTTTGTTCTCCAACGTCCATTAACTATACAGTCAATTCGTCAATCACTTTTTGCTTTATTTCTCCCGATAATGTTTTATAATTTTTTTAATCTTGTGTTGTTAATTCTGCTAATCTTTATTCAAGTTCCAGCGGATTATTTATTAGCTGATTTAGTGCATCTTGTCTTGCGACAGAGTCAGCTATATTTGCTACAAGTGCCTCAGCTAATCTTCCTTTTTCTTCTTCAGATCTTTTAAAAAGTCTTCTAGCAGCAGCCTCTTGTTGTTCTTCAATTAATCCAATCAGAACATTTTAATGTATTTTTGGAACTTCGTCTTCTGATAATGGATTACTTTCGTGTTGTTTTCCAAGTAAAGTTTCAGTAACTACTTTTATAACTGTGGTCGCTGTTTCTTCTGCAGCAACTTGACCATGTTGCGCTTGCTGTGCTAGCTGTTTAAAGTTTTCTCGACACTGCGCAAGTTGTTTTTTTTTAGAAGTTATATTTGTTTTATGTACTTTGCTTGTTTTTCCATTAACTATATACTATTTTGTTATAAACATTACTGTAAATATATTTCAATTGAAACATTTTACTCACGTCATTCATTAATTTATTTAACAAGAAAATGTATCTATTTGCTGTTGCTTGACGGTATAGTTCAATAAATTTATCTTTTGTTACGTCACCACATTATTCGTTCGCGATATTTCTAACGTCAATATTGTCAAGCCCTGGAAATAATATAAAACAATCAGTATTTCGCCTGATAAGTCTTTCGAAATTATAATGTCCTTGAGCGAGATAAATAGATATACATTTCTTTTTTCCCGTTTGTGAAAAATACGATCTGATTTCATTCATTGCCTCGTTGTTTGGCGGAACATCATCAAAAACAACTATTTTGTGTTCGGACGAATCAAGTTGATTAACTGAATAAAGTTTTTCTGGTTGTCTGATAATTAAAACAATCTTCGCCAGCCTCAAGATCGTCACGACGTTTGTAATGATAATTGTTAAGTAGCTCGTATTTATCTTTTGTGGATTAATTGTGTAAAAATATCAACAGGATCGTAGTTAAAATTATCTCTGAGAAGCAAATACATAAGCAAATTTATTTTTCCCGATCCATTTCTACCAACGATAAGATAATGACAATCTGGAAGCTCATTGTTATATTTCACCAACCGCTCTGTATCAAAATTCAATATCGAAGATTTAGCCATTATTGCTCTATAATTTTATGGCATATAATTTTGTTAAGTAGTAAATAAATAATGAGTTTTACTCAAAATTTGGAACAACATTAGCAGACTCCTCATCTGCTCAGCAAGGTGATATGTCTAAATACGCAGCTCTTAATCAGGTAAAAAATGAAATTATTAGGTTATTAAATATCACAAGTGTTGATCAAAATGATGTTGCTATTTTTCAAGATAAAGAAGGACGATTAAAAACAAGTAATATACAACTGTCAGATGTACTTATATGTATTCCCACCGCAGTTATTAATAATATCGTTACTTTTTCTCCTCGAGGTACAATACACGATTCTGGTAAGTCCGTTAACGATTATGTTAAAAACGCTGGCAATGTATTTACTAGTGACATAATAATGTCTGGAAAAACTTACATATCTCGGAAACTCAGTCGCAGACACAGATGCAGCAACGAAAAAATACGTTAATGATCAAGAATCCAAGTACATATTAGTGTGCGGTGTTATCATGCGTTAATTTCTCAATATGAACAATGATTGTCTTAGAACTCTCAGAGCACCAGAAACATATTTCGATGCTGCACCTAAAAAATATGTCGATGATAAGGAAATTCCAATAACAACTTCGTTAGCAACAATTAATGGTGGAATTGCAGCATTTAGAACTGATAATGATAATCATATAAAAACCCTCCTAAATTTTCGTAAAACTTTACACAAAACTAAAAACAAATTTTTGGGAACTCCACCAACTGTTAATATTAAACTCGCTGGCATTAATGCAAAGCTAATGATATTATTAGTGGTATTCCTAATATCGTTTAAAAAACTAATCTTGTTAAAATTCCAAACGGACGAGCTAACAATATCGTGCACACATTAGAAAAAGCAACATGGTCACAGCAAAATAAACACACCGCAGATGTCACTGGTGTATATAGGCCGTCAGTGTTTAGCAGTGCAAAGTTTGGTATATTTACTACATCTCCATTGTGTCATTCAACCGATGATTTTTCTGGAGCTGTGTCTATAGTCTTACAAAAAGATGCCGAGGAAACGTTAATGCTCATAGCTACTTAATGGAGGTGTATGGAATTTATCGCAGAAACTCCCTAATTAGTTAATTAAATAACGGTGTAAAATATGTAAAACATATTATATAATGAAAAAATATAGTCGATTTTAATCATTTTTCAGAATATGAATATTACAGATACTATCATAAAAAAACTTTGGTGCGTCAAAAGATGTTACAAATTCTATACCAAAATACTTCGAATGATATGATATTCACCGCTACTAATGAACGGCTTTGATATAACTTCAAGTAACGCATCATTAAATCCGTTTGTTTTTTTCTGTTAATAATATCTGGTGTCGGTGTTTCTCTTGCAACAGAGTGATCGAAAAGTTGAAATTATTGGAGATTGTAAAGCTGTAGTATACTAATCAATGACCCACAGAAGAATTATCACTGTAATTTTGTGCTCAGTATCCTTCGTTGTAAATTGCATTTCAGCTTCTTTGAAGAAACTGTATTCACAAAGATTGCAATTGTATTTGATACGAAAAATATCTAAAGGAGATTTCTGCAATAGAAGATATCGGAGAATCCTTGTGTGAAGATAATTGCCTATAATATAACAACCCAAGTATAGGGTGAATTGTTTCAGCAAGGGATGTAGATTATTCACTGGTATCAGATGTCTGCAAACATTAGAAAAAAATGAGGTCTATGTGTTATAGATTTCATATCAGCATTTATATAATTGATTATTACGAACTTCATGATCACTTGGAGAAAGGTTACATTATATAGAAATCGGCGTGTCTGTCAGGTTGTGTTGTATTGCAAAAATTATCGTCTATTGCTCTAATGATAATAGTTGTTTCCTTGAATTACTCAATCGAATTTGAATTGGTTTAATGGAACTAAGAACTGGACATATATCATAAAAGCGTTTTGCATTTTGTTACTGGCACTTCAGTAAAAGGAATCCTACATGTCAACATTTATTGGTGAATTACGTGGAACGAATGACGGCTAAAAAGACAATTTGCAAATGACTCAACTATTGCCTTTATTCCTATATATTTTTGAAAGCGCGCCACCAGATGATCAAGTCAAATTCAAGAGTAAGATAAAAGATAAATGAAAAAACTCTGACTTATTTTCTTCTGAAGGCTGTGAAGAGCCATAAATTTTGCAATTTGACTATGGCCATGAAGATCAACAAAATCTACATTAGCATTCTCACGACAATAAATAATATTCAGAATTGAAGTTAATTTCTCAATACAGCGAGAAATCTGCGACATAAACAAGCTACAGAGACTCTAACTTTAACACAACAATAGATCTGATTGAAACAAGACACCGATTTTTATACGGCTGAGGTATTATAATTTGTACCTAGTCGGAAACAAGTACCGAAATTGTGACTACGACATTTTCCATGCACAACAGTTCTTCAAAAGGTATAGCCAAGAATATCTAAGTCTAAATTTTCTTGACACGTCCCTCTGTCAGAAAGAAAGCACGAAGGACAGTTATTACTATTTGTGGCTGGGGAAATTCATATCCATCTCCTTAATCTTTACGTTACTTCAACTATGTTACACACGATTCCAGGTCGGTCTTGGATGTTTGCTATGACGGGAAACAAGTCTGGAGACAATACTGGATAGAAATACGGTTTCCACAATAATGTTTAATCAGAAAGATACAACTGCAATATCCTTTACATTGTTTCTCGTTACCGATCTTGTAAAAGGTGTGGCAAAAGAAACGCTTGCAGAAAGGTGACATTGTTTTAGTTAGCAATTATCAAAAGTATGATAACACAGCTCGTAGAGAGGTGAAACTTTGTGTCGTGAAGCAAACTGCCCAAGAGAACGTTTACATTTATGCAAGCTGAACAAAACACATTCAATCGTTTGGTGAAATGTCTGACATGCTGTGAATTTCGAAGAACTTAATAGTTTTTTAACGGATTGGAACTGAATGAAGGAATCTGAAGAAGGACTAAAATGTAAAACATTTATGGCAAGCAACATGGTCAAAGCCGAGTGGTAATATTGAATGAGTATTTTTAAGAACAAGAGTTGATCTTTTTCTAAGTTCATTGTCACGGAATTGTATAAATAAATTTCTATATTTTCTTGCGCACTACTATTGCCGAGTTGGATAGATGTATATTCTCTGTTACTTCGAATCAGTGACTTTTGTTCATCGTATGCCGCACGAACAAATTGCTTTTGATTGGAAAAGACGAATACATGAATTTGCACTGATGCAGCAGCAGGGAGGGTGAACCCTACAAATTTTTGCGACAAAATCGATTAAAGCCACAGAATGCGCAATAGAGCCTTCCTACGAAATCTCATATTTCAACTAAAAAAAATAAAGACCCCATTTTACAAATGGAGTCTTAGCGATTTTGTCGTAAATATGTTGTCATAACCATCCTCAAATTGCTGCCAATAATTGCTATCATTGTTGTCATAGCCCTCCCCCCGCTGGAAGGATTTCAGGGTTAATACAAATGATTTAACCGAATATTTGATCATGTCCAATACGATATCGTAACCGAGGGTCGTGTAAATTGATTGTTATAAATCCATGTGGGACTGACTGAGCATGACTAAAGTAATTTTTGAATCCATTGAAGTCCATATCGGAACACCATGTCTGCATATGATCAACTTCTGCGTAAAGTTTGTTTGAAGGATAACGGTCATACACTCCCTTTTCTTACGTCATAGGTAATGTTAGTAATACACGCTCAGTTTTACAACTTTAATGATGCACTAGATCATGTCGAATAAGTTTTACGATTTTTATATTTTCACTTACTGCTCATAGGTTCGATTAAATGCAATTTCATACACACACAGGTCAAGGTTTGATTGCAAATGAACATACGTTATGGTTATTAGAGTAGAATTAACATAACACTAACATTTTCATCTTCATTACTCTTGATTAATACCAAATTCTTGCAAGGTTCTCTAAGCAAACATTCTTGCCTCAATGTTGCTTATATTTAATGATATTATGTATGCACTAAGAAGATAAATTCAATATTGGTTTACAAGTACTATTATTAGCGTATGTGTATCAACGCCGTTGAATACAGCAAGAATATTGCAGTTATCGCGAATCACTTTTGGAATCTGAGTGTAGCGCTGAGAGTCATATATCACGTCAGTGTTTTTATGCCTACCTCATGAAAATATTCTAGCAGGGTTTTTTGATTATCTAACATCACATCATCGTACACTACAAGATTGTTTATGTCTCCATCGAGGTCATCTACGCTAGGCGCATCATCAATATCTGTTATAAAGTCGATTACACTTTCACCTTTAATTTCTGATGCATTCTCATTATAATCGTTTAGCACTTCATAGCACCGTTGATCATCTACGGATGGAGCAACTAAATATAATTTATCCCACTTCATAAATCGCATTATCAAATTAAGCAGCAATTGTGTTTTACCCGATCCAGATGGTCCGATTATAATGGCACGGACAGAATTCGGAAGCGCTGCGTGGTGCTTCACCGGTTCTCTTCTTTTAGTCGCTGAAAAATCAATTATATTCATAACGCTATATATAAATTATGGATCTATATTGTGTTAAATGTAAACAGCGTACTAGTACAAATGATGCGACGACGATTACAACTAAAAATAACAGATCGGCACTTACTGGTAAGTGTGTAACATGTGGTACAAAAAAATTTCGATGTATTTCTTTTAAAAAAAGCGACACGGAGGTGATATCGCAGCCAAATTGGGAAATCTCCCCGGAACCCCATGGGCAAAATACCCTGGAGAAAAACATCTTCCAGGATATAGCTACTGTGGTCCCGGAATGAGATTAGATCTCAGACTTGATGATCAAAATCAACCCCGGCCTGGTGAGTATCCGATAAATGCTATTGATAAGGCATGTCATGCTCATGATGTTGCATATAAAAGCAATAATTTGCAACAAAGACATCTCGCGGATGTAAAATTAATTCGTGCGTTAAATGCTATTCCCGATAAATCCTTCATAGAAAAATTGGCTTCATGGTTGGTCAAATCAGCTATGAAAGGCAAATTGGTGTTAGGTACTGGTAATTGAAAACACTAGTGTTTTTATAGTATGGAATCTATTTATTATTCTCCGAAAGGATACTGGAGGGGTAAAGCAGCAATCAGTAAACTCGCTAACGCTGCAAAAGTGAAAAAGTCCACTGCGGAAGATTGGTTATCCAAACAAGCTATATGGCAAATTTATCTACCACCGCCTAAACAAATTAATTATTCTCATTTTGATGTTACCGTACCCAATGAAGTTCATCAGACTGATTTATTGTTTTTACCACATGACCATGGTTACAAATACGCGCTAACTGTAGTTGATATTGCGAGTCGATTTAAACAAGCAGAACCATTGAAAACAAAGTCAGCTTCTGAAGTCGCTTCTGCATTTGAAAGGATTTATCGACGAGGTCCTCTAAGATGGCCAAATCTATTACAAGTTGATCCTGGCAAAGAGTTTCAAGGTGCTGTTCTATCAACAATGAAAACTCATAATGTTACAATACGACGGGGACATACTGCGTTACATCGTGATCAGGCAATTGTAGAACGATTTAATCGAACTCTTGCAGAACGGTTTTTTGGATATCAATATGCAAAAGAATTCATCCAAGAAAAACGATCTCGTGAATGGGTCCAAAGGTTACCGAGTGTAGTTGCAGCGTTAAATTACGAGATTACTCAAACTATTAATATGAAACCAAATATTGCAATAAAAAAATATATACCCGAACAACCACAGCGGGTTAGCACTCAGCCACTTCTCGGTGATGTTACTGTGAGATATTTATACGAATCAGGAGAACTTGAATGTGGTAAAAGAAGAGCTACTGATCCTATATGGAGTGTTACTACGCATAAAATTTCAACCATAACGCGATCAACTGGTAGACCTCCAATCTACAGATTGGATTCAACTGCACCTCAGCGTGGTTTTACACGCGAACAACTACAAGTCATTCCGGACGATACTCAATTACCGCCACATGGTCTTACCTAGCACTGTTACGTCTATTACACTCAAGACAGGTCAACATCACATTGTTTCTGACATGACCAAGACTGTTATTTTTTCTGTCTACGGTGAATTGTCGAGGGTCTTTATCCGAATACTGCCAGTGCATTATACAATTGCAACTGGCGCAGTGATTATTCTGTTGTTCTTTTAATGCGATTATTACTTCAGCATCAATATCAAATTCTCGTTGTTTTTCTTGTCCTGCTGTTTGTAACCAGAGAGTTTTTATTAAAGATGCTAATATCAGTGCTATCATCGTTTGCATTAAAATCATCATCGAAAACAACCCTTCGTAGTTGATTTATTCGTCGTACTCTGGACACTGCGAGATAGACTAAATTTGACCATTCAATGCGATTATCAACTATCCAAACAATTGTATCCGTGATGGTTAATCCTTGTGACGAGTGTATTGTTGTTACATAACCAAGCGTCCATGGTGATTTATCAGCGCATAATGCATCTTCTACAGTATTGATATCAACTAGCACAATATCATTTAACACTAGAATCTGTTTCTCCGTCTGGCCTGGAATTTCAACTTCAATATTCTGCTTTCGTGTATCCAATGGTCTATAACACAACGGTACTGGAAACGTTGGGAATTTTTCTTGTGTAGCTCAAACAACTTTTTCTGAAGTGCGTCTCTGACTATCTTTCTACTTGCTACTACAAAATCATTTGGTCTCCATGTTTCCCAAAAATCATTCATAGGTGTTTCAGAAATTATTTCACGCGCTACTTCACATTGAATTCTATCGGGTTGTAATCTAATTAGTTTTTTAAACTCACGTAACTGCTCATCGAGTGCTCTATAGTCAGTATCAATTTCTTCGTAATAATCAACAAATCCTTTAAAACAATTATGTGGACTTCTACCAACAAATGGTGGCGGTTGACCATGATCGCCGCACAATATAACTTTTGTATTATTTTGCAATAACCAATCAAGAAACATTTTTAATACATCTTCTGAAACAGTACATGCTTCATCCCAAATAATAACCGCAGGAATAAATTTCTCACCCATTCGCTCAGGAGTCCAAGCATCGCCCTTGTATCGAAAAAAACTATGATACGTGCAAGCTTCAACATTTCGTTGTTTTATCTCTCTCGCTAGTCTATGGGTTGGTGAGAGTACAATCATGGATGTTCTCTCTCGATATAATTCTATCACACGTGTTGTCTTTCGAGATCCACCACAACCGTTTAAATAAACTGTTTTATATCTACAAATTGGATCTGATATCGGTGGTGCTTTAGACATAGAAAATCCTTCGGATTTTTCACTGATAGAATTATCGTTTTTCAGGTAACTGCTTTTAATCTCAACGTCTGCTGATTTAGAATAATCGCATTGTATTTCACGTTTAATTCGCCATGTTCCCCAAGTCTCTTCGCTATTAGTAAATTTAGTTACCTCTTTGATATATTTTTATCGACATACATTGAATCAATTGCAACTCTAACTGCTATACTAGGAAATCTATTTATCATTGCAAATAAATTGATAGATGCATAACCCAGCATAGAAGCTCTCAAATGTAGATATGCAGAGCTTTCTCCATCACTGTAAGTAACAATTCTACCTAACTTTGTTCTATTGGACAAGAAGGCTGTTTTACAATTTGCGTACCTATTTTTCTCTACTGCATCTTTAATAAAGAAGTCGTATTCGGCATCATCTATAATCAATCGTGAGGATTGTCTTTTAAAGTTGAATTTTTTCCACCTTGTGTAAATTTACAGATTATTCTTCGGCCGAGATCCTTTGCTTCACTATTTCGATGATTAAATATCTTTGTTGACCATTCAATGATGTACTCCTCGTCAGCATCACTATGTTTTCTAGACTTATCGATTATACTATCAAGACATTCTGGTTCTGGTAACCAAACATTGGATTGTTTTCGATATGAGATAATCGCTTCGCTGACAATCAACGAAACTAACATTTTACAATCAATCATATATCGCAATAACACTATTGGTAACCACATCCTTTCAGCCATGTGTCTACCAATCCAAACATAACAACACGGATGAAGTCCTTCAGCGAATTCAAATGATACTACGCGAGCAAAACCGGTCAAATCAAAATCAGGCAGTGGTCCATTAATAGCAACGCGAGTCATTTCATGTGTGGGATGTCCAAACCGTTTAAAATACTCACCAGCGAATCCATATCCTAGAAACCTTCCTGGATAACAGGCAACGATATCAACTGATATCATATTTTCACCATTGTACTTAACGTTCCATAGACCGCCATGATAATATTCCAGACAGCTGGATTGAACATCCTGTAAAAACTCTTTTCGTGTTGGTTTCCAATTATGTTTCTTTCTTGCAAAATGAGCTGCAACCGATGGAATTGTAAAACAATTTGTAAGTAACTGTTCGTAATCGTCGGATTTTCCATTAAAAACGCTAGCGTTTTCACTGAGACTTATTGATAGATTTTTCATCCTATTATGTAGACTTTCAGTACGATATAATTCACCGTTAGGTCTCACAAATTGATTGAATTGACATTCTTCATCTTCAAAACTATGAAGTAGCCATACTGATACAGGGTCGTTTTTACACAAACTAGCAATAGCATCGAATAATCTTTCTTCAGTGAGAATACCATCCTTGGTGAATTCTTCTGGGATATACTTCACTGTTCTGTCTCGCGGAAATATTGTAACCGCGGATGTCCATGCGTGTTTGTTATGATCAATAATTTTGATTGGAGCTCCGTTTTTAGTGTATTTCGATTCGTATAATACTTCACCGGTTATCGTTGAAACGGTTATCGGAAATCTCAACAACTTTTCCAATCTAGCTATATCGGAAATAGTTGCTCCGTTCTCTTTCACTGTTAGCTCCCATTGATCTATTTTTTTTACGTCTTAGATCGGTTAATTTATTCCCACGAAGTGCATTTGTAAAGTGTTCTATGACACGTTGTGCTACACAATTGAGTGGTTTTTCCACTGACGTTTACTGTTTCATTGGTGCTAGTTTTCCGATGTCAGGTTTCTTATTTAACGGATACATCCCATAAACAATTGCTGTTTCAGAATACGCTTTTTCATAGTATGGTTTATCAATTCCAGTTAACAGTCCTGGTCTGGAATCACGGCTAACAATGACTGTTGTCCTATCTTTGAGAATTGGCTCAAATTTGTCCCTTATGATCCAATCACCCGATTCTAAATTGATAATGAATTTCACTCTGAGAAAATACCTTTTATTGCCAAGTTGTGATAGTATCATAGCTGCTGTTTCATCATTCATTCTAGCATCAACAACACCATCAATTTTAAATGTTGACCAGGTGTGTGATGCGCCGTCCTGTTTAAACTCATTAACACAATCTCGTATTTTTCTAATCAGACTTCTATTATTTATTCTCTCTTTTGGTACGTCTTCGAGGGTTCTATCAAGATTGAATTTAATATTTTTATAAGGCTTAATTGTCGATAATCTCTTGAATTCTTCATTCATATAAATAAAGCAAACATTTAAAAAGAAAATTTTGTTTATAAATAATGAATCACTGCAAATGGCTTATGATTGGATCAGTAACCCCATGCAATAAATCGTGTAGAGGTGAATTCTGTATACATCACTTACAGAGCGTCAATTGTGGAGGTAAGCGGTTTAGAGAATTGAAACGTTATTATGATAAACGAATAAAAAACGCTATCATTGACCCTAACCATGACTCTGTCAAAGACAAAATCATAAAAACCCTCAAGACTACATTAATAGATTTATAAATAAAGCAAATGATGAATTAGACAAATAGTATTATTGTATATAAATGGAGCAAGAATTCAGACTTCACCCCGAACTTGTTAATTATGAAATATCTCGTAAAGGTGTTGTTAGACACTGTAGACTAAAGAAACCTGTGGGATTTGTTAATAATCAGGGATATTTGTGTTTTGCTGCTGGAGGAAAGGTATATCTCTGTCATAGGGCAGTCTTTGAGTGTTATATGGGACCGATTAAAGATGGCTGTGTTATTGATCACATTGATTCTAATATTCAAAATAATTCTCTTGCAAATTTGCAATGCATTTATCAAAGTGATAATACAAACAAGGGAAAGACAGGGACTTGTAAGTCAGTTGGAAAGAGACCAGTACAGTCATTTGATACAGCGACGAATGAAAAAAGAATTTTTCAATCAATGAATGCTGCAGGGAAATATTTTGGAATATGTATGCCTTCAGTACGAAAAGTTGCTGAAGGGATTTATCAAACAGCTATTTCAAAGAAAAATGGACATAGAATAATAAAGTTTTCCTATTTACAAGATAACTCTCAATAGTGAGTTTTAATTATAAATTACCAGATCAATTACCATAAGGTAAAGTAGTCGATTTTCTGTGTTATTTTCCATAGGGAAAAACGCTAAAAACGTTTCGCGTTAATATCATTTTATAAGCTATTATGTACATATTTTTTTTCAATACTTATTCGCAATGTCCACGCATACATGTATTAAAAAAGTAAATGACAGTAGCTGGAACAGCCAAGGTCAGTAGCTGGAACAGCCACACAAACAGGTAGTAAATGTGGTCGTTGTACCGGAACGCGCGCGTAACACAAGACACTAGGTCAAGGTTCTATTAATAGATTTTTTAAAAATCCCAATTACGCACGTTAACAGCTGTTTAGATTTTGAATGAAAATGAAATTATTTTGTAATTACAAATAAAATAGATTGTATGTGAGGTCAAAATAGTAAAGCACATTACATGTAATTCAGTTTTTTAGTGTGGTAGCTACATGTAATAAAATTATCGATGACGCAGAAAAATATCATTCTCGAACCATTCAAGAAATAGCAGGTAATCCTGAATTGACAGGTCCCATGACAGAGTTATCTCGTCATGTAAATCCATTATTATTACGATTAAATAAACACGTAATATTATAGAAATTAATAAAAATTTTGCTATTATTTAACAGTTGTTTTCCTTTTTTAATGATTTATTTTAATATTTAGTTTCCATTGAAATTACTACACAATTTTCACTATGAAATACTAGGAAAATATATACACACTCATTTATCGACACCGGTCTTATTATCACCTTATATATAATATGAGCTGTATACGCGTTTGGGGCTTTAAGCGAAGCCCAATATGCCAATCAAAACTACCCACGCCATTGTCATGGTGTGGTTGAATTTTCTCAACTGTAACCATGGTTAATTTCATGGGTTGCTTTTGATTGGTAGATTGGGTGTAGTAAGTCCGCCCCGTCGTTTCATGTTTGTATCGTCCTGTACTGTCCCTATCACATACCATCCTATCATCTCATTGTATATATACCATCCTATATAATCTCATTGTATATATACCATCCTATATAATCGCATTGTATATATATATATATATATATATATATATATATATATATATATATATATATATATATATATATATATATATATATCTCATCCTATATAATCGCATTATATATATATATATATATATATATATATATATATATATATATATATATATATATATATATATATATATCATCCTATATAATCGCATTGTATATATAACCATCCTATATGTAATGTACTGTCCCCCCACAACATATCTTCTGGGAGCTCTAATATAATCTTTATTACGTTAGAGCTTCCGCCGGAGATCTATGTTTGTGGCCCTTGGGCTTAGTTGAATGCGAAGGCACTCAATGAGTTCCAAGAATGTGCTGTCCCCCTCTGGGCCTCTTTGACGTCATTTGGCGCGAAAGATATCCAAATGAGGGCTTCATGTTATATGTTACATGTTGTGTGAAACCGCTTATGGTTTCTGAGTCTAATACCCATATAGCCCGCCCTTGAACTCGATTGGGGGGGTTAGGGTATTGTATAAGTCTTTAATGTATGCTTAACTATCTGCCTATTAACTCGAAGGAGATGACCAAGCATTGTATATGTCCCTTTTTTGTATGTTGGATTGGGTATTAATAATATTAAATAATATTTTAAAGATAAAGAAAATATATTATTAATAATATTCAATAAATGGAATTTCAAGATATTACATCTATCATCACAGAAATATCAAATTTAAGAAATCAAGGAATCGTACTTTCTGAATTTTTGAATGAAGACAGACTTTTGAATGAATTTGAACAAATTGATATACAATTGAAACATGGAAGATATGTCCTACCTAAAATGTATTCACTGATCAAAAGAATCCAAAAAGCGGTTAATGTTTCTTTGTATAACAATGATATTAATTTATTCATTCGGCTATTTAGTATAGTTGAAGCAATTAGAACGAAACTAGGGGAACAGTACCAAGTTCGGTCAGAGATTGCTTTGAAAGTGAAATCTATAAGAATTTTGATTGATGAGTCTGGAAATGCAAGCATTGAAACCCACTGAAAACCCACAATTGAAAAAACGTTAACATTTCCAATAATGACATCAGAAGCATTAACTACCAGACTGGCCCGCGAGAGGTTAGCATTACTGAAAAAGTTTATACCAATTCGAGATGACGTGCGAGATAAACTACAACTTAGACAGCAAGCGCAGACTGACTTTTCTATTGGGAGTGAACAGCTTTTTGCCCCTTTAACTAAAGCCACTAAAGATATGAAACTTGCAACAGAACGTGCTATATACAGCGACATCCCTAAAGAGGGAGCAGTACCTATTATTGATGTACTGGGAAAGATTGCTACAGAGACTGAAAAAACTCAGAAGGGAATAAAACAGCTTTCAGGTGAGTTACAAACTCAGCGAGAAATACAACAAATGGGTAATATTGATACTGATGATAACCCCGTTGAAGGTGCTAGTGATTCTATTGAAAAAGTTTCCACTAAAAAGGTGTTCCTTTTAACGAGAAATTCACCGATGAAGCTATAGCAAAATTCAAACAAATTCAATTGCTGAAACCGGAAGACTATGTGTCATTTGGTGACTTCGCTATCAAAAGTTATTATAAAAGGGGGGAATTTTTAAAAGACGAATATAAAAAAAAACATAATAAAACGAGAGGATTGGGTGGATTGGATATATAACATTAATAAAAAAGACCCCGGAAAATTAAAAAAGGATACATTGGAGTACAGAACTTTTAAAATGGGAGTTGATAAGTATGATATACAACAACAACAACTAAAAGAACAACTAAAAGAACAACGAAAAGAACAACAACAAGGTCGAGGTCGAGGTCGAGGTCGGGTCGAGGACGAGGTCAACAATCTCCAGAAACGCAAAACGTTTCCGAACCAGCAAGTGCTTTAGGAAAGGGTTATGGAAGTTCTCATCATGATTCTCATATGTATCTTAGTAATATCATTAATGATATATCACGACTTGAGGTTCTTATGGGAGGTAAGCGAGCTGGGAATAACTCAGTCGAAATAACTAATGAAGCATTTGATATTTGCAGATGATTATTCCAAGGGGGGATAATTGATATTCATACGTATCGAGAACTCTTGGATGAGTTAATGGACGGAATTTCAGGGGAATTTAGTGGTTATTATAGCGATTGAAATTTCTGAAATGCTTGCATTTAAAAATTACAAAGTAATTTTAAATAAAATGATAGTACACTATAATCACGATAAACCAACAAACGGTATGTGGTAAACTCAAGATTGCCCGTCTATAGGGCATACTATGGAGACGGCCTTGGAAATACCATAGCGGGTTTATTCACAAGAATAGCCCCAAAAGTAGCACCAGTTGCTAAACAATTAGCGATGAAAGCCATTGATGTTATTCGTAATAAGATAATTAATGCTGTTGGAGATCTTGCAGGAACGGCCTTTTCTACCGCAAAGAATAGAATAACGTCATTGGTGAAATCTAGATTCGGACGAAAACCACCACAAATGGTTTCAACACCGCTACCTTCAACAACAATGATGCCTGCAAATGTCAGTAAAGTGATAAATAACGCAGTGGAACAAAAACTAGCATCATTGGCAATGACTTCACCAGATAGTAGTAATATTGCAAGTATGATAGCGGGAAGCGGTCTTGGAGGAAATCGTAAAAATTTCAGACAAAAAAAGAAAATGATAGCATTACTACATTTAGAAAAACGATAGTGCTTTAGTATAAATGGCATTTAAAAAAATCGCTGATCCAGCGTTTGATATGGCAGCACCGGTGAATAAAGATGATTCTAAAATTAACTATCAGTATTATGCCTATCCTGCAAGAGAAACTAATCAACGGGGGAGAGTTGAACTTCAAGTTCAAGATACAAGTAGATACTTTTTGCCGTGTGAGGCGTTTATTGAAGTAGAACAAATGTTGCAGCTGATACACCATATGGGGATAACCCAAATATCCGAGTTGGTTTCGTAAATAATGGCATTATGGCGCTATTTAACAGTGCAAGATATATCATTGATGGAAAAGAAATTGAATCAATAGAACAAGATGTTGATATTGCAACAACAATAATCGGACTTGCGAGATATTCTGATGATTATACAAAGTCGGCTGGTCCGTCTATGATGTTTGCTAAGGATACTTCTGATCATGCTGACCATAGTCAGTTTATTAAAGTACGAACTGCGAGAGATACTGCAGAAGTTGATCAACAACTCGCAGCTAATCCAGACCGTGAAGATAGACCAGCCGCTGAATTCGACATTTTAAAAAGGATCAATGATAATTTCAATCTAGGATTTGCAACACGAAAAGGAGCATTGAAAGGACAGCATCGACGGTTTTCATGTGCAATTCCGTTACATCACATATTCGGATTCTGTAGAAATGTCAGAAAAGTCATCTATGGAGCAAAGCATACAGTCGTTCGTGTTAGTGCGAAAGGAGAATGACAAAGATGCAATCTGGCGTGCTAATGGTGTTGATGATGGTAAAGTCATTTTAAATAAATTGGTACTATGGATATTCGTCTTGACTCCATCAGTCGCAATAGAGCAACAATTACTATCGTTTATGGACACAGATGGAAAATCATTGCTAAGTTGGCTAACAACAACGACTGATACGAAGCAGTATAATGTAAATGGCAAATTTACATGGCACTTAGCATCAAAACAAGGTGTTTCAGCTCCACGTCATATCTTTATAGCGTTACAGGATGCAAATCGAGTGAGTCGTCAATTATCTAGTCATATGATATTTGATAAATTAGGAGTAAGTGAAGTTTCGTTGAGAATAAACGGACAACAAAAGCCAGCAGAGATTGTACAGCTTGATTATGAAAACAACGACGTAGCACGTGTATATCACAGAATATTGTCGTTTATGGGTCGTGATCAAAATGTTGATACTGGTTTGCAAATATCGCAAATTGATTTGAAAAACACTATCCGATTTATTACTTTTCATTGGAACATCTTGACATGATGAGACAATCTGTTGTTGATATATACTTCCAAGCTCGGGTACAACGCCCTGCTGGTATAGCTGATTATAGAGCAGTTGCTGTCATTCTCAGTGATAAATCAATGTTGTTAGAAGGAGTTGGCGGACGAATGAGACTTATTGATGCACCAGTGGAAAACATGTAGTTAGGATTTTCACAATAAGATCAATTAAAAGTGTAAATTACGTTTTAGAATAGAATGACATATAGTATTGTTAATGTCCAGTTGACTGATGGTCAGGTCAAGAAATTGAAATCAAAGTCGGCTAAAGAATGTGGAACCACAATAACGCTGAAACCCACTCAAATGTCCGGTAGTGCGCGTAAATTATCATTGACAGATCGTCAAATAAAACATTTCAATGATGCGTTAAAGAACAAACGAGGAGTTCAAATTGATTTTTCGAAAGCAGCAATCGCCAGTATGATAAAATCAGGTGGTATATTCCCGCTGTTAGCTGCTCTTCCAGCATTGATTGCAGCGGCTGCCCCAGCGGTTGCGAAGGCGGCAGCGTTATGAGCCGTTGATACTGCTGCAAGAATGGCCCTAAAAAAGGCTACTGGGAAAGGCTATAAAAAAGGGAAAGGGTCTAAGACTACCAGGAACCCCACACAATTGGTACAAGGGCACGAGCCTAAGAATACCAGGAACGACTTATTAGTGGAAAAATCCCTTGGATTTTCACCAATGTCCAATTTTGATTTAATTGATGCTGTAAAATCGTTATCAATAAAAAAAACTTTAGAGGAGTTTTCATGAGAGATAAATTACCGTCAAAACCAATGAAAAATGAAACGGGTATTATCAATCTTGATAACAGCAGCGGAGAAGGAACTCATTGGGTCGCATATGCACGTGGAATTGTCTATTTTGATTCATATGGATTAGCTCCACCAATATGTATCTACAAAAACAAAATCATCGTTGGCTCCAATTTTTTATTCCACGCTACCAAAACAACAGTTAAATGATCCACCGATATGCGGTCGTGAAGTATTAAACGTCCTTGCAGAGATATCTAGATTTCCAAGGAAACCACCACAAGTTGTTGTTAATGAATATATCAGCGGGCAATGGCAAAAACGATAGCGTTTTCACCATTTAGAAATTATTTAGAAAAACGTTAACGTTTTCGTATAATGATTGCTATTTGGGGACGACCTGGATCAGAGTCAAAAAAACAGAAACCGATAGTAAATTCGCTGTCGAAGATGTAAAACAAATAATCGAAGATGAAATCGCTGAGACATTAAACTTGTCAAGTGTAGATCCTGGGGAAATAGTTGTATTTCAAAATCGCCAGGGCAAATTGAAATCTAGTAATGTGTCATTTGATGATATCTTAATACGAAGACGTGACGTCGTTGAAAATACAATAGCGTTATATTCAAACGATGGAAAACTCAAACTGGGGATATTTGTTTCGACGATCACGGATAAACTAACAACAGTAGATAGCACAGCAAACGCGTTAAAATCACTCAATGATGAATATAACAATCATAAAACTGAATTCAATAAATTGTATGAATTACAAAAGTCAATCGTAAACAAAATCGACAAACAGCTGCTACAATTCCTTCGAAATCCACCAGTAACCACACCGAATATTGCAGAGATAAAAGCATCTATGTTGGAAATTGCAACATTTCAATGAAGATATGAAGAACACGTAAAACAGTTTTCAACATTTCGTAAAAACATTGTAGATACATTTTTGGGAGGTCCACTTGATAAACTAGATATCAAACTTCCGGATATTAAAAAATCCATCGAAGAAATACCAGCGATTAATCGGCAATTGGAAGCAATCAACACGGATATTACAACGTTCACAAACAATCTTCCGCTACTTGAAAAAATAAAGATTCCTCATGAGAGGAATATCATAAATGTGGTATACACAGTTTTCTCTGGATCATTAGATTGGGAACCTAATAAGAATACAATAACTCTCACTGTGTCAAACCCGGGTATTTATCGATTAACAATAGTGTCACTGAATCAGTTTAATATATCATCATCGACTTCATATGGATACAACAACGTGATTTCAACGACTATTGACGTGTGTGAATACAAACGGTTTACAATAACAAGCACTGATCCTAATTTAAATAAGAAACCACTTGAGATTTTAAAATAATATGACTCCGTCATCGCAATATCGCTATGATACCGTCAAAGAGTTTTTAACGAAACTCAAAACACTCATTGATGAGTATGAAATAAAAATTAAAAAATATCGCAGGAGAATTACCACAATTATTTGCAGCAATTTGAGCGTGGTTATGACAACATATTTGCGACAAAATCGCTAAGGCTCCATTTGTAAAATGGGGTCTTTATTTTTTTTTATTGTCCGCCATCTTCTATTGCAGTAATATCCTTTTGAGATTTCTTATCAAATACAATTGCAAACTTTGTGAACACAGTACCTTCAAAGTATATTGTATGGAAAATACCTAGGATAGAATTTTATTGAAAATTCTTCAGTATGTCCTTCATTACGTACAGCTTTAACAAACACCAATAATTTCAACTTTTCGTGCAGATTTCGCTGCTGTTGTTTCACGCTTTCATGATGAAAAACATGATCATGACATGCTTATATACACTAACACGTGATGACCTTATATACAGTAACTTATAAACAATAATACTAAATATTAGCATCATCTTGTTATAGTTCAAGCTACAGAAATTAAATAAAAATAAACTTGGTATATCTAAAAATATAGATAAGAAATCAATAAATAAGATACCTCGACAGCTAGAGATATGCAGGTCTCCAAGTAGACCGCCAATGACAAAATGTTCTCCAGTTGTTCCTGGTCTTATTTGACGCATTTATACACAGACACAATGTAGATTTACATCAATGCAATTTCATTTATTCGGCTTTTCCAATCGAAAGCAATATGTTCGTGCGGCATACGATGAACAAAAGTCACTGTTTCGAAGTGATAGAGAATATACATTGATCATACTCGGAAATAGTTGTGCGCAAGAAATTGTAGAACTTGATTTATAGAATTCCGTGACAATGAACTTAGAAAAAGACCAACTCTTGTTCTTACAAATATTTGAAATAAATATGTCTTTCAGTTTTTCCTCTTTCTTCTGATTCCTTCATTCAGTTCCATTCCGTTAAAAAAAAACTATAAAGTTCTTCGAAATTTATATCATGTCAGACATTTCACCAAATGATGGAATGTGTTTTGTTCAGCTTGCATAAATGTAAACGTTCTCTTGGGCAGTTTGCTTCACGACACAAAGTTTCACCTCTCTACGAGCTGCGTTATTGTACTTTATTTAGTCCAGAGATAATTGCTAACTAAAACAATGTCACCTTTCTGCAAGCGTTTCTTTTGCCACACCTTTTACAAGATCGATAACGAGGAACAATGTAAAGGATTTTGCAACTGTATATTTCTGATTAAACATTATTGTGGAAACCGTATTTCTATCCAATATTGTATCCAGACTTGTTTCCCGTCATAGCAAACATCAAACACCGACCTGGAATCGTGTGTAACACAGTTGAAGTAATACCATATGTAAATATAAAGATCAAGGAGATGGATATGAATTTTCCCAGCCACAAATAGTAATAACTGTCTTTCGTGCATTCTTTCTGACAGAGGGACATGTCAAAAAATTTAGACTTAGTCTTGGCTATACCTTTTTGAAGAATTTAATTTAAATTCGATTCTGTCATACAAGTTGACAACTGTAATCAATAGAGAAAAAGACAATGTTTTTTGCATTTCAACACGACATGACATAGACGCACTAATTTCTATACAATGTAATCTTTCTCCATGTAAACATAAAGATTTCAATGACTCAGTTCCATTCCGTTAAAAAACTATCAAGATCATCGAAGTTCACAGTATGTCAGACATTTCACCAATAGATAAAATGTAATTTGTTCAGCTTTCATAAATGTAAAGGTTCTATGTCATGTCCATTGTCAAATTCTGAATATTCTGTAATGGGAACTTTCAAGTTTTGACACTGGAGTGTAGTGGGAAAGCTCTTGTATTTGTGGTATTTGTCGTGAACCTACCACAAACACAAACAAATCATAATACCTCAGTCGTATAAACATTATTGTGGAAACCGTATTTCTATCCAATATTTTATCCAGACTTGTTTCCCGTCATAGCAAACATCCAAGACCGACCTGGAATCGTGTATAACACAGTTGAAATGATACCATATGTGACTGAAAAGATTAAGGAGATGGATTGAATTTCTCCAGCCACAAATAGTAATAACTGTCCTTCGTGCTTTCTTTCTGGCAGAAGGACGTGTCAAGAAAATTTAGACTTAGATAGTCTTGGCTATACCTTTTTGAAGAACTGTTGTGCATGGAAAATGTCGTAGTCACAATTTCGGTACTTGTTTCCAACTAGGTACAAATTATAATACCTCAGTCGTATAAAACTCGGTGTCTTGTTTCAATCAGATCTATTGTTGTGTTAAAGTTAGAGTCTCTGTAGCTTGTTTATGTGGCAGATTTCTCGCTGCATTGAGAAATTAACTTCAATTCTGAATATTCTCTAATGGGAACATTCATGTTTTGGCACTTTATTGTCGTGAGACTGCTGATGTAGATTTTCTTGATCTTCATGGCCCAAATAAGTCAGAGATATCATTTATCGTTTATCTTACTCTTGAATTTGACTTGATCATCTAGTAGCAAGCTTTAAAAAATATATAGGAATAAAAACAATAATTGAGTCATTTGCAAATTGTCTTCTTAGCCGTCATTCGTTCCACGCAATTCACCAATAAATGTTGACATGTAGAATTCCTTTTACTGAAGTGACAGAAACAAAATGCAAAACGCTTGTATTATATATGTCCAGTTCTTAGTTCGATTAAACCAATTTAAATTCAATTCAGTCATACAAGCAAACAGCTATAATCATTAGAGCAATAGACGATAATTTTTGCAATACAACACAACATGACAGAAGCGCCGATTTCTATATAATGTAACCTTCCTCCAAGTGATCATGAAGATCGTAATGATCAATTCTATAAATGCTGATAAGAAATCTATAACACATAGACCTCAGTTTGGCCTAATTAATTAATTATATCTATGCTGATATGTAATCTAGAACACATAGACCTCAGTTTGGCCTACTGTTTGCAGCTGTCAGAGACCATTCAATAATCTACATCCCTTTCTGAAACAATTCACCCTCTATTTGGGTAAATATCTTATAGGCAATTTTATTCCCACAAATATTCTCCGCCCTCTTCTATTGCAGTAATATCCTTTTGAGATATCTTCTTATCAAATACAATTGCAAACTTTGTGAACACAGTACCTTCAAAGTATATTGTATGAAAAATACCTAGAAGGATACTGAGCATAAAATTTTATTGAAAATCCTTCTGTAGGTCCTTCATTATGTACAGCTTTAAGAAACACCAATAATTTCAACTTTTCGCACAGATTTCGCTGCTGTTGTTTCACGCTTTCATGATGAAAAACAACTTGATTATGACATGCTTATATACACTAACACTTGATGACCTTATATTCAGTAACTTATAAACAATAGTACTAAATATTAGCATCATATTGTTATAATTGAAGCTACAGAAATTAAATGAAAATAAACTTGGTATATCTAAAAATATAGATAATAAATAAATAAATAAGATACCTCTACAGCTAGAGATATGCAGGTCTCCAATTAGTCCGCCAATGACAAAATGTTCTCCAGTTGTTCCTATCTTTGACGCATTTATACAGAGACAATGTAGATTTACATCATTGCAAATTCATGTATTCAGCTTTTCCAATCGAAAGCAATTTGTTCGTGCGGCTTACGATGAACAACAGTCACTGATTCGAAGTAATAGAGAATATACATCGATCAAACTCGGCAATAGTTGTGCTCAAGAAATATAGAAATTGATTTATACAATTCCGTGATAATAAACTTAGAAAAAGAACAACTCTTGTTTTTACAAATACTCATTGAATAATACCACTCGGGTTTGACCATGTTGCTTGCTATAAATATGTCTTACATTTTTTCTCCTTCAGATTCCGTCATTCAGTTCCAATCCGTTAAAAAATTATCAAGTTCTTCGAAATTCAGAGCATGTCAGACATTTCACCAAACGATTGAATGTGATTTCTTCAGCTTGCATAATTGTAAACGTTCTCTTGGGCAGTTTTTCTTCACGACACAAAGTTTCACCTCTCTACGAGCTGTGTTATCGTACTTTATTAGTCCAGAGATAATTGCTAAATAAAACAATGATTTCTATACAATGTAACCTTTCTCCAAGTGATCATGAAGATCGTATTGATCAATTATATAAGTTGATGGCTCTTTACAGCTTTCAGAAGAAAATAAGTCAGAGTTTTCATTTATCGTTTATCTTACTCTTATATTTGACTTTGTCATCTAGTAGCGAGCTTTTAAAAATATATAGGAATAAAGGCAATTGAGTCATTTGCAAATTGTCTTCTTAGCCGTCATTCGTTCCACGCAATTCACCAATAAATGTTGACATGTAGGATTCCTTTTACTGTAGTGCCAGAAACAAAATGCAAAACGCTTGTATGATATATGTCCAGTTCTTAGTTCGATTAAACCAATTTAAATTCGGGTCAGTCATACAAGCAAACAACTATAATCATTAGAGCAATAGACGATAATTTTTGCAATACAGCACAGCATGAGAGACGCGCCGATTTCTATACAATTGAACCTTTCTCCAAGTGATCATGAAGCTCGTAATGATCAATTATATAAATCCTGATATGAAATCTATAACACATAGACTTCATTTTTTCCTACTGTTTGAAGGTATCAGAGACCAGAGAATAATCTACATCCCTTGCTGAAACAATACTTGGGTTGTTATATTATAGGCAATTATCTTCACACAAGGATTCTCCGATATCTTCTATTGCAGAAATCTCCTTTAGATATTTTTCGTATCAAATACAATTGCAATCTTTGTGAACACAGTTTCTTCAAAGAAGCTGAAATGCAATTTACAACGAAGGATACTGAGCACAAAATTACAGTGATAATTCTTCTGTGGGTCATTGATTAGTATACTACAGCTTTACAATCACCAATAATTTCAACTTTTCGTTCAGATTTCACCGCCGTTGTTTCACGCTTTCATCATGATGAACAAGCTGTTCATGATTCGCTTTTATACCCTAACACGTAATGACCTTATATACAGTAGTAACTTATAAACAATAGTACTAAATATTAACATCATACTGTTCTAGTTGAAGCTACAGACATTATACGAAAATAAACTTGGTATATCTAAAGATATAGAAGAAAAAAAAATAAATAACATAACTTTACAACTAGAGATATGTAGGAGGCCAAGTAGACCGCCGACTGACAAAATATTCTCAAATCGTTTCTTTCGGTTTCTATTTGAGGCATTTATACACAAGCAATGTTGACTTACATCAGTGCAAATTCATGTATTGGGCTTTACCCATCAAAAGCATTTTGCTTGTGTGGCATACGATGAACAGAACTCACTTTTTCGACGAAATGAAGAATATACATCAATAATACTCGGGTATCGTTGTTCACAAGAAAAGAAAATCGAGTACATGTATTCAAGATAGAAATTGATATCTACAATTCAGTGACAATCAGATTAGCAAAAGATCAACTATTAAATAAAACCACTCGGCTTTCACCATTGTTGCTTGCCATATATGTCTTTCATTTTTTCCTCCTTCCTGAGATTCCTTCCTTCAGCTCCATTATGTTAAAGTTCTTCGAAATTCACAGCATGTCAGACATTAAAACTAACGTTGCAATGTGGTTTCTTCAGCTTGCATAAATGTAAGTTTCTCTTGACTTCACAACATAAAGTTTCGCCTCCCTACGAGCCTGTGTTATCTAACTTTCGTACAGAGATAGTTGCTAACTGAAACAATGTCACCATTTCTACAAGCAATTCTTTTCCATACCTTTTACAATATTTGTAAGGATAACCACTGTGAAGGAGATTGAGCACAATGTTACAACTGTGTATTTCAGATTCAGATTAATTATTAGTGTGGAAAACGTATTTCTATTCAAAATTGTATTCAGACTTCATAGTACTCATCAAAGACCGACCAGAAAACGTGTGCGACGCAGTTGACGGAGACTCACTGTTCAATGCATATATTTCTACGGCCACATAATGCAATAAGTGTATGTCGTGCTTTCTTTCTGATGGTGGGACGAGTCAAGAAAAGTAACAATGATAGACGTAGATTTTCTTGGCTATACCTTTTTGAAGAATTGTTGTGCATGTCGTAGTCACGATTTCATACTTGTTTTCGTACTAGGTGCACATTATAACAACTCAGTCGTATTTGACGAAACTGTTTCCCTGTGTCTTGTTTCAGTCGGATCTGTTGCTTCTTCGTGTGGCAGTTTTCTGTCTGTATTGGGAAATGAACATCAATTCTGAATATTCTGTAATGGGAACTTTCAAGTTTTGACACTGGAGTGTCGTGGGAAAGTTCTTGTATCTTTGGTGGGTTTTCATGGCCATTATCAAATTGCAACAAAGTTGAGGTCTTGAACTGTGTCCTTGAGATGAAAAGAACTCAGAGGTTTCATTTATTATTTATCATCATATTCAAGAATATGTAGGAATAAAAACAACAATAGATTCCTTTGCAAATTGTTTAGTTAGCTGTCTTCCGTTCAACGCCAGTGCCTAACCAATGTTTATTCTTCATGTATATAGTTTTAATTTCATAGGTTTTGTTTTTGAAACCATTATATCAATTTTCTCATTTTAAGAAAATATAACAAACTTGTAATATTTGTCCAGATTTTAGTTCGATTAATCGAATTTTAATTTGATTCTGTCATACAAGTTGACAACTGTAATCATTAGAGGAAAAGACGATGATTTTTGCAATACAACACGACCTGACATAGACGCACTAATTTCTATACGATGTAATCTTTCTCCATGAAACATGAAGATTGTAATGATTAATTATATCTATGCTGATATGTAATCTAGAACACATAGACCTCAGTTTGGCCTACTGTTTGCAGCTGTCAGAGACCATTCAATAATCTACATCCCTTTCTGAAACAATTCACCCTCTATTTGGGTAAATATCTTATAGGCAATTTTATTTCCACAAATGTTCTCCGCCCTCTTCTATTGCAGTAATATCCTTTTGAGATATCTTCTTATCAAATGCAATTGCAAACTTTGTGAACACAGTACCTTCAAAGTATATTGTATGAAAAATACCTAGAAGGATACTGAGCATAAAATTTTATTAAAAATCCTTCTGTAGGTCCTTCATTATGTACAGCTTTAACAAACACCAATAATTTCAACTTTTCGCACAGATTTCGCTGCTGTTGTTTCACGCTTTCATGATTATGACATGCTTATATACACTAACACTTGATGACCTTATATTCAGTGACTTATAAACAATAGTACTAAATATTAGCATCATATTGTTATAATTGAAGCTACAGAAATTAAATGAAAATAAACTTGGTTTATCTAAAAATATAGATAATAATTAAATAAATAAGATACCTCTACAGCTAGAGATATGCAGGTTTCTAAGTAGAAAATGTTTTCCAGTTGTTCCTATCTGGTCTTATTTGATGCATTTATACAGACACAATGTAGATTTTCATCAGTGCAAATTCATGTGTTCGGTTTTTCCAATCGAAAGCAATTTGTTCGTGCGGCATACGATGAACAAAAGTCACTGTTTCGAAGTGATAGAGAATATATATCAAACATAATCGGAAATAGTTGTGCGCAAGAAATTGTAGAAATTGATTTGTAGAATTCCGTGACAATGAACTTAGAAAAAGACCAACTCTTGTTCTTACAAATACTTGACATAAATATGTCTTTCATTTTTTCCTCTTTCTTCTGATTCCTTCATTCAGTTCCATTCCGTTTAAAAAAACAACTATCAAGTTCTTCGAAATTCACAGCATGTCAGACATTTCACCAAACGATGGAATGTGTTTTGTTCAGCTTGCATAAATGTAAACGTTCTCTTGGGCAGTTTGCTTCACGACACAAAGTTTCACCTCTCTACGAGCTGTGTTATTGTACTTTAGTCCAGAGATAATTGCTAACTAAAACAATGTCACCTTTCTGCAAGCGTTTCTTTTGCCATACCTTTTACAAGATCGATAACGAGGAACAATGTAAAGGATATTGCAACTGTATATTTCTGATTAAACATTATTGTGGAAACCGTATTTCTATCCAATATTGTATCCAGACTTGTTTCCCGTCATAGTAAACATCCAAGATCGACCTGGAATCGTGTGTAACACAGTTAAAATGATACCATATGTGAATGTAAAGATTAAGGAGATGGATATGAATTTCCCCAGCCACAAATAGTAATAACTGTCTTTCGTGCTTTCTTTCTGACAGAGGGACGTGTCAAGAAAATTTAGACTTAGATAGTCTTGGCTATACCTTTTTGAAGAACTGTTGTGCATGGAAAATGTCGTAGTCACAATTTCGGTACTTGTTTCCAACTAGGTACAAATTATAATACCTCAGTCGTATAAAACTCGGTGTCTTGTTTCAATCAGATCTATTGTTGTGTTAAAGTTAGAGTCTCTGTAGCTTGTTTATGTGGCAGATTTCTCGCTGCATTGAGAAATTAACTTCAATTCTGAATATTCTCTAATGGGAACATTCATGTTTTGGCACTTTATTGTCGTGAGACTGCTGATGTAAATTTTCTTGATCTTCATGGCCCAAATAAGTCAGAGATATCATTTATCGTTTATCTTACTCTTGAATTTGACTTGATCATCTAGTAGCGAGCTTTAAAAAATATATAGGAATAAAGGCAATAATTGAGTCATTTGCAAATTGTCTTCTTAGCCGTCATTCGTTCCACGCAATTCACCAATAAATGTTGACATGTAGAATTCCTTTTACTGAAGTGACAGAAACAAAATGCAAAACGCTTGTATTATATATGTCCAGTTCTTAGTTCGATTAAACCAATTTAAATTCAATTCAGTCATACAAGCAAACAGCTATAATCATTAGAGCAATAGACGATAATTTTTGCAATACAACACAACATGACAGAAGCGCCGATTTCTATATAATGTAACCTTCCTCCAAGTGATCATGAAGATCGTAATGATCAATTCTATAAATGCTGATAAGAAATCTATAACACATAGACCTCAGTTTGGCCTAATTAATTAATTATATCTATGCTGATATGTAATCTAGAACACATAGACCTCAGTTTGGCCTACTGTTTGCAGCTGTCAGAGACCATTCAATAATCTACATCCCTTTCTGAAACAATTCACCCCGTATTTGGGTAAATATCTTATAGGCAATTTTATTCCCACAAATATTCTCCGCCCTCTTCTATTGCAGTAATATCCTTTTGAGATATCTTCTTATCAAATACAATTGCAAACTTTGTGAACACAGTACCTTCAAAGTATATTGTATGAAAAATACCTAGAAGGATACTGAGCATAAAATTTTATTGAAAATCCTTCTGTAGGTCCTTCATTATGTACAGCTTTAACAAACACCAATAATTTCAACTTTTCGCACAGATTTCGCTGCTGTTGTTTCACGCTTTCATGATGAAAAACAACTTGATTATGACATGCTTATATACACTAACACTTGATGACCTTATATTCAGTAACTTATAAACAATAGTACTAAATATTAGCATCATATTGTTATAATTGAAGCTACAGAAATTAAATGAAAATAAACTTGGTATATCTAAAAATATAGATAATAAATAAATAAATAAGATACCTCTACAGCTAGAGATATGCAGGTCTCCAATTAGTCCGCCAATGACAAAATGTTCTCCAGTTGTTCCTATCTTTGACGCATTTATACAGAGACAATGTAGATTTACATCATTGCAAATTCATGTATTCAGCTTTTCCAATCGAAAGCAATTTGTTCGTGCGGATTACGATGAACAAAAGTCACTGATTCGAAGTAATAGAGAATATACATCGATCAAACTCGGCAATAGTTGTGCTCAAGAAATATAGAAATTGATTTATACAATTCCGTGATAATAAACTTAGAAAAAGAACAACTCTTGTTTTTACAAATACTCATTGAATAATACCACTCGGGTTTGACCATGTTGCTTGCTATAAATATGTCTTACATTTTTTCTCCTTCAGATTCCGTCATTCAGTTCCAATCCGTTAAAAAATTATCAAGTTCTTCGAAATTCAGAGCATGTCAGACATTTCACCAAACGATTGAATGTGATTTCTTCAGCTTGCATAATTGTAAACGTTCTCTTGGGCAGTTTTTCTTCACGACACAAAGTTTCACCTCTCTACGAGCTGTGTTATCGTACTTTATTAGTCCAGAGATAATTGCTAAATAAAACAATGATTTCTATACAATGTAACCTTTCTCCAAGTGATTATGAAGATCGTATTGATCAATTATATAAGTTGATGGCTCTTTACAGCTTTCAGAAGAAAATAAGTCAGAGTTTTCATTTATCGTTTATCTTACTCTTATATTTGACTTTGTCATCTAGTAGCGAGCTTTTAAAAATATATAGGAATAAAGGCAATTGAGTCATTTGCAAATTGTCTTCTTAGCCGTCATTCGTTCCACGCAATTCACCAATAAATGTTGACATGTAGGATTCCTTTTACTGTAGTGCCAGAAACAAAATGCAAAACGCTTGTATGATATATGTCCAGTTCTTAGTTCGATTAAACCAATTTAAATTCGGGTCAGTCATACAAGCAAACAACTATAATCATTAGAGCAATAGACGATAATTTTTGCAATACAGCACAGCATGACAGACGCGCCGATTTCTATACAATTTAACGTTTCTCCAAGTGATCATGAAGATCGTAATGATCAATTATATAAATCCTGATATGAAATCTATAACACATAGACTTCATTTTTTCCTACTGTTTGAAGGTATCAGAGACCAGAGAATAATCTACATCCCTTGCTGAAACAATACTTGGGTTGTTTTATTATAGGCAATTATCTTCACACAAGGATTCTCCGATAACTTCTATTGCAGAAATTTCCTTTAGATATTTTTTCGTATCAAAAACAATTGCAATCTTTGTGAACACAGTTCCTTCAAAGTAGCTGAAATGCAAAATACAACGAAGGATACTGAGCATAAAATTTCAGTGATAATTCTTCAGTGGGTCATTCATTAGTATACTACAGATTTCCAATCACCTATAATTTTAACTTTTCGTTCAGATTTCAATGCCATTGTTACACTCTTTCATCATGATAAACAAGCTGTTCATGATAAGCTTATATACCCTAAGACGCAATGACCTTATATACAGTAGTAACTTATAAACAATAGTACTAAATATTAACATCATACTGTTCTAGTTGAAGATTTAGACATTATGCGAAGAAAAAAAATTGATATATCTAAAGATATAGAAGAAAAAAATAAATAACATACCTTTACAACTAGAGATATGTAGGAGTCCAAGTAGACCGCCGACTGACAAAATGTTCTCAAATCGTTTCTTTCGGTTTCTATTTGAGGCATTTATGCACAAGCAATGTTGACTAACATCAGTGCAAATTCATGTATTGGGCTTTACCCATCAAAAGCATTTTGCTTGTGTGGCATACGATGAACAGAACTCACTTTTTCGACGAAATGAAGAATATACATCAATAATACTCGGGTATCGTTGTTCGCAAAAAAATGAAAATCTAGTACATGTATTCAAGATAGAAATTGATATCTACAATTCCGTGACAATCAGATTAGCAAAAGATCAACTATTAAATAAAACCACTCGGCTTTCACCATTGTTGCTTGCCATATATGTCTTTCATTTTTTCCTCCTTCCTGAGATTCCTTCCTTCAGCTCCATTATGTTAAAGTTCTTCGAAATTCACAGCATGTCAGACATTAAAACTAACGTTGCAATGTGGTTTCTTCAGCTTGCATAAATGTAAGTTTCTCTTGACTTCACAACATAAAGTTTCGCCTCCCTACGAGCCTGTGTTATCTAACTTTCGTCCAGAGATAGTTGCTAACTGAAGCAATGTCACCATTTCTACAAGCATTTCTTTTCCATACCTTTTACAATATTGGTAAGGATAACCACTGTAAAGGAGATTGAGCACAATGTTGCAACTGTATATTTCAGATTCAGATTAATTATTAGTGTGGAAAACGTATTTCTATTCAAAATTGTATTCAGACTTCATAATAATCATCAAAGACCGACCAGAAAACGTGTGCGACGCAGTTGACGGAGACTCACTGTTCAATGCATATATTTCTACGGCCACATAATGCAATAAGTGTATGTCGTGCTTTCTTTCTGATGGAGGGACGAGTCAAGAAAAGTAACAATGATAGACGTAGATTTTCTTGGCTATACCTTTTTGAAGAATTGTTGTGCATGTCGTAGTCACGATTTCATACTTGTTTTCGTACTAGGTGCACATTATAACAACTCAGTCGTATTTGACGAAACTGTTTCCCTGTGTCTTGTTTCAGTCGGATCTGTTGCTTCTTCGTGTGGCAGTTTCCTGTCTGTATTGGGAAATTAACATCAATTCTGAATATTCTGTAATGGGAACTTTCAAGTTTTGACACTGGAGTGTAGTGGGAAAGTTCTTGTATCTTTGGTGGGTTTTCATGGCCATTATCAAATTGCAACAAAGTTGAGGTCTTGATCTGTGTCCTTGAGATGAAAAGAACTCAGAGGTTTCATTTATTATTTATCAACATATTCAAGAATATGTAGGAATAAAGGCAACAATAGATTCCTTTGCAAATTGTTTAGTTAGCCGTCTTCCGTTCAACGCGAGTGCCTAAAAAATGTTTATTCTTCATGTATATAGTTTTAATTTCCTTCATGTATATAGTTTTAATTTCATAGGTTTTGTTTATGAAAACATTATATCAATTTTCTCATTTTAACAAAATATAACAAACTTGTAATATTTGTCCAGATTTTAGTTCGATTAATCGAATTTTAATTTGATTCTGTCATACAAGTTGACAACTGTAATCAATAGAGGAAAAGACGATGATTTTTGCAATACAACACGACATGACATAGACGCACTAATTTCTATACGACGTAATCTTTCTCCATGTAAACATGAAGATTGTAATGATTAATTATATCTATGCTGATATGTAATCTAGAACACATAGACCTCAGTTTGGCCTACTGTTTGCAGCTGTCAGAGACCATTCAATAATCTACATCCCTTTCTGAAACAATTCACCCTCTATTTGGGTAAATATCTTATAGGCAATTTTATTTCCACAAATGTTCTCCGCCCTCTTCTATTGCAGTAATATCCTTTTGAGATATCTTCTTATCAAATGCAATTGCAAACTTTGTGAACACAGTACCTTCAAAGTATATTGTATGAAAAATACCTAGAAGGATACTGAGCATAAAATTTTATTGAAACTCCTTCTGTAGGTCCTTCATTATGTACAGCTTTAAGAAACACCAATAATTTCAACTTTTCGCACAGATTTCGCTGCTGTTGTTTCACGCTTTCATGATTATGACATGCTTATATACATTAGCACTTGATGACCTTATATTCAGTGACTTATAAACAATAGTACTAAATATTAGCATCATATTGTTATAATTGAAGCTACAGAAATTAAATGAAAACAAACTTGGTATATCTAAAAATATAGAGAATAAATAAATAAATAAGATACCTCTACAGCTAGAGATATGCAGGTTTCTAAGTAGAAAATGTTTTCCAGTTGTTCCTATATAGTCTTATTTGACGTATTTATATAGACACAATGTAGATTTTCATCAGTGCAAATTCATGTATTCGGCTTTTCCAATCAAAAGCAATTTGTTCGTGCGGCATACGATGAACAAAAGTCACTGTTTCGAAGTGATAGAGAATATATATCAAACATACTCGGAAATAGTTGTGCGCAAGAAATTGTAGAAATTGATTTATAGAATTCCGTGACAATGAACTTAGAAAAAGACCAACTCTTGTTCTTACAAATACTTGACATAAATATGTCTTTCATTTTTTCCTCTTTCTTCTGATTCTTGCATTCAGTTCCATTCCGTTTACAAAGAAACTATCAAGTTCTTCGAAATTCACAGCATGTCAGACATTTCACCAAACGATGGAATGTGTTTTGTTAAGCTTGCATAAATGTAAACGTTCTCTTGGGCAGATTGCTTCACGACACAAAGTTTTACCTCTCTACGAGCTGTGTTATTGTACTTTAGTCCGGAGATAATTGCTAACTAAAACAATGTCACCTTTCTGCAAGCGTTTCTTTTGCCATACCTTTTACAAGATCTTTTACGAGATCTTTTACTTTTACGAGGAACAATGTAAAGGATATTGCAACTGTATATTTCTAATTAAACATTATTGTGGAAACCGTATTTCTATCCAATATTGTATCCAGACTTGTTTCCCGTCATAGGAAACATCCAAGATCGACCTGGAATCGTGTGTAACACAGTTGAAATAATACCATATGTGAATGTAAAGATTAAGGAGATGGATATGAATTTCCCCAGCCACAAATAGTAATAACTGTCTTTCGTGCTTTCTTTCTGACAGAGGAACGTGTCAAGAAAATTTAGACTTAGATAGTCTTGGCTATACCTATTTGAAGAACTGTTGTGCATGGAAAATGTCGTAGTCACAATTTCGGTACTTGTTTCCAACTAGGTACAAATTATAATACCTCAGTCGTATAAAAATCGGTGTCTTGTTTCAATCAGATCTATTTTTGTGTTAAAGTTAGAGTCTCTGTAGCTTGTTTATGTGGCAGATTTCTCGCTGCATTGAGAAATTAACTTCAATTCTGAATATTCTCTAATGGGAACATTCATGTTTTGGCACTTTATTGTCGTGAGACTGCTGATGTAAATTTTCTTGATCTTCATGGCCCAAATAAGTCAGAGATATCATTTATCGTTTATCTTACTCTTGAATTTGACTTGATCATCTAGTAGCGAGCTTTAAAAAATATATAGGAATAAAGGCAATAATTGAGTCATTTGCAAATTGTCTTCTTAGCCGTCATTCGTTCCACGCAATTCACCAATAAATGTTGACATGTAGAATTCCTTTTACTGAAGTGACAGAAACAAAATGCAAAACGCTTGTATTATATATGTCCAGTTCTTAGTTCGATTAAACCAATTTAAATTCAATTCAGTCATACAAGTAAACAGCTATAATCATTAGAGCAATAGACGATAATTTTTGCAATACAACACAACATGACAGAAGCGCCGATTTCTATATAATGTAACCTTCCTCCAAGTGATCATGAAGATCGTAATGATCAATTCTATAAATGCTGATAAGAAATCTATAACACATAGACCTCAGTTTGGCCTAATTAATTAATTATATCTATGCTGATATGTAATCTAGAACACATAGACCTCAGTTTGGCCTACTGTTTG
The DNA here is from genome assembly GCA_016746295.1 of Potamilus streckersoni. Classification (NCBI taxonomy): domain Eukaryota; kingdom Metazoa; phylum Mollusca; class Bivalvia; order Unionida; family Unionidae; genus Potamilus; species Potamilus streckersoni. Next base: position 106,418 of record JAEAOA010002142.1, read on the forward strand.
CAGCTGTCAGAGACCATTCAATAATCTACATCCCTTTCTGAAACAATTCACCCTCTATTTGGGTAAATATCTTATAGGCAATTTTATTCCCACAAATATTCTCCGCCCTCTTCTATTGCAGTAATATCCTTTTGAGATATCTTCTTATCAAATACAATTGCAAACTTTGTGAACACAGTACCTTCAAAGTATATTGTATGAAAAATACCTAGAAGGATACTGAGCATAAAATTTTATTGAAAATCCTTCTGTAGGTCCTTCATTATGTACAGCTTTAACAAACACCAATAATTTCAACTTTTCGCACAGATTTCGCTGCTGTTGTTTCACGCTTTCATGATGAAAAACAACTTGATTATGACATGCTTATATACACTAACACTTGATGACCTTATATTCAGTAACTTATAAACAATAGTACTAAATATTAGCATCATATTGTTATAATTGAAGCTACAGAAATTAAATGAAAATAAACTTGGTATATCTAAAAATATAGATAAAAAATAAATAAATAAGATACCTCTACAGCTAGAGATATGCAGGTCTCCAATTAGTCCGCCAATGACAAAATGTTCTCCAGTTGTTCCTATCTTTGACGCATTTATACAGAGACAATGTAGATTTACATCATTGCAAATTCATGTATTCAGCTTTTCCAATCGAAAGCAATTTGTTCGTGCGGATTACGATGAACAAAAGTCACTGATTCGAAGTAATAGAGAATATACATCGATCAAACTCGGCAATAGTTGTGCTCAAGAAAATATAGAAATTGATTTATACAATTCCGTGATAATAATTTTAGAAAAAGACCAACTCTTGTTTTTACAAATACTCATTGAATAATACCACTCGGGTTTGACCATGTTGCTTGCTATAAATATGTCTTACATTTTTTTCTCCTTCAGATTCCGTCATTCAGTTCCAATCCGTTAAAAAATTATCAAGTTCTTCGAAATTCAGAGCATGTCAGACATTTCACCAAACGATTGAATGTGATTTCTTCAGCTTGCATAATTGTAAACGTTCTCTTGGGCAGTTTTTCTTCACGACACAAAGTTTCACCTCTCTACGAGCTGTGTTATCGTACTTTATTAGTCCAGAGATAATTGCTAAATAAAACAATGATTTCTATACAATGTAACCTTTCTCCAAGTGATCATGAAGATCGTATTGATCAATTATATAAGTTGATGGCTCTTTACAGCTTTCAGAAGAAAATAAGTCAGAGTTTTCATTTATCGTTTATCTTACTCTTATATTTGACTTTGTCATCTAGTAGCGAGCTTTTAAAAATATATAGGAATAAAGGCAATTGAGTCATTTGCAAATTGTCTTCTTAGCCGTCATTCGTTCCACGCAATTCACCAATAAATGTTGACATGTAGGATTCCTTTTACTGTAGTGCCAGAAACAAAATGCAAAACGCTTGTATGATATATGTCCAGTTCTTAGTTCGATTAAACCAATTTAAATTCGGGTCAGTCATACAAGCAAACAACTATAATCATTAGAGCAATAGACGATAATTTTTGCAATACAGCACAGCATGACAGACGCGCCGATTTCTATACAATTTAACGTTTCTCCAAGTGATCATGAAGATCGTAATGATCAATTATATAAATCCTGATATGAAATCTATAACACATAGACTTCATTTTTTCCTACTGTTTGAAGGTATCAGAGACCAGAGAATAATCTACATCCCTTGCTGAAACAATACTTGGGTTGTTTTATTATAGGCAATTATCTTCACACAAGGATTCTCCGATAACTTCTATTGCAGAAATTTCCTTTAGATATTTTTTCGTATCAAAAACAATTGCAATCTTTGTGAACACAGTTCCTTCAAAGTAGCTGAAATGCAAAATACAACGAAGGATACTGAGCATAAAATTTCAGTGATAATTCTTCAGTGGGTCATTCATTAGTATACTACAGATTTCCAATCACCTATAATTTTAACTTTTCGTTCAGATTTCAATGCCATTGTTTCACTCTTTCATCATGATAAACAAGCTGTTCATGATAAGCTTATATACCCTAAGACGCAATGACCTTATATACAGTAGTAACTTATAAACAATAGTACTAAATATTAACATCATACTGTTCTAGTTGAAGATTTAGACATTATGCGAAGAAAAAAAATTGATATATCTAAAGATATAGAAGAAAAAAATAAATAACATACCTTTACAACTAGAGATATGTAGGAGTCCAAGTAGACCGCCGACTGACAAAATGTTCTCAAATCGTTTCTTTCGGTTTCTATTTGAGGCATTTATGCACAAGCAATGTTGACTAACATCAGTGCAAATTCATGTATTGGGCTTTACCCATCAAAAGCATTTTGCTTGTGTGGCATACGATGAACAGAACTCACTTTTTCGACGAAATGAAGAATATACATCAATAATACTCGGGTATCGTTGTTCGCAAAAAAATGAAAATCTAGTACATGTATTCAAGATAGAAATTGATATCTACAATTCCGTGACAATCAGATTAGCAAAAGATCAACTATTGAATAAAACCACTCGGCTTTCACCATTGTTGCTTGCCATATATGTCTTTCATTTTTTTCCTCCTTCCTGAGATTCCTTCCTTCAGCTCCATTATGTTAAAGTTCTTCGAAATTCACAGCATGTCAGACATTTAAACTAACGTTGCAATGTGGTTTCTTCAGCTTGCATAAATGTAAGTTTCTCTTGGCTTCACAACATAAAGTTTCGCCTCCCTACGAGCCTGTGTTATCTAACTTTCGTCCAGAGATAGTTGCTAACTGAAGCAATGTCACCATTTCTACAAGCATTTCTTTTCCATACCTTTTACAATATTGGTAAGGATAACCACTGTAAAGGAGATTGAGCACAATGTTGCAACTGTATATTTCAGATTCAGATTAATTATTAGTGTGGAAAACGTATTTCTATTCAAAATTGTATTCAGACTTCATAATAATCATCAAAGACCGACCAGAAAACGTGTGCGACGCAGTTGACGGAGACTCACTGTTCAATGCATATATTTCTACGGCCACATAATGCAATAAGTGTATGTCGTGCTTTCTTTCTGATGGAGGGACGAGTCAAGAAAAGTAACAATGATAGACGTAGATTTTCTTGGCTATACCTTTTTGAAGAATTGTTGTGCATGTCGTAGTCACGATTTCATACTTGTTTTCGTACTAGGTGCACATTATAACAACTCAGTCGTATTTGACGAAACTGTTTCCCTGTGTCTTGTTTCAGTCGGATCTGTTGCTTCTTCGTGTGGCAGTTTCCTGTCTGTATTGGGAAATTAACATCAATTCTGAATATTCTGTAATGGGAACTTTCAAGTTTTGACACTGGAGTGTAGTGGGAAAGTTCTTGTATCTTTGGTGGGTTTTCATGGCCATTATCAAATTGCAAAAA
>JAEAOA010002143.1:0-350000 GCA_016746295.1 Potamilus streckersoni
CAGCAAGTTTAACAATGCTTGGACACCAGAATTGAAGTATGTGCAGGCTAGTAGCAAAGGTCCTGACTTTGCATTGTGTCTTCTGTGCAAATTGGATTTTAAGATAGCATATGGAGGAAGAAATGATGTCACCAGGCATATACAAATACCATCACATAGTAGCAACAATTCTTCTGTAACAAACACACCCACATTGAAGGCATTATTTGAGACTGCATCAAAAGTGTATAAAAACACAGACAGGACATTCTCCATTCTTCTGAAAATCCAGATTGATTCAAGGGGAAGTTTGGACAGAAGACTTGAGAGCCTGCTAGTGTGATGGTTAACAATCACATTGTATGTCACCAGACAATGATCTTCTGAAGTAAACTAAAAATGCCTGTGGATTGTATTTTAAAAAATCTTTGCTTGTAACATTTCCCATCAGATTCTTAATCTAAATCATGTGCAAAATTGTGTGTTGTATTATAATATGAAGAGAATACGTATTTTGGGACAAATTAAACTTGTTCTGTTTTCAATTCCTTCAAAACACGTAAAATTTATGCCGATAAAAAATATCCCTATTTAGAAGCCAATCTCCTGATCAAACTTTGTAAAACTACTGGTTTAAAATCCTGGTTCTATCACAGGTACGTAAAAATTTGCCCAGGTATAAATCATAAACCGTTTGTATATGTATGAATCTTATATCTTCTGTTTATTCGCAGCCAATCAAAAATAATGGTTCAAATGTAAAGTCTTCTGTGACTAGTCAATACAAAAAAATGGTTCAAATGCAACATCTTTTGTGAATGGTCAATACAAAATCAATCTCAAAAATTTTGCAATATCCTAGCTTGAAACCTTAATGCATACGAACTTTTTCTCAAGGTTTGTTCTAGCTGATTCCTGCTGACATGTGTACGATGATTCATCCACTGAAGGTATGCTGCACATTTCTCCTCACGGCGTGACAGTTTCAGTTCAAACATTGGGTGGTATGGACTGGGATATGGAATCTGAAAAATGCGAACTGGATCCACACAAACAATCTCCAAAAATGATCAAATGTTTCCCTCATATTAAGCATTTGTTCAACTGATCTTATGTTCTGAGGTTTACAGTCTGGATTTGTTATTCTACAAGATGTTCTTGAAGATGAAGTCAATACACTACTGACATTTCCAACAAAAGGTGCAAACTTAATATATCACTATTTTTGCAGTTTTATTTTTAAAAAATTCTACCATGAAATGTACATGATATGCCTGCTCCATGCTTAATAATCTGTAAATAATTTTGATCATTGTGACCTTGACCTTTTGAGCTATCTAATCTTAAGCTATGACATATTTCTTTCTCAAATCAGCATTAGCCATCTTCAAAATGTCCGGCACCATAATCTGGTGTGTAATTAGAGCTATTTGACAGAAAAAAATCCTTTGTGTCACAGTGACACTGACCTAGGACCTTTTGATATAAACATCAACAGGTTTATTTCTTGTCCCATTTGCAAGCCATCTACAAACAAAATGAGACCCCACTGTAACATAGTGATTGGAGGCCATAGAATCTGACCATGTTATAGATCAAACCATGTTATATACAAAAAGTCACTTAACTGAAAAAAAATCATACATGTACAAACAAAATAGCTGGGGGGGATAAAATTTGTTTATGTGCTACATGTACATGCATATAAATTGGCCAAGATTTTGGTCAAGTGGAGACAGCTATCATGTTATCATAGATACCCAGGAGATTATGCTATTCATAGGGAAATGAAAGTATATGAACAAATTATAAATGTTTAACAAATATCTCATGAAATACCCCATTTTCTATTAACTTGATAGACAGATATTTATGGTTTCAAAAGACTGGAATTTAATTTACATTTTATTCTGCCTCTGGTAGTGTTCTCTACAAAAAGGAAATTTTACATGGCTAAATAAATGTGTTCAAATCACTTTGGAAAATGCAATAATCCATCAGATTCCATTGCTTTTAAGTTTGGTGTTGATTTTCTATGACGAAAGGCTCTTTGTTTTTATTAAAGGTTGTAGTTGGCTTGTTTAGATGAAAGGTGCATGTGTTATTGAAGTCACCACTAAAGGATATCTTTGGAGGACTTAACAAATGCCAGATATTTATTGTGGTAGCAACATCAAATAACTGTAGAACATTGACTGAATCTGAATTTTGTTTCATTTACTTAGTATTTATATAGAACTATTGGTGCTTTAAAAATAATCAGTTTTCTTTAAAGTTTTAGAAAATTATTTTTTCTGGGTACATTAAAAAAAAAGAATTAAAGTTTGGCAAACTGTAGTTGTTATTGTTTTTAACTTCAAAAGTTGAACAATTGTAGCTAGCCCAGTAGCATGATTACCTGAGTGTATGACAGCATACAGTACCCAGGCCAGACCTCAGCATAAGCAGATTATGATATAACAATGCACTGTTAAGATGGTTTGTCAATATGAACAATGTATTTATTTATGTAACAATAGATATATTCAAGTGCATCAAGTGTCTCTGAATTTCTCCACTCTAAACCCAAGATTCTATATACAAGTTTAAACAGCCAACAACGTTGTCATAAAAAAATCACTAGATGGTATACTTTGTCACCAATAAAGAAAGGAAAATTGCAATTTTCAACATTGGCAAAGCCCAGCATGATTCCTGAATGAACTCTTTACACATTAAGAAGAAAAACTATTTTTTAATGTACAAGAAAAATACATGTATATGAAATTTCAGGAGCAATGTCATGATCACATTGTATCTGAATCTGTGTGTGGTCACACAGTGTATTGTATTTCATGCCAAGCTTTTAAAAAGTTTCTTAGTCAACATCAACATAAACAATCATTTGTATGATTTTGTTTAATTCAATGCTACTACTTTTTACATCATGTACTCACCTATATGTTTCACACATGTTTTCTACTACTATATGTATGAATCCTGCATGAATTCATCATTGAAACCTTATGCATATTTTATTGTAGAAGTAGATCAATTGTCTAGTTTTTAATAATATTTGTTGTCTAAAGACAACTCATCTTGTAAAAAGTTTGCATTATATACATATTTGTGCAAATGTCATTGTATAAGGCCTCTTGAAAGATTGGTCAATAAACCAAATGCACTTTTTATTAAAATGAAGTCATTATTATTATTATTATTATTATTATTATTATTATTATTATTATTATTATTATTATTATTATTATTATTATTATTATTATAAGTTTGTGGAGTTAATTAAAAAGAAATTAAGTATTCAGCAGTAATCAGTATTAACAACCTAGCTGAGTACATTCAGTTAACCCCTTTCTTATAAAACCTGTTGAGTACACATCTTGTTGTAATATGATTATAGGACACCTTTAAAGTACCACAGCACAACAGTGGAAATATGGTTCCAACTAAAGGTAAATGTTCAGAAAATGTAAAAATGAATCGAACAAAATTTCTGGCAAGATTAATCCTTCATAATAAATGTTAAAAAAGTAAAAAACATAACTCATAACAATCTTAAAATTATGTAAAATGTATATAAAATTAAATTCAAAGGTACCACATGTAAAATCCTTAAAAGATATGGTCGTAATCTGTTAAATAAACCACATTCCCTAAAAAATAATTCAAACTTTTCATCAGATAGTAAATCATCATACAATTTCTTCTTGCAACTGACATAATATTATGTTAAGTTGGTTCTTGCATGATACATTACACAACATGATGGAACTCTATGGACCTTGATCAACATGTAATACAGGGGTTTCTTTGTTTTCTTGTTCAGTACTATTTCATTACAAATGTCAGTGCATACTGCTTATCTTTAAACAAGCCAACAGAAACAAATCTACAGCCAATGATACCCCAAGGAAGATTTATTTGTACAGGTATAAATCTAAAAACACACAAATTATAAAGAATATTGCATACCTGATGATGTTCTAGGTACTTGTTTCTATAAAATGTTGCCTGACCAATGTAACCACGGAAACTTGGTGTGCTTTCTGCACCTCCAAAAGTAAAGAGTCCTTCTGTATCATCTAGGTAGATATCTTCTGCAAATCTGAAGTGATAAAAATTACAAAATACTAAAATCTGTTATTCTGCTTGCATTAAAAACTTCAAAGCCTTAACATTCAATCTTTGGTCTCATTGATAATGACTTTGACCTCTGATCTTTGACCTTTGATCTTTTGTTTGCTTGAATATCTGAGATGTTGCAAATGTCCAGTCAAGTTGAGAAGCTATAAGCAAGGTCTGAAGACATGCTCAATAATGTGCAAAGTAAAAATAGAGATTTTAAAAATCAAGGCACTAAAAATGAATGTTGGATGGACAACTGATAACCTGTTGTATTGTTACATCATTTAATACAAAAAATATCTTAATCAAGAAAGTAACCAATCATTTACATGTACTTTAATCTAAAGAGGAATGGATAAGTGTTAATCTGATTAAAATCAGATTTCCATAATCCTACATGATGATCTGACTGCAACTGCTTATGGGACAATTTTATAATTCATAATCGCTAATTGTGTCAGATGAATCTTATATCTTCATGTTTGGGAGACTGATCAATCTGGCTGAAGAGCATCAATGTGTGCTGAATGAGTTGATTCACTTTCAAATTTCTGAAAGCTGCATTTCCATTGGCCAATTCAAAGGTCACCAGAAATGACCCGTAAGTGCTAGCTGTCATAGCTTCACATAGGACAGATTTTAATGAAATTGGAATAAACTTCAACAAAATCAATCAAGTTTCAAAGAAAAAATTTTTAAAATGATTTTGTACATGGTAAAAGCAAATATGCACAGCTGGTATGACATTGCTGTTGGTACTGCTTCAACTGTATATTCAACCCTGAGGACCAACTGGTTATTTGAATAAACCAGCCCCAAAAATTTGAAAAAATATACATGTATATGGCCTTGAGAAAAAGCCCGAACTTGTCCCATTCATGTCTTTGCATATAATTACCAGCATTCCTCAGTTTTGCAAAACAGTCCCTCTTATCTAGCATTTCTTCTCTTGCTCTTCACGATAGTGACAGATTAACAAATTGTATAAAGTATCAGTCTTGTATTCATACCGTTAAGTTAATTTTCATTTTGTTAAATTAAAATCTACAGGTAAGAGACATATGATGTTGTCACTAAACTTGTATGTACACTGAATGTGGCAATTTCATGATATATGGTATATTGCAACTTATCTGATTAATCAACAAAAGGTCCTAATAAAAATTGTAAATAGGGATAAAAACTAACCTGAAACTTGTATCCAAGGTTTGACTAAACTTCTCACCATAATTCACAACCAGCTTCCACTGAAACAAGTACAGTTGAACACAATATAATATAATATAGTCACTCCATCATTCATTCTTTCATTCCTTCAGAAAGTCAGTAAACTGACCAGTGATTTCTTTTTTTGGGGGGGATAGCTGCACTTCTAACAAAAATATAGCAACTGTCTTTCGTAGGGAAACAAGACAGCAAGTCAGTTGGTTGGACTTTTCAGGTGTTAAACCCATGTCCTACAGATTATTAGTCCGATGTTCTACCAACTTTGCTACCTTTGTTCCCTCAATAAAATATAAATATTAGGATCATATATTGATGCCACACCCAAAGACCTGCCCCAAAATAAGAAAAAATGTTGAGTGCCCAGGTGAAGAAATCTGAAATATCAAATTCTTATATAATTTGTATTTTTTTTAAAATCACATATAAGTTGATGATTTTAGTAAACATGGATCCCCAAAAATATTACTAAATGCAAAACCCAGATAAGATGGACATGCAATCTGATGATGTATTGTTTAATTTATATAACATGTGCCCATAAATCAAACAAGAAAGCTTCATCATTTGAGATTTCTGGGCTCTATTTCAACCTACTGTGTGATAAAGACAGCTATACTTGTATTCCAGCACTTGATAAAAATCATTTAATAACAATGATACAATTGATCAATTAATTTAAGCAAAATTATATCATCAAAGAGAGAACCCTCAAAACAACCATCTGCTGAAAAATTGATTATTTTTTTCTATTGGGAAAAAAACCCACTACAATAAAAGAGCTTTAAAAGTTGCAAGTGGAAATTGCAACATCACCTACTGATATTAATTAGCTTGCTTCCTCTGATGTTGGTTCTGAGTAGATTAAATGGATTGATTTTCCTGACATTTATTATCTGAAAATTTAAGTTTCAAGCTGTTTTGAGACAGTGAATTGATATAAATGTTAGCTGATGTGATACATTTAAAGTGAATTTTATTCTAAGTTTAGAAAATCTACAGAGCACTTGTCTGATAAATTTCCAGCATCATTATTGATGTTTTAAACAAAAAAAGAATTCAAAACGACACCTACTCTGTTTATAGGCAAATTATATTATTCTAGCATAGTTGTTAATATTTGTAAAAAAAAAAATGCATTTAAAGGCTGCCAACTTTATAGATAAATATATAAGACTATATACAAATACTGTGCCATGGGGTCTCCTAACAATGGTCCATATACACAAATAATGTACCATGGAATCTTTTAATAAATGGTCCATATACACAAATAATGGATATGAATTTTCCTAAGAATGGTCTATATACACAAATAATGGTCAATATACACAAATAATAGCCTGGAGTCACCTAAAAAATGATCCATATACACAAATAATGTGCCATTGAGTTTCCTAACAATGGTCCATATGCACAAATAAGTTGCCATGGAATCTACTTATAATAGTACATATCCACAAATAATGTACAATAGGATATCCTAACAATGGTCCATATCCACAAATAATGTGCCATGGAGTCTCCTAACAATGGTCCATGTACAAAAAAATGTGTCATGGAGTCTCTTAACAATGGTCAAAAAATACAAATAATGTGACATGGAGTCTCCTAACAACAGTCCATGTACAAAGAGAGTGAAAACTGCATTAACCTCTATACAAAGGCCTCCTAACAATAATCTGTATACATTGGTCAAAACTGTCAATAGTGGTCATTCATGAAAAAAGGCAAAGCTGATCATTGCACACAGGTGACCACAGTACACTGATTCACCTTTTAAAATTGATTTTTGAACACCATACACCTATTATTATTATTATAATTATTATTAATATTATTATTATTATTATTATTATTATTATTATTATTATTATTATTATTATTAATAGTATTATTATTATTATTATTATTATTATTATTATTTTTTTTTTTATTATTATTATTATTATTATTATTATTATTATTATTATTATTATTATTATTACACTATCAAGATTGTCTTATGTGTACAACAAAATCATAATTATGTGCATATTTTGTTCTCTCCCAAATTTATATTCCACACAAGAACTATTAGACACGAAGTATATAACTGTATGTACCATGATAAAAACTCTAGATTTGAAGTATATAACTGTATGTATAATGATACAAACTCCAGGTTTGAAGTATATAATTGTATGCATTACAATACAAACTTGAGGTTTGAAGTATATAATTATATGTACCATGATACAAACTCATGATTTGAAGTACATAATTGTACTATGATACAAACTTGAGGTTTGGATTATATACCATGATGCAAACTCAAGGTCTGAAGTATATAACTATGTACTATGATAAAAACTCTAGGTCTGAAGTATATAACTGTATGTACAATGATACAAAATCTAGGTTTGAAGTATATAACTGTATGTACCATGATTACAAAATCTAGTTTTGATGTATATAACTGTATGTACCAATACAAACTCTAGATCTGAAGTATATAACTGTATGTACAATGATACAAAATCTAGGTTTGAAGTATATAACTGTATGTATCATGATCACAAAATCTGGTTTTGATGTATATAACTGTATGTACCAATACAAACTTTAGATTTGAAGTATATAACTGTATGTATCATGATCACAAAATCTAGTTTTGATGTATATAACTGTATGTACCATGATACAAACTCTAGATCTGAAGTATATAACTGTACATTATGAAACTGCAGTACTTAGAATAAATATTCACATTTCCATGGCAACATCCTAATTATAAATCCACATAAGCACATAAATACTAAAACTTAACTATAGGGGGCCCAAAGTGGCAGAATGATCAAAAACTGGTGACTGCCATCTTACCTCTGCCTGCAACGGTTCAAGTCTCTGGCTCATCTAATAAGGGCACATGAAAAAGCAGTAGCTTCCCATGGGTAAGCAGTTCTTCCTGGGATTTTTCCAGGTTCTTCTTCCATGACCTGTACTGGCCACCATTTATGACCTATCTTGTGCTCAAAACTGGCATCACACTCCATAACAATAAGAACTTTAACTATAATAAGCAGGTGAATCACATTATTCTAAGGAATTCACACAGTTTTTAATCCTTGTTAATTTGACTATGAAGCATTTTACTGTCATACAAGCAGACACTGGAACACATTTTTTGGGACATCACAGCAAAACATATTTGAAGGGCTATCTATCCTTTACACATCATATAAATGTTCTTGTTGGGATATGTTAAGGCCATCTGTCATTTACACAGTTTATAAATGTTCTTGTTGGGATATGTTAAGGCCATCTGTCATTTACACATCTTATAAATGTTCTTGTTGGGATATGTTAAGGCCATCTGTCATTTACACATCTTATAAATGTTCTTGTTGGGATATGTTAAGGCCATCTGTCATTTACACATCTTAAAATGTTCTTGTTGGGATATGTTAAGGCCATCTGTCAATTACACATCTTATATATGTTCATGTTGGGATATGTTAAGGCCTTCTGTCATTTACACATCTTATAAATGTTCTTGTTGGGATATGTTAAGGCCATCTGTCATTTACACATCTTAAAATGTTCTTGTTGGGATATGTTAAGGCCATCTGTCAATTACACATCTTATATATGTTCATGTTGGGATATGTTAAGGCCTTCTGTCATTTACACATCTTAAAATGTTCTTGTTGGAATATGATATACAGTAAGCCAGACATTACTTAATTTCTGTTCATTTTTGTGACACATTTTTTTTAAAACCTGGTTTATATAAATCTAATATACAAGGAGTGTGTTTGCATTTCTGGCCTTAGATATCCATGCTTGTTATTCTGCCTCTTGTTAGATGCAGAAGGAATGGCACATTTTTTAAACTGTAAATCATAACAAGAGACCCAAGTTAACCTGATATCAATCACCTGAGTATTGGGCATATGTCAGCTTGTGAATGCAAATTCGCACATAATAAAACTAGCGGGGAAAGTAAATCTTGAAGCACTACTAGTTGCTACAATACCTATTAACGTTGTTGTTACTTATATGTTTTCCAAGATCATATATAAATATAGGATCACATTCTCAGCATAAAGAAGACACGACATTTATACAACTAGTGTTGTCACCTAAACCTCTCCCTGCTCTATGGGGACTGTACCCTTATTCACAGCTTTGTTCATCGCATCAATCTTAAAGTATATGTTATAAATTGGCATTACAAAGCAAGTTAATATGTCCAATCAGCATGATTTGTAGGACTGTGCTCAGCCCCCATTCAGGTCCCTGAGGTCATATCTTGTAAACCACTGGAATCCTTACCCAAGGAAGCTGCAGTGGCTCAATAGTTATGGATTTGTACTCATGACCAGGAGGTTTGTGGTATAATCAGCTGGAAGAACTACCAAATGTATTGAGGCTTTCTTAAGGTCATGGCTTTTTTGTTCTTAGCAGAAAAATCTTAGTGTTTCAGGAAAAAATATTGTTTGTTTTTCGAACTTAAAAGAAAAAATACAAAATATACATTCAAAATTATTTTCAGCAAAATGGCATTGAAAATGGCCTAACACAATGCTCAAGATGGGATAACATACAAAACAACATTTTGGGCACTTTAATATGGCAATATTAGCAACTGTCACACTCTCTCTACCAAACTGATCAAACGTACTTCACAATACTGAAGAAATGGGGTAAAGTTTTAACCTACAAATCCATGCACATCAATTTATAAAGTTTAATATATTTTCTACAAAAAAAATGTTGCACATAATTGAATATGCTAATAAACTATATTTCTCATTGGATGGTGTGGTACTGAAAGTACAACAGCCATTGCTGTCATCGACTGTCTGTAAGCAGCATACCCATACCATATGTATAACAGCTATTGCTGTCATGTCTTAAAGGGTACCCACACTGACAGATAACAGCTACTGCTGTAATGTCTTTATGGGCAACCATACTGTATGTATAACAGCTATTGCTGTCATGTCTTGAAGGGTACCCACACTGAAAGTATAACAGCTACTGCTGTAATGTCTTTATGGGCAACTATACTGTAAGTACCACAGTTATTGCTGTCATCACTGCCTTGAAGGCTACACATATTGAAGGAATAACAGATATAGTTGTCATGTCTTAAAGGGTACTCATAATGTACACAGAACAGCTATTGCTGTCAAATCTTGAAGGGCACATATACTGTAGGTATAAGAACTATTGCTGTCACCACCTGCCTTGAAAAGAGTACCCATATTACAGATATAACAGCTATTGCTGTAATGTCTTGAAGGGTGCCCATACTGTAAGTATAACAGCTATTGCTGTCATGTCTTGAAGGGTACCCATGCTGTAAGTATAACAGCTATTGCTGTCATGTCTTGAAGGGTACCCATACTGTAAGTATAACAGCTATTGCTGTCATGTCTTGAAGGGTACCCATACTGTAAGTATAACAGCTATTGCTGTCATGTCTTGAAGGGTACCCATACTGTAAGTATAACAGCTATTGCTCTCATGTCTTTAAGGGTGCCCATACTATAAGTATAACAGCTACTGCTGTCATGTCTTGAAGGGTACCCATACTGTAAGTATAACAGCTATTGCTGTCATGTCTTGAAGAGTGCCCATACTGTAAATATAACAGCTATTGCTGTCATGTCTTGAAGAGTGCCCATACTATAAGTATAACAGCTAGTGCTGTCATGTCTTGAAGGGTACCCATAATGTAAGTATAACAGCTATTGCTGTAATGTCTTGAAGGGTGCCCATATTGTAAGTATAACAGCTAGTGCTATCATGTCTTGAAGGGTACCCATACTGTATATATAATGGCCCTATTGTCATGTCTTAAAGGGTACTCATGCTCTAGATAACAGCAATTTTTGTCATGTCTTCAAGGGCACCCATATTGTAGCTGTAACAGCTACTGCTGTCTTCACCTGCCTTGAATGGTACCCATACTGTAGGTATAACAACTACTGATGTAACGACTGGGTGTAACAGCTATTGCCATCATCATCTGCCTTGAAGGGTACCTGGTATACTGTAGGTATAACAACTATTGCTGTAATGTCTTTAAGAGTACCCTTACTGTGGAGATAAATTCTATTGCTGTCATCTCCTGTCTTGATGGGTACCGATACTAAAAATAGAACATGTGTCATTCTATGTCAAAATAAAGACATAGTATGTTGCAAATTACAGCCATTAAGTGTTGCAATAATTGAACCTTAAAATTATCACCAAATGTATAAATAGGTACAATCAACAACAATAAAATCCAGTAAATCTGCATCCTTCCTAATCAAATATATTTCTCAATTTAAAAAAAATATAAGAAACAACAATTTCAGATGGTAAAAGGTTTGGAAAACATAAACAAAGATAACATTGCTGTCATGTCTTGAAGGGTACCCATACTGTAAGTATACAAACATAAATTCCCAATTGGAAGTGTGTGAGACCAAATCATTATAACAATAATAGAGGTTATCCAACTATGCACATGGCTTTCTTTGAGATACACTTAAACCAGTCTATATAAGAACACAGAGGAGTTTTAACCCTTTACCTAATATAAGCGCCTTTTAGTAATTTACCCGATGTCACGCTAATCGCCTTTTGGCAATTTACCCGATGTCATGTTAAGGGCCTTTTGTCAACACTGTAAACAACATCTATTTTGAGCAGGTTTTCGTAGTGCCACCTTCGGGAAAACCCCGTTAGATACTACTTTCATTGGTGAGAATGACCATTACGTCAGATCACGTAGTCACTGTTGATGCTCTGGATGCAATCTGCTATTTAAAGTAAATAGGTTGTAACTGGGTCGTATTCTCCATTCGACAAAATGGAGGTGTCTGATATCATTCAGTACTTGAACCAGTAAAATGACAATTATGAAAGCTTCAGTAACTTGGGGAAAGGCTCTGAGACTGAGGTAGAAAGCCCTTAGTTTTTATAAATTATCAAATTACACTGATTTTGTGATGTAGATGCAGACGAAGAACTTGTAAATTTTGATTATGGAAATTTGCTGTTGCCGTTAATCATGCGGCTTCACTGATTTGATACTGAACGAGTTCTCTCAAGATTTTAAAGTACATACAAAATTCTTTTGTTAAAAATAATTATACAGCTATAACAACCTTATCATACTCTTAAATCTTTCCATACAAAATATATGTGTACCAAAAACAAAATGGTTAAAATTGCTGCTAAACATACATACACTTCACTGCTTAACAGGCCTATGTGTAGCAGACTGCACTGGGTAACTTTGATACATGCATATCGAAGGGCTAAAAAGCCATACACTCTATAAGGGAAATGTTTAAATAAACCTTTTTTATAGTATAGGTGAAATATATAACTTGAGAAAATGGGTTCTTAAATGTGTTCATCATGCAGGTGTCTTTTATATGTAGGTGTCCATTGAGTCAAATTTTTACTAATTATAAAAATGTTCAGCACTTACTGTTCTCCCTGAGAACATTAACACCAGTCTACACCACTTATGCAGAGGAATATTGAAGAACGTTAGAGCTGCGCTGGACTGGTTGTTCACAAAATTTACCTGCACATGGATTTTACCTACAAAAGGATAGAAATACTGTACCATCTGGATATTATTATAACATATATATTACATTTAAATAATAACCTGAGAGACTTTATTTCTCTATGTTAAGTGCATCTTCCTCATACAATAATCTATGGTTTTTAACTATCTTCCTCAATATTCTGTACAACAGAAATTCATAATGACATTCTTAAGTATTTTTTAATCAAAGAACAGTTAATGGTAGCATGCTAATATGATAAATATAGATTAAAAATTCTAAAATGAAATTTAAATGGTTTTTTACATTTCTGTCAGAACTCTATGATTTCAATCTATGTATTCCTATTTGATGAAGATAGTTGTTAAAGATAGTACCAATTACTGCATATTTCAAAATGACATGTTCATTACATTATGATGTCATCGATATGATGTCACTTTTCACCTTAGTGTATTGTAATGTTATGAACTCTGGGAAATGGAGCACTCTTTATCTCATGAGTTATGCTTTGTCACTTTTTACCTAGGTGTATTGAAAAGCTATGAACTCTGGGAAATGGATTATTTCATGTTTAGTGAGGTATTTTGTTCCATAAATGTGCTGCTGAATACTGGAAACATGCTATGTATACTGGAAACTTCTCCTAAATACCAGAAACTTCTATCAAACACTTCCTTGTTAGGTTTGAGAATTTCATTCTGGTTTGCTGAGATAGCTCTTTTTTCTGGAATGTGTCCAAAATGCTTTGATCAAGAAATGATGGACAATAATTAGAGATAATGTACACTAACTTTGCCTTTCTTAAATTGTTTCAGTCCATTTTTGGCAAAAATCCTTAAATTGATTAATTTCTTCTCTGGAGTTCTCTTTACTGTCCATAATAAGTTGACAAGCTCTTTTATCTTTCCCTAACAGAGGTAAGGGTAACAACAAATCCACATGACCATCTGTCCAATTTACTGTATTTGAAAAGCAAACAATTTTTAGTGGATGTCACAAGTCCCATTGTTTTCATGGTCTACCATCAAACTTGATAAATATTAAAGTGCATACTGACATATCACTTTGCCCTGCTGACTGATATGAGCAACTGTCATTTTTGACTTGCAGCTGAATGTAACATGTTAAAAACTTGAGAATACAGCTCATCTCAGTTTTTAGTGTCTTGCCATGAGTCTTGGTGAATGATATGCCAAGAGGCTCAGTAAATGATATGCCATGACTCATGGTAAATGAATCTGCCATGAGACTTGGTAAATGATATTGCCATGAGACTTGGTAATTATATGCCATGAGACTTGGTAAATGTCATAGCCATTTTCTGGAGATGCACACATGACATATCACATTATTCATGCAGTTTTTGTTTGAATTATTGCCCATTATGTCAGCTGGATGTAGTGTAGAGAGTCTTGTGAACACAAGAAATCTCAGATTCAAGTGGACTGCCATGAAACTTGTAAAAATGATATATCACTGTACAACTGCTGTTCTTATTAGAGTTATTTCCCTTCGCTGCCTATAGCCTGAAATAGTATATTACAGAATCTTATCAACACAATTAGTCTCAGCTTTTAATAGTTTTATCATTCAACTCTGGGCAAGTTAAGGTCACCATGTGAATGTGCACATACATACAACTTACTTTCCTCCCACAATTTTTGTATAAGAGAGTTACTGCCCTTTTTGTTATGCAGCAAAATGCAATGTGAATGTGCCTTGACTTGCATTTTTGTATTGACTGCTTTTGAAAGTTTGTGCTGCAAAGAATTTTGTGAGAACTATAGCCCTTATTGACTAACAGCTAGATGAAATACCGTATGTATTCGCCTATGAGTCCAAATGCAAACTGTACAGACCCAGATCTGCCATCACATAATGCACCAACAGATCTTAGTCTCTACAGTTTGTTTGGAGTAATCACTACAACAAAAAACATAGACCCCAATCTGCAGGTGCAGTATGCTACAGCAGATCTTGATCTCTGTTGTTTGCAGGTTGATTTGACTTCTAAGCAAGTCAATATATGGTACGTCATATATATAACAGAAATCTTTAATGCGAGAACTCTCACAATTTTCAGTGGATATCTGTAAAACTTTGTACTTATGATTACAATCAGGATATTTGTAACCAACCCATCACTTTATTCACGCTATTTTTATAAAAGTTTTATCCTTTTTTCAACCACAATTTCACGTCTATCATAAGATTACGGGTGCAATATGGAAGATGTAGAGGTAAGTTTATGTGAACAAACTGGTTACCATTCCTCAAGTTTACAACTATTTTAACCTGTGTATAATTACAATTGTCAAAATCTGGCAACATGTAACTACTGTAAATAAAGTTTCCTGACTGAAAGGATCTTACTTCACCAAGAATTTGTAATGCATAAGGCTGAATTTACCTTCTTGCTCATGTATCTTACATTTTCAAACCATGTTTAGTTATTCATAACCAACATGGCAAATTAACTAATTGTGACTGTTTTCAGATAATTGTGAGAAAGATGAACAATCTGCACACCCACTAGATGAAATGATGCATCAAAAATGCACATTCCACAATATCTGTCTGTCTGTCTGTGTTCTGGGAAATTCTAAGACTACTGTGACCTGATGATATCCTTCCTGGTGATGAAGGTTTGTATAACATAGGCTCCCTGCCAGGTTTAGTGGTATATGACATTGCACAGTCCACTGCATGTGTGTTTGTCTGTATGGAATTGTGAATGTAAATGAATAAGTTCTAGGATCATTATTACATGTACAGGTCTTACAGTATCTGGTCACTAAGACAATTTGTGTAAAGTATGCTCCACTCTAAGTAAAGTGATGGGTCATGTTGACATTCTATTTTTGTTTATGTGTCTATGCAAGAATGTGTTAAACATGGACTGGACCATTATAACAAAACTTACCTTCCATGGAACATGGAACTATGTGAGGATGCAGCACAGTCCACTCTGCATGTCTGTAAGTATGTCTGTCTGTTTGTAAGGGTCTTAATGTAAGTTCTGGAACCTCATGACAAGACTTACCCTCGTTAGTGAGGAAAAGGAGTGGTGTGAGGTAGGATCCCCTCCAGGTGTAATGATGCATGATGCTACACAGTCCACTGTGAGGGTTGGTACAGTACTCTAGCACATACAGCCATATGGACACTGTGAACCTGAATCACAGATGCAAGAATACAAATTACTTAAGTTTTTTCTGCATGATAAGTGTACAAAGCCCACCTTGTATATTTTTCTCAGGATGGGTCATAGTTTTCTTGACTAAAAAGTTGCCACAATTATCTAAAAGTAGTGGAAAAGCTTACCATCAAGAATTGGTTTATTAATGAGAACTAAAGCAGCCATGCAGTGTATGTAGTTGCTTATATGAAGAGTCTACTGTATGTAGTCGCTTATATGAAGAGTCCTTTTTTACTGCAAACTGTACAGACCCTGATCTACCATAATGTACTGGCAGGTCTGGGTCTATGCAGTTTGTTAGGAGTAATGAGTAGAACAAACAACACAGATACATAGAACTTATTCATTTACATTCACAATTCCAGACAGACAAACACACATGCAGTGGACTGTGCAATGACATATACCACTAAACCTGGCAGGGAGCCTATGTTACTGTGGCAGATCAGGATCTTTGTTGTCTGCAGTTTGACTCAACTAATAACTGAGTATAAAATTATGGTTTTTGTCACAATCTCCACCCAGTAAAGAAAGATGCTGACAAAAATATTAAAATGTAACTTCAAATCTCTCAATAAATGGATTTAGGGAAAGTATATTGATCATGAGTACCTAGGTAAAATATTTTAAGTTCTAAAATCCCTGCGCCATTTACAGATACAAGTGTGCATTGTTACCAACTGCTTTGAAATCGGCATGCACACTGTGACTTTGGAATCAAATAGTGTGTTATAAATCCATTTGTTATTTGTTTTGCAACAGTCAAAAATGTCTCAACTGTTTATAATTGTAATGTTAAAACAATGAATGCCTTCTAATAATACATGTTCATTTATCACAAGTAACCAGACTCTTAGACCTTATACATACCAGGCAGAACATGTGCCAATCTCTCTCTCTCTCTCTCTCTCTCTCTCTCTCTCTCTCTCTCTCTCTCTCTCTCTCTCTCTCTCTCTCTCTCTCTCTCACACACACACACACACACAAACAGATACACACACAGAGGTTTTAAAATCCATAATTTTTAGTCATCTAAGTAAAAACATGAAAGATTATGACAGAGACCTTTCTTTACACCTCAACAGATGCCCATTGTCATGCAACAGATGCCCATTATCATGCAACAGATGCCCATTATCATGCAACAGATGCCCATTGTCATGCAACAGATGCCCATTGTCATGCAACAGATGCTCATTATCATGCAACAGATGCCCATTATCAGGCAACAGATGCCCATTGTCATGCAAGAGATGCCCATTGTCATGCAACAGATGCCCATTGTCATGAAACAGATGCCCATTATCATGCAACATATGCCCATTATCATGCAACAGATGCCCATTGTCAGGCAATAGATGCCCATTGTCATGCAATAGATGCCCATTGTCATGCAACAGATGCCCATTGTCATGAAACAGATGCCCATTATCATGCAACATATGCCCATTATCATGCAACAGATGCCCATTGTCATGCAACAGATGCTCGTTATGATGCAACAGATGCCCATTATCATGCAACAAATGCCCATTGTCATGAAACAGATGCCCATTATCATGCAACATATGCCCATTATCATGCAACATATGCCCATTATCATGCAACAGATGCCCATTTTTATGCAACATATGCCCATTATCATGCAACATATGCCCATTGTCATGCAACAGATGCCCATTGTCATGCAACATATGCCCATTATCAGGAAACATATGCCCATTATCATGCAACATATGCCCATTATCATGCAACAGATGCCCATTGTCATGCAACATATGCCCATTATCAGGCAACATATGCCCATTATCAGGCAACATATTCCCATTATCATGCAACAGATGCCCATTGTCATGCAACAGATGCCCATTATCATGCAACATATGCCCATTGTCATGCAACATATGCCCATTGTCATGAAAAATATGCCCATTGTCATGCAACATATGCCCATTATCAGGCAACATATGCCCATTGTCATGCAACATATGCCCATTGTCATGCAATATATGCCCATTATCATGCAACATATGCCCATTATGATGCAATATATGCCCATTGTCATGCAACATATGCCCATTGTCATGCAACATATGCCCATTATCAGGCAACATATGCCCATTGTCATGCAACATATGCCCATTATCATGCAACAGATGCCCATTATGATGCAACATATGCCCATTATCATGCAACATATGCCCATTATCATGCAACATATGCCCATTATCATGCAACAGATGCCCATTATGATGCAACAGATGCCCATTGTCATGCAACAGATGCCCATTATCATGCAACATATGCCCATTATGATGCAACAGATGCCCATTATCATGCAACAGATGCCCATTATCATGCAACATATGCCCATTGTCATGCAACATATGCCCATTATGATGCAACATATGCCCATTGTCATGCAACATATGCCCATTATCATGCAACAGATGCCCATTATCATGCAACATATGCCCATTATCATGCAACATATGCCCATTATCATGCAACATATGCCCATTATCATGCAACATATGCCCATTATCATGCAATAGATGCCCATTATGATGCAACATATGCCCATTATCATGCAACATATGCCCATTATCAGGCAACAGATGCCCATTATCATGCAACAGATGCCCATTGTCATGCAATTTATGCCCATTATCATGCAACATATGCCCATTGTCATGCAACAGATGCCCATTGTCATGAAACATATGCCCATTGTCATGCAACATATGCCCATTATCAGGCAACATATGCCCATTGTCATGCAACATATGCCCATTATCATGCAACATATGCCCATTATCATGCAACAGATGCCCATTATGATGCAACAGATGCCCATTATCATGCAACAGATGCCCATTATCATGCAACATATGCCCATTATCATGCAACATATGCCCATTATGATGCAACATATGCCCATTGTCATGCAACATATGCCCATTATCATGCAACAGATGCCCATTATGATGCAACATATGCCCATTATCATGCAACATATGCCCATTATCATGCAACATATGCCCATTATGATGCAACATATGCCCATTATCATGCAACATATGCCCATTATCATGCAACATATGCCCATTATGATGCAACATATGCCCATTGTCATGCAACATATGCCCATTATCAGGCAACATGTGCCCATTATGATGCAACATATGCCCATTATCATGCAACATATGCCCATTATCAGGCAACAGATGCCCATTATCATGCAACAGATGCCCATTGTCATGCAATTTATGCCCATTATCATGCAACATATGCCCATTGTCATGCAACAGATGCCCATTGTCATGAAACATATGCCCATTGTCATGCAACATATGCCCATTATCAGGCAACATATGCCCATTGTCATGCAACATATTCCCATTATCTTGCAACATATTTCCATTATCATGCAACAGATGCCCATTATGATGCAACAGATGCCCATTGTCATGCAACAGATGCCCATTATCATGCAACATATGCCCATTATCTTGCAACATATGCCCATTATCATGCAACATATGCCCATTATCATGCAATAGATGCCCATTATCATGCAACATATGCCCATTGTCATGCAACATATGCCCATTATCATGCAACATATGCCCATTATCATGCAACAGATGCCCATTGTCATGCAACAGATGCCCATTGTCATGCAATATTAACAGTAAACAGTCATGTTTAAGGCTAAATGAAAACTATCTTGAGTCAGTTGATACAGCTGATGGTCACAGAGATGAAAATATAAGGTTAGGTGGTCACAGATAAGAACCACCAATGTACAGACTTCTTAGCTAACTAACATTATGGCAATGGTGATGCCATTTTATAACTCTTTTGTGGCAACAACCAATGAGAATAATTTGCATTCAGAACAACCTAAATCTGTATGAAGTTATGTAAATCAAAGAGATGTGTTGATCCAAGAAAAAGAAATTGGTACTCTTGTTAACTTAAATTTATAAAGCGAGTTATATTCCCTTAGTTGGTCAAGTTTCCAGTTTCTGCATATACCATATATTCCCTAATTAACACCCTCACTCCAATAAAAGCCCTCTCCTCTTTTGTTAATAACTTGAACATTTTAACGATGCAAGATATGACCTGTACTTTTTCAATGCCAGTCTGCTTTTTTTTTCAGATCCATGATTACAACAAAATAAAGCAGGAGCCTCAGTTGGTCACATATGTAGTGCTAAACATATCACAATAGCTGGGCAGCTTTCCAGTCTTACTTCAAGTTCCAGCTGTTAAGTGGGAAAATGGGTTGATCAATTGATTTTGTTGATTGTGCTAATATTTACAAAAAATGATTTCA
This sequence comes from Potamilus streckersoni, assembly GCA_016746295.1. Taxonomy (NCBI): domain Eukaryota; kingdom Metazoa; phylum Mollusca; class Bivalvia; order Unionida; family Unionidae; genus Potamilus; species Potamilus streckersoni. Next base: position 20,435 of record JAEAOA010002143.1, read on the forward strand.
TTGGCAGAAATTCTCTGATGTAAATGTGGTCATTATAGGAATACATCAAAAGAACAAGTTACTTTAGCTTTCATTGTTGTGCTTTAAAAAAAACAATTGCCACCTCCTTTAGAAAATGAAACTCCCCAGGAGATGTTAATTATGAAATGTGCAAAAGTTTTTGAGTCCTGTGTGAGATTTGCACTTCAGTTTACGCAGTCAGTACATGGACGCAATTCTGATAATATTATTTAGCTAGTTCATGAGTGACAATGTTTCTTTAAATTTGGAGTTTACTACATATTATTTCAGTAGTTGGAGTAGTTTGGAAGTGTGATTAATTTTTAAGGAAAACATGTCAAAACAAGATGTAAGTCATGGAAGGATGAGCCATGATGACCAAGTGTCGAGCTAAGCCCAACAAAACTACACTTTCCAGGTTGATGTAGTTTGACTACTATGAAGTGCAGCAGCAAGGGAAGCATTTTATTCTTTGCACAAACTGCAAACACCATATCAACATTATTCATTGGTCAATGGAGTAACACCACTCAGCATCGGGACAATGCATGAATGTAGTGCTGATCAAACCAAAAGTAACTAACATTGCTTAAACATATTAAATAATGTGGCCATTGCACGTTTGATACTAATCACAATAATTCTGATGCAAAAAGATACTTTCATATTCTGAGAAAAACTCAAAATGTTCTTTGGAGGAATGTCTGAGTAACTCTTAACATCCAGTTTCTGGTGTGTGCAAAGATTCAACTCCATTAAGACACTTGCATCACCTTCAAATTCTCACTAAACTAATGGTAGCTGTTCATGAGAGCATCTACATAAGACTATTCCACTGTCCAAAGGATTTTAAAGATGGAACTTTGTGTCTTATTTTAAAATCAATGTACAGTATGTGTAACGGTGATTATGTAAGTGTGATTACATGTGTGTGTGGTGATATCTGACAATGCTAAGGGACCAACCATTTAATTTTTAGGGACATGTTTGGGGCAGAGATATGTTTGGAAATTAAATTTTCAGCTCCCAAATAATTAGAAAAATATTTCTTTCTCTGATTTATGAAAATAGAGTATTAATTTGATCAATTAAGTTAGCTGAAAAAAATTATTATTTTGAGATGAAATATAAATTATCCTTGTTTGAAAGAAAGTCAAAGGCCCCACCCCGTAATTAAATTCCCAGTCCCAGAGTTTACCAGCTATTTATTTTCTGTTTGAAAGTATTAAATGCTTCAAATAAAACATATACTTTGCATTTTATTCGAATTTGAATTTTCAGTCATTTATATATGTTTATACAAGCAGATAACATTGTCATTGGTACAAGTTTATTTTTTGGGGCAAAGGGGTTGCACAAACTAGCCCACACTTGCTAGCCTCGAAATACACCCTTTGAGTCAAAAATAGTCCCCATCACACTGTTGGAGGGTTGGCAAGTTTGCTTATCACAGCTTTCTGTGTCAGCTGGACAAATTCAACTCTGTTTTTCCATAGAAAATGGGGCAAGAAAGACCATGAACAATGTTTGTCAAGACATGGTGCCAGTCCCGATGCCAGTATCTGAAAAAATTACCATGGTTCCTTTTAAAAGTCAGAACAACACGTGTCCTGTTCACTATGCAATTATAATCATGAGTAATGAAAACCCACATGAGAAACAGCTAATGCAACCAAGTCATACTTGCATCCAATTGAAGTTGTTGTTGTTGTTCTGGAGCTTAACGCCATTTTTCACCACACAATAGGCTATACATGGCGGCCAGTATTAATGGTGGAGGAAGAAACCAGGAAATCCACGGAAAAAATAACTGACCCACAAGAAGCTACTGGCAAGCTTTCTCACATATCCACATTCGACAAATCTTAGACTAGAACTCATACAGACAGAGGTGAGATGGCAGTGATCTGTAACGGATGGCGCTTTAAATCACTCGGCCACTCATGGTCCCTTCCAAATGAAGTTTCAAATAAATACAAAGCTATGCAACCATGTGACATCCAAATGTGCACAATAGGTGTATGTGTTGTTGTTGTCTGTGGGTTCAATGCTATTTTTCAGCGCATGATAGGCCATATATAGTGGCCAGTTCATCTGGTCACCAGTACATCTGGTGGATGAAGAACCTGGAAAAATCCCAGGAAGAACCAACAACTGATAGGAAGTTACTGGCAAACATTCCCATGATGGCTAAGTCTGAGACTTGAAGCCAAGCAGACAGATCTTAGATGTTGATCTGTAAAGGTAAGCACCTTAAACCATTTTGACAACAAGGGCCAGTGGATGAAGCACATTAAACCATTTTGACACCAAGGGCCAGTGGATGAAGCACCTTAAACCATTTTGAGACCAAGGGCCAGTGGATGAAGCACTTTAAACCATTTTGACACTAAGGGCCAGTGGATGAAGCACCTTAAACCATTTTGACACCAAGAGCCAGTGGATGAAGCACCTTAAACCATTTTGACACCAAGGGCCAGTGGATGAAGCACCTTAAACCATTTTGACACCAAGGGCCAGTGGATGCATTTTTATTAATGAAATCGGAATCTGAGGCTTCATACTTTCAAAGTGAATAAAGTATATTTCTCAGCACTGCTTTCCTCAAGTATGCATCAAATATATTTTTTATTTACTTATTTCATTTATATACATAAAATAATTAGCAATGAATACACGCTTACTTTTCAAAAGATGTGTTTGCCATAGATTTTCATATTCATGCCATTCACAGTCCTTTTTACATATCCTTCATTTTCAACATTTTTTTTTATTAAACTCAATATGCAAGTTATAAGTAAAAATGTACCATGACAGTATTCCTTATGTTTGACTCTAACATACCATATTACTTATGTTAGGCTGTAATGTGGACACAACATATAAAACAGCTTTAAGTCATGGTGCATTTTCTGGAAATTGTTGCACTGAAATGAAATAACTAAAATGTGACCTTTCCAGGACAAGATGAACTACATTTCTTTGCTTTATCGTTTTATGTAAAAGTCACTCAATAAATATTATATTTTCTGTGTAGGCATTATTGAATGCTGTTTTCCCAATAATGCAAAAGGATTTTCAATTTATTAATAAACCTCAAGGAAAAATCAGAGAATAAATATTAATTTTCCTATGGACAACAATAACAGTTCATTGGCCTAATTAGTGTTATGACACATGGTCTAATTTGTGTTATGACACACTGTCTAATTAGTGTTATGACACATGATCTAATTAGTGTTATGACACACTGTCTAATTAGTGTTATGACACATGGTCTAATTAGTGTTATGACACACTGTCTAATTAGTGTTATGACACATGGTCTAATTAGTGTTATGACACACTGTCTAATTAGTGTTATGACACTGTCTAATTAGTGTTATGACACATGGTCTAATTAGTGTTATGACACACTGTCTAATTAGTGTTATGACACATGGTCTAATTAGTGTTATGACACACTGTCTAATTAGTGTTATGACACTGTCTCATTAGTGTCATGATGCACAGCCTAATTAGTGCTTTGATGCCTTACAGTGGTTCATTTTTAGTGACAATTAAATGTAGTGGCATTACTTGCTGTTGGTTTAAAAACTTTAAATTAAGTTCCAGGACAAAATTACAAACTTTAATTTGTTTAGAAGTTTTTGAGAGCTCTCTTTGTTATAATAACTTTCATTACAGCCAACCCATTCCTTACACTGAAAAAAAAGAACTAAGCCTTGTGTGAGGGGGGAATGACTTCAACCATTTGATTTTTTCTTTATACATTCCTGGAGCTGGAAAAAATTACCATCCAAATAAACTTCCTTGAATAAAATTGGCTATTTTATAAAAGAATAACAGGCATGAAGAGGGGATAAATTTGCTGAGCAAATTAGTCTATAAGGAACACTGATCGTATCACACTATTTTGTCCTCAAAAAACTTTATATAAAGTTTAAATGTCAGTCAAATAAAAAATATAATTCATATATATGTCCTTCAAATTTCCATGTATAAGTCTTGTACTTATTAATTTAATAGGAATAAATGTCTTGTTTCAACTTACTTTGGATGAGTGCGACTGGCGATTCTCCTGGCTTCGAGATTTTTATCAGAGTAGGGAGGGAAGACCTTTATAATGCCATAAGGTAATCCATTCATTACTGCTGGATACTGCACAGCCTCCACTATCACTGGATGAAAAATAAAACAAAGTATCCATATTTTACCAAATCTTGCATCTATTTAATATAGAAAATAGGGAAATCCACCAGACATGCATGTACATCACACTTTTCTAAGAATAGATTTCTGTATTAACTATGAATATCCATATATAATGATTAAGTTTTTAAACTGCAAAATAATTAGAAGTGTGAAATGTGAAGTATGTTAATACTATTAAAACAGAGAATGGCACAAAAACATTGCTCACACCCTGTATCTCTCTATCTGTAATCAAAACAAGGCAGTATATCTGTACATTAAGGTGATACTAGTACTTCAGTATTGGTGTTTCAATTAATGTTCTATATTTTCAGACAATGTCTTAAAGTACATTAAGAGAAGAGGCCCAAGTGGACAGGATTTTGCTCAATTGTCTTCCAGGTGTCTACAACTACAAGATTTGTGTATTAAACATATAATTATGTACTATAAACTGTCTCATAACTTTTACACATTTTTTAAACACAATAAAAATATATTTACACATTTTTCAACACAATATAAACATGTTTATAATTTTTTCAATACAATATAAACATGTTTACACATTTTTTCAAGACAGTATAGTTGCCACCATAATAAATTAACTCCAGAGTAACAAGCAAATTGTGACACTATGCTGCCAATGAATACTACTACAAATAATATTTATCAAAATAAAAATGTCTTGCTTAGTTTGCAGTTCTGTTTGAGTGACAACAGTAACACAGTAATTCCTTAATATGTTGGCAAAACATACAATTAGATTTGTGTTTGCAAAGGAAGAGAATAATGCAAGAAGCAAAAAGGCTACATAACAGAAAGATTGATTGATTTAATTTTAACGGTGCACCAGCACTTTTAGGCTATTTAGCGCCATACAGTAGGTCATATTTGTAAAAAGAAAGGTTCAATATCGACCAGCGATATAGTAAAAAATCCATAGTAGTTAAATATAAAATGATAAATGTTGGTAACAGTTAAAGATATTGGTTCCCGATCAACGGGAAATGTAAATGATGTATCTTGATGAACGATGTAAATAATAGTTGATATTTGCATTAGTTAAAAATTAGTTTGGGTAAGATCATACAGTTACAGTTTAAAATAAAGATTTATTTCCTTTAGGAAATCTAAAATACTAGTGATTTGAATAGTATCAAAAAGTTCCTGCATGTCGTGTACATTATAGTATTTATCATGCATAGGTTGCAGGTCGGAACACGTGGTCATAAAGTGTTTAACAGTAAATGGTACATTGCAAGGAACGCAAAGTGAATAGAAACTAAGTTTTCAAGTAAAATTCTGCTTCAGTAATACTTAACTATCACAAAATTGCAGATCCAGTGCTCCCATGCTAGCAAAGATGTTCACTACATCTTTAAGCTTGTTTTAGTAATAAAAGTACAAAGAAGCCACCAGGTAGCTAAGAGTCTTAAGTTGGAAGTGATCTCCTTTTGGACACAAAATACTGCTGAGGATATTTGCATGCTATTCCAGAAATATGACTGTTGGGAGGGCTTGGGAGGACAGTGGTGATATCATAATCAGGTAAGCATCTCTTCTTCAAAAGTTGGTTGCTTTCTTCAAATACATAATACAATCATAAGACTAAGGAGAATATATAATAGAATCAGAGTTACATTTCCTTACCCCAGGGCCAACCCTGTTTCCAGTATTTCCTAATACAGCAGTTTTGAGTCTCATGTGAGATATGGTAGTAGGTGTGCAACAAGTCAGTACAGTTTCAAGAAAACTTTACTCCCGTAAATCCAGCAAAAGTAGAGTCATTATGAAGCTGAAGGGAGATTAAATGATGTGAGATAGTAGCTTATTTTACTACAGATATATTTGTCATGCCAGGTCAAAATGAACCTTTGGAATAAAAGATCTTTGAACAAAAACTGAAGCATCTTGTATCTGACCTCAATCCAATCGCATAAATGGTATTGGTCAAGAATGGTTGCACTCCATGTTAAAAACAACTGCCCTAACTTTATCAGCCGACATGGAATAAAAAAATAATATACTAGACCAACAAAAAATATCAAGTATTGAGCTAAAATGGAAGAACTATAGACCATTGGCCTGTAATTAGGATAGCAACAATTTGCTTAACATATTAAGAAATTAATCAAGTACAACATATTAAGAAATTAATCAAGTACAACATATTAAGAAATTAATCAAGTACAACATATTTATTTAGGATTATGATGTATCAAAAACAAAGATAAAAAAATATATCCTAGATGTAAGAAAACTCCTAGGAAGTTAATGTAATGGCATGAAGTGAATCAGTGTTTGCAAGACCTCAATAATAGTATACTGATGAGGCACAATACCTCAATAATGGTATACTGATGTACAATACCTCAATAATGGCATGCTGATGAGGCACAAGCAGAAATTATAATTGATGACTAACAGGATTTGACACCAGTCAATCTATCCAAGGTGAAACCAGTTTCATCTGACTTTCATCTCTGCAAGCAGATGATTTTTCTGAGCAAGTTTGCAACTAAAACAAGCTGGAAAACATGGTTAATAACTTTCTTTGCTTAAAAATGCTGGAGTTGCAATGTACAATGCAGTGTTAATATATTCTGAGATGGTAATATAATTCAAGGTTATATTTACCTGGCTCTTTTTGGCACTGAGGAATATATCTGGAAGACTTAATCGCTAACATGAAAAATGACCATGCTTCACATCGTGAAGGATAAGTTAAAAATGGTCGTGAGAATGGTGGAAGAATTTCCAGGTCATAAGACACTTTGATATTAGACCTGTGATAAGAATCGTGTGTTTTTCTGGACCAGTTCCAGATTTCTGGGTCCAGCATCCAGGCCCTTAACTTTGTATTTATTGCAACATTTGTCTGTCTGTTGAAATAATTATAATTATAAGCCACTGATGGTACAACCTTCAGTCTCACATGTTTCCATTTTTCATTATCTGTCCTTTCTCTACACCGCCACACTTTTTGAAATATTTTCATGTTTTTTTTATCTTCAAAGTCTGTCACAAGCTCTACTCCAACTATTCTTTCCCGTGAGCAGAGATGTAAAACCTGAAGCCACTGATAGTTTTGGAAGACAGTAGGTGGATTCAAAATCTGAATGCTCTCCTGCCCATGGAATTCAGCATCTATCACCATGGAAAGAACCTTGGGTCCTTTGGGCAAGTCCATCTGAAAGAGAAAATTATTTTACTACAAATCTGACATGGATGGTACATGTATAAACTGCATCTGATACAGTAAAGATTCCAATAATTATACCCTGCTGGTGATGTAAATTTTGGTCACTTTACAACAGTGACCAGTTAAAAGAGGGACTTAAGAATGACATAACTGGAATCAAAATATTTGGCCAGTACAAATATTAAGTTTTGAAAAATTATTGCTGTTTAGGAAGATTTTATGTATCTTCTTCAACTACCCCCACCCCCATGAAAATATAAGTTATTCCATGCTTTTCATCAAATACTGACAGTTCAATAACCAACATGTAATCAACAATTACACAACTCACTTTGATGAAGCCTGTAGCACTCTACAGTAACCATTGTAAACACACACACACACACTGTAACAGGACATTACATACATAAAAAAAATTGTTTTACTATGATATAAAAGTAGTTCTACAATGAGATGATAAAAACCAGAGATAAATTTTTATTTTTTCTTAAACTCTGTTTCAGAAATTCACAGTAGATCAGTAATAGAGCACAAGTGTAGCTGGTTCAATACCTGCCTAGGTCAACCAAAGTGGACTGACTCAGTTTATCCCAGGGAAAATCACAGTTCCCATTTCCTCCACATGATAATGCCATAATATGCAAAAACTGCCATTAAAGGCACACATACACACACACACACACACACACACACAAAATCTGCTTCATGTTTCGGAAGCTATTACCAATATATGGACACATCACTGCCATCTCACCTGTGAGAAAGCTTGAAAGTAGATTCTAGTGAGTCAATGGCTCTTAGTTTTTTTCCTATTTTCTTTTTCTACTAGTTATACTGGCGGCCATGTATAAACTATTTTTCCCAGACATTGAGCTTTAAACTCAAGACAACATCAACAATTACCAATATACATCCAAAGACATCAGATTTACTGGCAAAAGTCACAGGCTCTGTTTAATCTAATGGAGAGAAGCCAATAGAACAAAACCATTATATGAATGAGTATTTACCTTAATTAGCCACTAAAGTTGAGGCCATGCAAAACAAAATACAGCATGCAGTCCAGTCATCCAATTCCTATACCCAGTCACAATACTGTGTTATACAGAATTAGAGGGTTTCATAGTATACAGTGTATAGTCATTAACAAGGAAAATTTATCACAGAATATACATAGTTTTATTCCTACTTTGTACTGTATTGATGAGAAAGGACCATCAGAGTATATAAGGTTATCGAAATAAAGAATTTGCAGGCTTTCAGTGCAGAAAGGTACCACACACAATGTATGTGTGTGTGTGTGTGTGCGCATGCACGTTGGAGAAATAGATTATAAAAATTCATAAAATTTATAAATATAATAATATATAATCTCTCCACTTCATGCTTTCCATAATTTATATATATTTTCACATTTTCACCAAGTATTTCATCTTATCTACATTAAAACACCATTCACATCCATTTCATAACAATGAAGACATGATTCAGTCAATAATCATTTCTTTTTTAAAAATGAATTGACTTTGTTCCTGTTTAAAGCTGCAACTAATTGATATGACTCAAAAAAAATTTTCATACACAGGCCCAGGGCTGATGATTTTTCTAAAAAAGCACAAGCCCACACTCAAATTATACAACCTTGGACTCAAATTACATTTGTCCAAAAGCCTGGCCCTATTTCTATTTATTATTATTATTATTATTATTATTATTATTATTATTATTATTATTATTATTATTATTATTATTATTATTTACACAAAATTGTAATTGGTGTATTTTAATTATGAAAATAAATAAACAAAATTATATTTCATTAACTTGTGTATTTATTCAGGTCTCAAAATATTAACACAAGGCAATGTTTTTCTCCTGGTACAGGTGTCAAACATTGTCTGATTGCTCTATCATCAATGTGTTCCTTACTGATTATGTCAGCAGTGCAGATGTTCATTAATAGCAGATATGTCTTGCTTTATACAGTTTATCATTATTTTTTTGTTGTTCATAGTCGACACTTGACATGTTTAACTAGTATTCCATCACTTTTTCAAGTGTCTCTGCTGAAATAATGTTTGGTCAATCTTTTTTTCTCACTTTGTCCAAACTACAGTTTATTTGTAGTCAAAAATTCAAAGCCATCCTGGACAACTTTTGATATCTTTATTACTTGTAACAATTGGGCCAAAGCTCTCCAGATTAAACCCCACAGGTAATCAGTTAACAGCTTTATACATGTTATGCATCACTGCACTGCTGGAACAATTCCAATCCCATGTAGACTGGGTCTTACTAGTTTTCTCTAATTGTGCCAATCAAACATGTGAAATTACTGTATGACTTTATTTCTTTATAAATTTTTTTAAATTTTTTTTTTCAAAAGTGAAAATATATTTTTGTACAATGGTAGAATCACATGTATCATAATCATGAAATTATGTTGTACTCAGACTGCATATCATCAACTTTCCCTATTTTCATTTATTTTTTTTTCCAAAACGAATAAGCTTCCATCACTACCAATAGAGCTGTGTCCAGGATCTGAAATCTTTACTGTAATGCCTTAAAACTAGGGATGTGCAGCATACTGCCTGCTGACACATTTTGTGTGGCCTGGGCACTTTACTTTATACATGTACCTGTGTTTTTATGCTTTTATTATAGACACAACACTTTTGTGATCTAGCTTGCTTTGTTCTAATCAAGACTGATTCATATAAACATTGGAGTTAAGGTTATGCACCATAAATTCAACCTTGTTAAAAAGCATACACATATGTTCTATTTGTCTCAATTTGAGTAGACTGAGATCAGGATTTAAGAATAAGTATATCTGATGGAGCTCTACCTCTGCTCTAGAATCCTGAAGTATATCATGAACGAAACTGGAAACAAAGCCAGAAACAGCAATTTTTCAACTGTACCACTTTGTAGATAATATCTCTTCAGAAATTACTTTACAAGCATGGTAGTCCCAATTTTGCTGCATAATCAGTTAAGTAGCTAAGTCAGATGGCATTTTAACTTGCAAACTGGAAAATCATTGCTATATTCAAAAAAATGTTGACAAGGGTCAAGTTGGTGAGTTGAACCACATGTGACTCTTGTGATATTTGAAGTAAAATGATGGACAGGGCTGTACTGAATGTGTACTGAATTATATCACTATATCACGAACCCTTCATTTTCTATGCAGTTAATATTTCCTTACTTTCCTTGATTTTATTTTGCTCTGGAATTCTGTTACTCTTCTCAAGAACTCCATAAGAAGTTGCTTTTCAAGCAGGGTAGACTGCTCTAACTATTAGCAGCATGCATCAATGTTGTGGTAAATAATTATAGGTTATTGCATTTGTATGAAAAAATATAACAAGTTTTTCGGAAGGCTATACTGCATGACCTTGGGAGTGCAGTATATCCATAAAAAAAACTGAGCTCATATTTTTCCATTCAAATTCAGTAACCTTTTTACTATATGCTCATATTTTTATTACCAAAGACTTAATAATAAAATTCACAACCAAATATATTTAATAATAAAATTTATTATTTTATTATTAAAACAATAAAGTTCACAATCATAGATTCCTTCAATACACAATAATAGTATTCAATTCATGCACATATAGCTCCACCATCCGACCTTTTAAGTTCATAGCATACCGTGAGCTTATGTGCATCAAGTGCAAGGAGTGCAATATGAAGGTGTTCAATATTGGGGAATACTGAACAATTTTAACAATGTAAAGTCAATGGAGAAAAAAAATGAGCATATAAAAAAATAGTGTTATGAATCTAAGCATCAGATATCATTTTAACTTGCTGACTGGAAAACAATGCTAAGTTCAAGCTGGGAGAGTTGAGCCGAAGAGATCATAAAATGTGCTCAGAGATCATAAAATGTGCTCGGTGAAATGAAGGATGTACCGAATTGCACTGTGAATCCTGCATGTGCTACACTAGAAATATGACTAAATATTAAATCATCCAAGTTTTAACACAATCAAGTTTTCAAATACTGAACAAATTATTGTGATAGCTAAGATGTTGATTGTCAAGATACTGTCTCTGAAATTACAGAAATCACAGACTCTTGCATGTATCAGAATCAAGTACTGAACCAGAGAACCCAATGGTACAAAAATTGTATATTATGGATGACTGTGACATCAAGGTCCTAAGCAATCAGGGATATAAGTGACTTATATCCAGCTTTATGCTCTGTTACCCTACTATTACCCTAAGCAATCATGCTGAGAACCTGGACATCAGGGGGTGTAAGTGACTTATCCCATTGCTTTAATGGTGTGTTACTGTCATATATCCATCCTTTATCACTCTGTTACCCCACTTCCTAATAAACAATTGTGTAGAAATGCATGAAACTATACAAGTATGCTGCACATGAGGTAACAATTTTACAGAACTGTCACCCTTGACTTACCCAGGGAGGGGGTCAAAAATCAGATATATCAAAATTTGTATTACCAGATTTTCAAATATTTTTTTTAATGAAATTTTATTTATTTAGTACATTATGACCCATTTCACTGTTTAGGGGTGGGAGTGAGTAATAAATGTGTGTATGGAGGGTTGGTGTGTGTTTGGCATAAAAACATTAACACCCTAACACCCCAAGAACCATGAATACATACTTCATTAAACAAAAAATATATCTTTTAAAGGTAAAAAATAACTGGTATGTAACTACTTTTTAATCATATCTTATGTAAAATTTATTAATATTTCAATTCAAGTTTGTGGCAATTCAGTGTATAACACAATTCAAAGTGCAAAAGCATTTCAAATATTGTTTATCTTTTAAGGAAATTTGTTTTTTGTTTAACACTGTTTCTATATGACAAACTTATTTAGCTGTTTATCAGACAGTAAAAGCTTAAGTTCCGAATTCAGTCTATACAAATTTTGAAGGCAGCTTAATCCATAGGCAACAGCTTGTGGGTTTGCATCACAGCAATACTGGTATGTCTGTGTAGTAGTCAATAGGACTCAATAGCTGTTATTGTTAACTGAACCGTAAGGAGCACATCTGTAACATGACATGTACAAACTACCAGAACTCTGATGAAATTATACATGCATAACTCAATTGCTTGAAACATATGGCTTATTGCTTTTCTTTTTTCTAGTTCTTGGTTTTTTATTTAAACCTCATTCTGAGTGTCACCAACTACAACAAAAGGAAAGGGGGACAAAATGGAGTGTGAGTTATACTACTTGGGTCATTGAGTACTAGTGTGTTCATTGTCCTATTCATTACAATCATACATTTGTATTATATCACACTTCTTTTAAAATTAAGCTGCACCAGCAAAGGTCCATCTAGATACATCCATGACTCAACTCATTATTGGAGTAAAAGGGAGTCACTCCTCAACACCCTAAGCCTCCTCACATAAAGCCTCTTACTGTGAGCTTAACATACCTCATAAAAACAGTCATTATGCAGTTAATTTTCTAGATATTTTAAATCTCCATTTACCCTGTGGTAGATTTTAGCATTTATCAACTGTTCCAACAAAATATAAAATGTAAAATATGATTTCAATAAAGATACCCTTTTGTTCTCAAATATCATTTCAACAAAGATACTCTCTCCTTGTTAAATATGATTTATGTAAAGACATCCTATCATTGTTGATAATTATTTCAATAAAGATACCCAATAAAGATACCCCATCAATGTCAAATATAATTTCAATAAAGATACTTTATTATTGCTAAAAATGATTTCAGTGAAGATACCTAATAAAGATACCCCATCACTGTCAAATATGATTTCAATAAAGATACCCAATGAAGATACCCTAACATTGTCAAATATTCCCCTGCAATTAGAATTGTGTGTAACTCTTCCTTCTCTGTGATAAGTATTCAATATGAGCATCCTGTGGTGAGGATAATATCCCATGTGTACTGCCCTCTAAAGACTTCTAGTGGGGATATCCCATTACACTGCCATCGAAAGACTTGTCTTGTAGTTGGGATATCCCATATATGCTGCCCTCAAGACTTCTAGTGGGGATATCCCATTACACTGCCATCAAAAGACTTGTCTTGTAGTAGGAATATCCGTGTATATACTGTCATCTAAAGACTTTTAGTGGGGATATCCCATTTATACTGCTCTCAAAAGACTTTCAGTGGGGATATACCATGTATACTGCCCTCTAAAGATTAGTGGGACTATCCCATGTATACTGCCTTAAAAAGCCTAGTAGTAGGGATATACCATGTATACTGCCCTCAAATAACTTGTAGTGGGAATATCCCATGAACACTGCCCTTTAAAGACTTGTATAGAGGATTTTCCATGTATACTGCCTTCACAAGACTTGTAGTGAGGACATCCCATATATACTGCCCTCAAAACACTTGTAGTGAGGGTATCCCATGCATACTGTCTTCCAAAAGTCTTGTGGTGGGAATATCCAATGTACACTGCCCTCAAAAAGTCTTGTGGAGTACATATCCCATGTACATTACTCTCCAAAAGCCTTGTGGTGTGGATATCCAATGTACACTGCCCTCCAAAAGTCTTGTGGAATGGATATTACATGTTCAATGCCCTCCAAAAGTCATGTGGAGTGGATGTCCCATGTACACTGCACTCCAAAAGCCTTGTGGAGTGAATGTCCCATGTACACTGCCCTCCAAAAGCCTTGTGGAATGGATATTACATGTTCAATGCCCTCCAAAAGCCTTGTGGAGTGGATGTCTCATGTACACTGCCTTCCAAAAGACTTGTGGAATGGATGTCCCATGTATACTGCCTTCCAATAGCCTTTTGGTGTGGATATTTATGTACGCTGCCTTCCAAAAGTCTTGTGGAATGAATATTCCATGTTCAATGCCCTCCAAAAGACTTGTGGAATGGAGGTCCCATGTACAATGCCCTCTAAAAACTTATGGAATGGATGTCCCATGTATACTGCCCTCCAAAAAGACTTGTGAGAATATATCCCATGTACACTGTCCTCTAAAAAAAAAAAAAAAACTTTTCACAGTGCTTCTTGTGACTTTTTCATTTCTGGCACAGTGCAACAGTTCTAAACATGTATATTAAAAGCAAAGCATTCGAAATTAAAGTATATCAACAAATATTTTTTTTTTTTATAGTTTGGACTTCAGAGATCAATGGTGGAGGCAGGTATAATTAATGGAAAGTAATACGTGCATACAAAATTCATTGATCAAACAAAACGACGGTGATCGATTGCGAAATAGGCTGACTGAACACTGGTTAGATTGATGGAGATAAGTATATAGTAGTGGAAGATGGCTGTATGGATGAATGGATAAATATTCCAAATGTAATGATAAAAGATCGCTCGCTTTCCGTTGTGTTGCTTGCTTACTGGCTTTATAGATAATTATTGTTGAGCAGAACCTAAAAGTAGCATCAATGGAATTACAGTTATGAAAATATTGCTCATATTTAAAAAAAATACACTTTGTTAACTTAAAGTGATTGCATATATTGACCAGAATCGATTTACTCTTTTCAAGATACCCCCCTCCATGGCCTCCTCTACTATATCTCACCTTTAATTCCAACCAACCCCCAGATGAACTCAACTGATATCTTGTGCTTTTCTTCATCAAATGTAAACAATGCAACCAGAAACCAAATTAATTACACTGGACCGTACCTTAAGGATAGATATGCTTAATCGATCGTTCCATTTATGACACAACTTACACTTGTCACGAGCGATAAACAAATCCCCGCTAGAAGCTGTGAAACTGTAAACATTACCCGTGACTCCATTGCACAGTTGACTTACTGAAGTATGGCAAGACTCGTGTCAATACACATACAGTTTGCTACCCGGCACACGTGGTACGTGTTGACAAATGAACCAATCAAAACTGACTCAGCTGTGGCACAAATCTCTCTCTCTCTCTCTCTCTCTCTCTCTCTCTCTCTCTCTCTCTCTCTCTCTCTCTCACACACACACACACACACACACACACACACACACACAAATAGAAATAACCCGAGTTTATTTTTAGTATGAGTTTTTAAGAACGTTTTGGAAACAAACTTTTTTTTGTATAGAACAGCCATAACACACCGCTAACATAGAGAATCTAATAGATAACTAAAGACCAAATAAATAAAATCGTTACAACGACTTAGCAAATCATTTGGTTTGGCATAACGTTTTACGACACAGCAACACGAGTAGGTTAGGGACCGAACATTTCATTATAGGAAGTGGGGTCGCTCCGATAAAGATATTTATTTATTTATTTATTTATTTATTTATTTATTTATTTATTTATTTTAAATTATAAATAGATAAGGTCTATTTTTAGCAAATCATATGATGTACATATGTCTCGAGCTTTTCTTGGGTCCGAAATTATTCTCATTAAATCTCATGGCATTTTACTCACATCCACAACTATGACGAAAATTCACATCACGTTGTCAGCCAGTTTTAATGATTGTGTTCTAATATTTTGAGAAACAAATGTTTGTGTTTCCTTTAGAATGTGCAACAGAGACTTAGAGACAAAGTTTCTTTAAAAATAAGAAATGGAAAGTTCACTTAATTATGTCAATAAAATAATAAAACATTGCAAAATTACTTGGGGAAAAAATACATGTTGTCTCAGAGAGACGCTGAGTATTAATTAAATACTTAATTCTGGTTGAGTTTGTTGCGTGAGAACCAGTAGTTAAGTTGGATGATTTGAATTTAATCAGTTTGCGTTTATTTTGGTTTCTGCGTGCGTAAGAGACTGTTTATTTGATGGTGCAATTGAGTCTTTAGTTGGCAAAACAATCTAAGGATCCGATAGTTAGTATTTTGTGTTCGTATCGATCTCACGCGATCAGGTTAAAATTAGACCCTAACAAACATCATCTCTTGTCACGCAAGATGTTAAGAACAAACATACACATAAAGGAAAAGATATAGTAAAGGAAAACACACACGAAGAGTTTTCATCTTTTTGGTGTTGCACACACGCACACATATCTATCTATCTATCTATCTATCTATCTATCTATCTATCTATCTATCTATATATATATATATATATATATATATATATATATATATATATATATATATATATATATATATATATATATATATATATATATATATATATATATATATATATATATTACAACAAGTTTAATCATGCATATGAAACTGAAAATATATCACAAGATTCTGTTCAAAACGCATAGTAAATTTAAGCTTTAGTTTCGGACTGCTTACTATACTAACTCTTCCAGCCGTGACTGAATGCTCTCCCCCTCCCCCTTGCAAAACTCCTGCTGGCCATGTATCTA
The DNA here is from genome assembly GCA_016746295.1 of Potamilus streckersoni. Classification (NCBI taxonomy): domain Eukaryota; kingdom Metazoa; phylum Mollusca; class Bivalvia; order Unionida; family Unionidae; genus Potamilus; species Potamilus streckersoni. Next base: position 37,171 of record JAEAOA010002143.1, read on the forward strand.
TCCACACACACACACACACACACACACACACACACACACACACACACACACACACTGATCTCAAAAAGTCTGGTGCCCATTTTGAAGACAGTTCCTTGAGTATTTTGGGACATATACCATCAGGACCATTAGCTAGCTTTTCAAGGGTGAAAACCAGGAAGAAAATACAAAACATTTTACTACTATATTATCTATTTGTTTGTACTTTTGGAAATGTACACGATAAAGCAATGCCAACTGGACGAGTTAAATCAGATTTGGGTGTTCAGTATTTCAGTTTTCTCTGGATCTGTTACTGGTTATAGTGTATCGACCCTAAAAGGAGGGTTTCACTAGGAATCTTTTTGTTGTTGTTTTTTTTTTTTTTTTGTATTGTTTAGAATGGTTTAAAATCCACAGTTAAGGTTTTCGGTAATATCGTAATTGGACGTGTTTTGTTAAATTTTCTTGATACCCGTTCTTAACTGTGTCGAGTGTGTTCTTAATTTGTCACTGCCTGCACCCTTGGATGAATCACGACTTTTGTTTCTTCTCTGAAATAGTTTTTTTTTTTTTTTGATTATTTTTGTAATCCATAGCATCGACACAGCTGATCTACTCAGTTATGAAGTAAAATAGCTTTTTTTAATTGATGTAGCTAGACAAGATTTTTTTTGTACTTACTCGGCGTACATAATACCATTGTTTGCCACACCAAACGACTACGTGTGAACTATGACAGATATTTTATTGCTGATTAACTGTCTTAAAAAGCGTCAAATCAGTAACCCCGTCAACCGCCATACAAGCACTGCTAATATTCTTCTAAATAATAATTGACATGGGGGTGGGGGTAAGTATAGAGGCATAACTCTATTTAATTTTATGTCTTAAGGCCGTGCTGATTATAAGAAATGGTTCGTTTTAACATAGGAGTATACATTTAAATGTTTTCTAAATAGCTGTCGTGAGAGTTCAGGTCTGTAATTTTATTTGTCTGCAGGCTTACCAATGTTACATTTTAAACAAGGTATAATTCTAAATTTTGTAAATCATCTGTAACAACGTTATGAACGAACATAATATTAAGTAAAATCATTACAAGCATAGAGCCTATTAACTGAATATTGAAAATTGTGGTTACATTTTTTTAAATTTTATTTTGGTTGTTGTTTGTTTTGTTTTTTTGTTTTTTGTTTGTTTGTTTTTTGTTTTTGTTTTTCTGTTGTTTTGTTTTTTATGGTTTGCTTAGCAATTACAGGTTTGACCTCAGACAATGTATTCAACAATATTCTACTAAATTTTTAACAGCACACAGTATGGAAAAAAATGACCTTTCCACAGATGTATATGTTACTTTTTCATGGCTTCCAAGTATGCTAGGTTACGACCCAATGGAAGTTGTGGTAATATTTTAACTTGCTTGTTTATAGAATTCAAGTTGGTATAAATTCAAAAATTTATTAGCAAGCGTTGTCTTCTTTGTATTTTCATTCTTCCGTCTTATATAGTCTACAGGCATACTTAAACTGAACATACGTTTTGATGTTTGTTTTATATATATATATATATATATATATGTATGTATGTATGTGTGTGTGTGTGTTCACCCTTTATTTGTAACGTATTTATACAAGTTTTGCTACCTTTATGTTTCAGTTTATACACATTTTAACTGGCTATTTTGTTATCTTGTTTAGTTAACTTTTGGAGGGTGAGTGTGTGGATTAGCTGCCTTAATTTGTGCATTTCTATATATTTAAGTTTGTGTAACTTGACATTAATCGGCACAATGTAACCAGTATTGTGCCGTAAAACCCTCAAACACCCATACTCTTTATTTCATCAGGACATACGTGGCTGGATCGCTAAGCAAGTTTATAAGTTACTTACGCAATACCAGATATATTTGATATTATTGCTAAAAACAGAAAACATCACAGGACACCACCACCACCTTCCCCCCCTCTCTCTCTCTCTCTCTCTCTCTCTCTCTCTCTCTCTCTCTCTCTCTCTCTCTCTCTCTCTCTCTCTCTCTCTCTCTGATTTTAAAATCAGATTTTCACATTTCATTTAGGATTGAGATCTAAGTTAAATAAAATTGATCTCTGTCTGTATATATATATATATATATATATATATATATATATATATATATATATATATATATATATATATATATATATATATATATATACATACACAGAGACAGACAGACAGAGAGGGAGAGAATCGCTGCACATATGATGTTATGATGTAGTTTGAAACTCTAGTGTTTTTACAAGGGCATGATCAGTTTCTTTCAAAATCATAAATAATTGAATTTATTTTGAACGTGTTTTCAATTATATTCTTGACAGTATAGTTGAATTTAAGGCAACACTTTAGGTTGTAGTGAGCTTTATCTGAAGATAATGTCCTGAAAGTAATTGAAAAGCAATACTTAACAGGTCGTTCTGAATATATAATGACCCAAACATCTGACTTTAATTAGAATCATGAACTACTAAGAGTATTAAATTTCGTACTTAATGCTGTATCTACTCCATGAATTCGCACGATTCCATTAGTAAATTAAGCATTGTAATTGTTGATCTTTAAAATGAGACATAATGACAAAAAACTTTCAAGTGAAATATACAGTCAAAACAGAACTCTTGTAAATTGTTTTTACTTCTGTATCTACAGCTCTTATATGTTTTCGAAATGTCAGTGTTTGTGTGTGTGTGTATATATATTGTGTGTGTATATATATATATATATATATATATATATATATAAAATGTAATTAAATTGCTTGTGTGTACAGTTTAAGATTCTTTTTATTTAATTTTGGCTTCATTGTATTTAACTGTGCAATTAATATTTTTCTCCGAGTCTGGATTCTTTTTCAGTAATGAGATATATTTTTATAACAAGGTTTGTTTATTCAAGAAGATGTATTACGTGATAATTATCATTTAGTCCGTCTTACCTTGGTAACATTGTCAACAGGAAGTTAAAATGATTGGTCAATATCAGGGGCATACATTCCTAGCGTGATCACTGTGTAAACAACTTTTGCATGATTGGTTCTTAATGAGGGTGACTGGCGGACGTGCCAAAATTAGTGTAGGAAGAGACCACATGACCACATGACCAATCTCGCGAGACTTGAAATGTTGTATGGGCTTTTAAATACGCATTCCGTATATTTTTCCACAGAGAGGCATTCTAACTTTCTAAAGGAACAAGGTGTATTATTTTTAATTTGTTGCCAGGATTGTTTGTTTTTCGTCTGAATTTTGGATTTATTAATTTATTCCCCTGTAAACTCAACAAGTTGACTTTTCTATAAAAAAAAATTCTGAAAGATATTCATGGAAGTTTATTCTGAAATTATTCGGAAACAAAGACTGTGATTCAAGTGATGAGTTGTTGTTATTCGTATACTGGACCTAATCTGACGTCATCGTCTTATATATTCTTACGTCGTCGGGACTCGAACCTGGATTCATATAGGACTATTTAGTGATAGGACTTGTGTTTTGATTCTTATGATCAACGTTTGAATTATATTTACAGACTGTAAGTCATATTTACCAAATTTAACATTGTTGTCAAAGAAAATAAATTGTTTTGTTACAATTTACAAAGTTTGTTGGCTTTCACTCTTTTCTTTTTTACCGAGTAAGAGCCCTTGTCACGTTACAAAAAATTTGGGGTAGATCGTCCTCGGATATATGAATTTTGGATAAATATTTCAGAAATTTGTTTTTGCAATTTAAATTTCCCTAGTTAATAAATTACAAGTACTATTTTACATTTTTATTTCAAAACTTATGCGAAAACAACAGGCTTTCATTTACAATGTCATCAAAAGTGGAAACTTTTCTTTCTAATCTAAATGAATAGCATTTGGATAGTCTTAAGAAAGATGAATTGCTTGAACTTGCCAAAAAGTACTATCTTTCTGAAGCAAGATCTTCCTTAACGAAAGGAGAAATTAAAACTATTTTGATCCAATATTTGATTGGAAAAGTGGTTTTGATAAAAGTGTTTTGGCATCAGTCAGTCATGAGAGACGCTTACGTTAAAGCAATGGAAATAAAAATGAAATTAAAAATGGCAGTAGAGTTAAAGAGGCGCGAGCTTCAGAGAGAAGAAAAAGAGAAACAACAGCAGTTGCAAGAGAAGCAATTACAATTACAATTTGAGAAAGAGGAGAAAGAGAGAGAGACGGGAGAGGGAGAAAGATAAACAATTTCTATTCGAAAAAAAGGAGAGAGACAGACAGTTGCAATTACAAAGAGTGAAGGATGAAATGGAATTTCAACTTAAAATGAAAGAATTTGAGCTGGTAAGTGGCAAACACGATTTCACTTCACATACAGATTCAAGTTTTAATATTACAAAAATATCAAGATATTTTCCCCTTTTAGTGAAAAAGAAGTAGACAAATATTTTATCTATTTTGAAAAAGTTGCTGAAAATTTGAAATGGCCAAGGGAGCATTGGACTCAATAATTGCAGTGTGTACTTTTCGGCAAAGCCCGAAATATCTATGCATCCTTGTCAGTACAACAGAGTTCGGATTATGATTTGGTTATAGATTGCATTTTAAGGGGTTTTGCGCTAGTTCCTTAGGCTTATCGGCGAAAATTCAGAAACTATAAAAAAAGATGCTTGGCAGAAATTACGTTGAATTTGCTAGAGAAAAAGAACAGTTATTTAAGAGATGTTGCTTAGCCAAGAAAGTTGAACATAATTAGGAAAGACTTGAACAACTTGTGTTGCTTGAAGAATTCAAAACTGTTTTCCTAATGATATTAAGAATCATCTTGAAAAGAATAAGATTGAAACCTTGGAAAATGCTGCTCTTGCTGCCGATGAGAACGCCTTAACTCATAAAGTTCCTGTTGTAAGCAAAACATTCACTCAGCAGTCTAATGTTAGGAAGGTATTTCAGCCTAATATGACTCTCAGTAAAACTCAATCTGGCACAAATTTTAAAACTTAAGCCTCTGAAAGACTTGATTAAGAATCCTTGTCTCTGCCAACGTGTACCTATTGCAAGAAAAAAGGACACGTCATTTCTGATTGCTTCAAACTGAAATATATGCATCAGATTCAAAACAGACGTGTCCCAATTGCTCTTATTTCTAAGAGGTCAAGGTCTCGATCAGTATTGAAATTAATACATTTATTGGGTCTAATAAACCCCAGTCTGATTTTATTATGGAGAATTATGAACCATTTATGTCGTAGGGTTCTACATCACTCTTGGGTGATTCGGCCAATCCTATCCCTAATAAAATTTTAAGGGATACAGGAGCTTCTCAGTCTTTTAGTGTCCGGTGTTTTCCCTTTTTCTTTGAAGTCCTGTTTAAATGAAAGTGTTCTCATTCAGGAAAAAAAAAATGCGGGTTTGTTAATGTTCCTCTCCATTCTGTAAATTTGTCATCAGACCTAGTTTCAAGATATCTGACAGTCGGTATAGTGTGTTACCTACCTGTTTAGGGCATTCATTTGTTGCTAGGCAACAAATTAGCTGTAGACAAGGTTTTGGTTAATCCACTTGTAACTGACAAAGCAACCTTTGGATCTGAAAGTTGATCCAACTGAAGAAAAATACCTTGAACTTTATCTAGCTTATGCAGTTACAAGAGATAGGTCAAAGAAAGCTCTTGAAAACGATTTTCATAAGGAAGATATTTCTTTAGCTGAAACATGTATTGGTCACGCCTTTGATGAGGTCACTTTCACTTTTACTTTAGATCAATCGGATGGTATTGATCACAGTGATCCTCTTTTAAATACTCATACTCTTTAATCTAATCAGGGTGATAAACGACAATCACTTGTCGTCGAACAAGAAAAAGATATTGAGATCTTCTGTTTGTTTCAGAGGGCCGTTAGTGAAACTGAAGCAAATGAACTACCTGCCAGTTACTTCATTAAAAATGGAATTCTTATGAGAAAATGGAGACCTCCTGAGGTACCTGCTATTGACGAATGGTCTGTGAACTATCAGATTGTAGTTCCAAAATCTTTCAAACAGGAATACTTAGTTTGACCCATGAAACGCCTCTGGCTGGTCATTTAGGGATAAATTAAACTTATAATAAGATCTTGACTCACTTTTACTGGCCACAAATAAAATGTGATGTTTGTAAATTTTGTAGATCTTGTCAAACAGTAGGAAACCCAAATCAGAATTTTCCAATTCCTGCCATTGACGAACCATTAGCAGAATTATGGCAGATTGTGTTGGTCCCTTACCTAAAACGAAGTCAGGCAACCCATATTTGTTGACCATTATATGCGAGTTAACAAGATTCTCAGAGGCAATTTCTTTGAGGAATATTAAACCAAAACTATAGGAAAACTTCTAATAAAGTTTTTTTTTTACGCAATTTTGCCTTCCCAAATCTGTCCAATCGGATCATGTCTGGACTTTTCCAGCATGTTAAGCTTGAATGTGGTAATTCAACCCAAAAGTTAAATTATGGTTTTTACAAAATTTTACTTGAGCGAATATTTGAGTTTTGTGATAGAGTTCATTCTCTCTTGCTCATTCTTTAAAATTTCCTTCAAATTAGATTTTACGGTCTTTACAAAGTAAAGGAGAGAGAGAGAGAGAGAGAGAGAGAGAGAGAGAGAGAGAGAGAGAGAGAGAGAGAGAGAGAGAGAGAGAGAGAGAGAGAGAGAGAGAGAAAGGCCTATATACATATGCATTTTACTACTTGATTCAACATTCACTGTTGACAAGTTTTATGCAGCAATTATTTTCTTTACTCATTCAACAGTACAGTGTATTTGCATTTTAAATGATTATTTTTTCTTACTGACAATATCTTAATAGTAAATATATACATAAATTAGGAGACGAATAGTACATTCCCAATTTACTACAATAACACCTTTAAAATTACTCTGCTTTATAGATGTGCATATATAAATAATACATTTTTCCTTTCAAGAATACCCAACAACACAATAGATGAGGCTTTACCTCCATTACTACACACATGCTTAATTTCATATATGGACGTATCTGAGCTTAATGAAAATTTTAGCTGTGATTTGAAAAATTGGTACGAACCATTCAAAGAAATGTTTGTATAGGTGCCATTTGTCATCATACATTTGCTTGTACAATAATAATAATAATAATAATAATAATAATAATAATAATAATAATAATAATAATAATAATAATAATAATAATAATAATAAAAACGAGGACTTTATATAGCGCATAATCTTTAAAAGCTCTAAGCGCTTTACAACATTGGACAACGCTTAAAAGGAATTAAAAACATATATAATGAAATGATTACAAAAAAAAACAATATTTGCATAGTATTTTCTGACATGTAATGGAACTTTGGTTTTTAAAATCGGTCATGTTTGGTGTTTCATTGTTAAGTCTATATTTTTAGATATATGATTTCAGTTGCATCAAAAAGATAACGACAACTGTATCTCTTTTGTTTTGGTCAATTATTCCCATAACAAATTCCCTTTTAAAAACTTGAAAATTGTGCAGTTGTTTCCACCAGCTCCTTATCACCAAATAAAACTGGCAAGAAATGCTTCTGTTTTGGAACGGTTATAAAAAAGATGAAATCAAGTCTCCAAGTTGACTTTACATAAATATCATATTGTTACAAGCCAGGGGTCTATTGCTTGACTGAGCGGTGTCAAAACCCTGGATCGAATCCGCTAGAAGTCATAAGTTTACCCCAAATTTCAAAAGACTTATATACAACTTAAGTTATAAGTTGGAAAGCCCGACGTGTCCATTCTATACATAAATTTTACAATAATCAATACAAGACCAATTATTTACAACTTGCCAAATAGCCATCAACCTCACATCCTCACAGTTTTTCTACATTAACTTTCCGATCCGCTAATAATTCACACCGTAGAAACTGTACAACTATCCCTAACACGGGGGACTATTTTAACTGCCCACCTGAGGCCAGTCGATCTACCGTTTCAAGGCACATCACACCAGTAAACCTACATCACATTTGCCACTATGGCAACATAAACGGTATTCCCCGAGTCCCTTTTCATTTATCCCATTGTGTAATTTACCGGTTTCCTGCCATAAATACTGCCGCTGCAGTCACAACACCGATGTACATCATTAGGTTTTATAAAGTGCTACATCACAGGGGCAGTCATGCGGATTGGGTCTGAGTTCGCTACTCATTGGCCATGGCATCTTAGAAACTCACTAACACTTTCTCTCCGTGACGTTTGCTCCTAATAATTGACTAATTATTTCGTACTAAGGAATATTTCCCATTGCACCGAATTCCAATAATCAAACATGTAATCACACAAACCTACAAATTGCTTAAACTAAATGCACATCTCCTTAATTTTATTACAATATGCTTGCAAGGAATTTTCCAGTTTTGTCCAAAAATGTATTTGTTGATAAAATTCTATACATTATTTTAGTTTGAAACCATCTCAGTTTAGGACACTTAGTTAGTTTAAAAGGCAATAAAAAGTATTCCTTCCAGTCACTCTCATCTGTAAACTTTTATTCTTCATTATTTTTAATACTAATGTTGGCCTAGCTTAACTGTTAGTTTTTGATGTATACTTTCACAGCTTTTTATTTTCCAGAATGAGAAAAATACAGCTTTGTGTTAAAATAGGGCCGTATATATTTTAATTAATGTTTTTATATATAAAGCTTGAAGAAAAAAAACTAAATGGCTCTGAGCATGCTTCGAAGATCTAGGATATTAACATGCATTTCAAATTTATTTTTAAATAAATCTATATGAATCCATGAAATGTTTTCACTAATAAATTCATATACATATAACATTCACTTTTTCACCCAATGGAATATCTAACTTTATCTATAATGGAGTTGTATTAAAATACCAAGTTCTCTGCAATGAATTTGTTATAATATTTAGTATATGCTGCAAAATGCATCACTCTAGAGAGCAGTCAACGTATTCCTAAAGGAAAACGCCTGTCAATGTGGTTTAGATTCTGCCAATGGAAAAAAAACGAAAAAAGAAAAAAACAAACAAAGAAACAAAACCCCTGAACTCCCCACTTTTAAATAAAAATACACCAAACATTACGCCATTCTTTCCTGTTTTGATAATGTACTGTTCTCCAATACAAAAATGTTCCTTTCAATAAATATAATTTTGAGTATATAGGTTTAACGAGAGAAATAAATTGCAAACAGAAAAGTACGATCCAACCCATCACCGATCCATATGCCAATGTGGACAGAGGTGAGATTAGAGTAATCTATAAAGGCAAGCACCTTAAACCACTCGGTCTCCGCCCTCTACCCCAACCCCGTTCCTGTGGATTATCCGAGATCGAGTTTTGTATAGTTTATCTTGAATAAATGATTAGTTATTTTTACTCTAAAATTCCATAAAATATCCCCTCTTGAGTTAATCGTAGGGAAAGCACACATATACGCTATGAATTAAATACTTGAAGATACTCACTATATCTTATATGTAAATATTTTATTTCATCTTTTTTTTTTCCCCGGGGGAATATTTCTTTTTATATCATTAGATGTTCTTGAATAAATTTTGACCGCACGATAGAAAAACATACAGACAAGAGGTATTCTTCTTGCAATGCTTTAACAATGGTAAGCTGGTGCTATGGGGGTGGGGAACACGAATGCAAGTTATATATTCTGATAATGGTGTTCTCTTTACATAGGATTCTAACCCAAATACAAACAGAACAAGAAAACGAGAAGGTGTCATCACGTGGAAGATTGTTCCCAAGAGTCTGGGATTCAGCTTCCTAAGTATTGTGTGGCTGGAATTAAGATTCCTAAGTATTGTGTGGCTGGAATTAAGATTCCTAAGTATTGTGTGGCTGGAATTAAGATTCCTAAGTATTGTGTGGCTGGAATTAAGATTCCTAAGTATTGTGTGGCTGGAATTAAGATTCCTAAGGATTGTGTGGCTGGAATTAAGATTTCTAAGTATTGTGTGGCTGGAATTAAGATTTCTAAGTATTGTGTGGCTGAAATTAAGATTCCTAAATATTGTGTGGCTGGAATTAAGATTCCTAAATATTGTGTGGCTGGAATTAAGATTCCTAAGTATTGTGTGGCTGGAATTAAGATTCCTAAGGATTGTGTGGCTGGAATTAAGATTTCTAAGTATTGTGTGGCTGGAATTAAGATTCCTAAGTATTGTGTGGCTGGAATTAAGATTCCTAAGTATTGTGTGTCTCACCTCACCTGCACCAAATGTATTACAGGTCATCACCTTCGAAGGTATAAACCTAAATTGTAATTGTCACATTTCTGCTTTAATATAAACATCTCTTACCCCCTCCATGATAGCATCTCTTACCCCATGATAACATCTTTTACCCCACCCCCAAACCATGAGAAACCTCGCTGATGTTAAAGGACTATATATGTATAAAGCAAAACAAAATAGGACATTTCAGTTAGATTTCATACAAATTCGCATTTCCCGTCATAATAGAACTAACACGTTACGACCAGGCAGTCTCATATTGTGGGAAAACTATGAATTTTTAGGCAGTACATTTCTGGTGCATACAAACAAACATTCCCCGCCAAACACAAGTCAGTCTGACATTTCCCATCATAACAGAAACAACATGCTACAACGAAACAGATTCATCCTGTAAGTACTTGTTCTTATGCCAAGTAGCACACTCTCTACAGCAGGGGTGCGCAAAATTTTTCAGCATGCAAGCTACTTATATATAAAAAAACAAGCCAAAATGATCTACCACAAAAATGCATAACATAAAACAAGCTGGAGGAGTTTCGAAGGGAAATATACTCCATTTATAAATTTCCAACTTTTCCGTTTTGTTCCAATCTCCAGGGCCGTAGAGAATGGTCTTAGGCCCTGGAGTAAGAAACGCCTTTCCTAGTTTTTGTTTAAACAATTTTTTTCTTTTATAAAACTAAAATGTGTTGTTCGGCCCGGGCCTCCTTACCGGCCTTGGGTCCAGTCACAGGGGATGTATCACTGGTTGCCTCAACCCTCTCTTGTAGGTCCTACCTTTCGCCGAAGACAGAGTTTACTACTACCACTTCTTTTCTGTAGTTATCATAAGCCACACTTAAGTGATTTTACATGTGTATATAGTCAAAGTTTACCTTACTAGAATTGAATATTTAGCATCCACCTTGTAAATATTAATAAGGATGCTCTAGTACTTTACATGTACAGGCCACGTGCACTCTTTTACAAGTATTTATCATAGTGGGCAACTCTACAGGGACACCATATGTTCCTAAAGCAGGACACTACATTTCTATATTTTCTGCCATTTTGTCCTACATATTTAGACTATTGGCAAGACCAGTCTGACAACCACTCAAAATATGCAACTCTGGTTGTAATTAATTGAATACATGATTAAATAATTGTTGGGCATATATGACATAAGTCAATGGGTGGCAATTCTTTAGGGCAATATGGAGAAGGCGCAAAAAAGCATACCTAAACAGATGAAAACAAACGCTTTCATGCAAGTGTTTTAAACCATATCATTTATAGGGAGCGAGATGGAGAGCACAACTGCCTCAGTTACAGTCTCAAATTTCAAAATTATGGACCGGCTACCCACATCAATACCCAGTATCCTGCCTCATCTAATGAACTGGATGACATCATTCCTGCCTATGTGGCAATGCCCATTTTCGTACAGCAATACTCCACTTTCGTGCAACAACCACTTCATGAGACCAGTTATTATGCAGACCAACCAGCATTGCGCTACTAAGCAGTTCCTGTGGATGACACTCAGTCTATACATGCACTCTCATGGATTTGTTTAACCCGCATAGTGCTGCTAAGCAATTATTGTGGATGATGTCCAGTTATCTGGACACTTCTATGTAACCCATAGAGAATCTTTGGATACTTCCCACGTACAATATCCATCTTGGTGCCTTTGCTTCTAAGAAATTTCTCTTTACTCATCCTTAAGCCTTTGCCACCCAAAAGAGCATATACTTAGCGACACCGTAAAAGTTATGAGTTCTAACACAATGTGCTGCAAGTATAGCGAGTTGCTATCCTCCAAGAGAAAATCGCTTCACTACCTTAATCCAGAAAAAGACAAAAACTAACCTCAAGTTTCGTCATTATTAGATCTTACGATGAGGAGTTAAACTCTGCAAATTGGGCTTGGATTGAAGAAGTTTTCTGTCTTCTTCCATCAGATTTCAGTCCTCATTTTCTCTACATCACCTGCTGGGTCTACATTTCTGACATCATGTGATCATTATTTATGGAAGAATCTATTTTTAGTTTCTTTCACAATTGGACAAAAATACTGAAATTTTGGGACTGCTTACTTCATCAATTACAAGGTCCCAGCATCTACTGCTTTTTCCTCGCAATGCTTTCCCTCAATTGGATACACACGAGTTTATTCATAACAATGTGGCCGTGGGATCAATGTTGCAACTGATATTTATGTAGATCTTTAATAGGCGAACACAACTTACCTTCTCCCACCCATAATCTCACCGGAATACCTGGAAGCATGTTTATAGAATGGCTCACTTCGTGACATAGGGGTCCAACAAACCATGGCCATGACCTTAACAGCAGCTGTGAACATAGAACTAGTGGAATGTGATGTAGTGCTCTATACCCCCAACTTTTCTTAAAAACCATCAGAGGCCTAGCTATGTTTGCAGCCTTCAACTAATCTCCTCGTTAATGGTCAAGGTTGATGTAAGTCGAACCAGAAACCATTGACGCATCCCTTCCATCCCTCACAGTCTTAGCTACAGCAGAGGAATTTGCAAGGCAACCAACAAAAGGTCACATGGTTGTCTTTAGAACACATGCCACTGGGAAGCAGTCCTAATGAATTTAAAACTGTATAAAACCACATTTCTCCCCAACAATATGGACAAATCAAGGAAGGTTGATCGTTTTTACTAGCGTTTCCATGTTACCCTCTGTATCCCAAATGACATACATTCATTGCAGATTTCGGTAGGGAAAAGCGGCTCCAATCTTACGTTGGTGAATGTGGAAGATTTAGAATAACATGTCAACCCAACAATGGTACTAATAGCTGATTAGTTATATTTTGGTGCAATACATGATTTTACGTGTTAGCCTTTTCATTCTCAATCTCAACTGTCAACGAAGACATCTCCAACTTCATACTATTTTAAAGTTTTGATCAACTAGATCTGGAATCAATATTCAAGCAAAAGCAATATGTTTCTACCCCAGGAAGAAGAAATGAATTAATGCAATGGTAGATTCTTTGTCTATAATGAGCAATCCATCTGTTAGAGAATTCCTTCGCTTGCTGAGTTTTGTTTTGCTTAATGCGGAAGTGGATGGTTGCTCTCTTGGTCTCCCATATTATTGATTCAGTGGTTCAAATAGAGGCCAAACCTTTTATATTTTATCCATCCTTAAGAATGCACTGAGGTTGCATTTCGAAGCCAGGGAAACAACTCTGGGCTCACACCAGGGATGACTATCTGCAACCTCCAGCAATCAATATCGGTACGGATACAAGCATAAAAAGACTGGGGGAACAATTCTCCTAGCATTTCAGGATGCAATAGGAGAATGGCTCCTCAGGATCATTATCAGCAGATCAATATTTTGTGAGATAAATACCGTTTTGAAAGCCTTTTATTGGTGGTTGGAAAACCTACATGGGAATGGAGTTCTAATTCACTCTAACAGTTCCACTGTGGTAATTTACCTCAGACATTTGTATTCTTGTTCGATATTTTTTAAATTGGTGTCCTCACCAACAAATCTGCATTTAAATTTGACATATCTTAGGCTGGCTTACTTATTAACGTACTAGTTTTCCTGTAAGATAAAAATAAAAACTGAATGGTCTCTTCATCCCTTAGTTTTCCCTCAATAGATGATTGAAGCGATCGACCTACAATGGACCTATTGCCGACAAGATGGAATGCTGAAACCAAGCTTAGACTCACCAATCCCTGATCCAAAAGGTCGTAGATAATTGGTGCACTTTCTATAGTTTGGATTGGTCAAATGTATTCATTTCTCCATACTCCAACACTTCAGATTACGAAGATGCAAAATTGAAAGAATCTCGTCTTATCATCTACTTACTCCACTCAGACGGAAAATCTTTGTTCAAATTCATCAATCTTGCAACAGAATATATAGGAATCGATCGAGATATTCCCTTATTTGTGTTAAGCAACCAGGATGGCAAGTATTTCATAGTAACTTAGGGTTACTGAACCTGTATGTATTGAGATATTCCCTTATCTGTGTTAAGCAACCAGGATGGCAAGTATTTCATAGTAACTTGGAGTTACTAAACCTGCACGTCTCGACCTTATTAAAATAAGCCTGCACGTCTCGACCTTATTAAAATAAGCCATTAAGAACAGTTCTCACAACAAGTGGTGGAGAATCCTTCAAGTAAAATGGCCATCAACCTCTGAGGCATACGAATAACACTTGATCATTGACCAAGTGGAATTTATCATGGGTATTAATTTATCATGGGTATTAATCTGTCTTAACAAGACATTATTTTAACTGCTAAGAACTTAGTTAGTTCACCTCTTTGGGGATCGTAAAGCGAAATCAGTAAATACATTCCTATTTATTGGCTCCAACAAGATGGAACAGAATCACTTATGAAGCCTCACCCCCACCCCCTACTTTCATTGACAAAATAGACCATCGTTTATAAATAGTCAGATATTAGTAATAATTCCTGTCTATTCTGAAACTTCATCTTAAGGTAATCTACTATACACACACACACACACACACAAATTGTGATGTGATGTGATTATGATTTTCAACGTAGCTTTAACAATTTTTCAGTCATATCGCTACAATGTCTGCAGTGTGGCAGTTTATAGTGATGTCCAGCACTAGGGCATCATGCCGTAGACATGTAGCATGATGTCCCACCCAGTCACATTATCCTGAAACCAGGCTCACCAGTCCTAACACTAACCTCTTAAAGCTAAGTGTCAAGCAAGGCAGCTGTTAGTACCATTTTTGTAAGTATTTGTATTTTTACATTGCACCAGTAATGATAGGCTTTTTCGTGCCATACAAAAGGTTATATGTAGGCTCATTTAAAAAAAAACAAGGTTCTATATTGACAAGCAATAAAAAAATCAAAGTTAAAAGCAAAAAAAAATATGTTGAGGGTAATATATAAAACTTACTGATCAATGGGAATGTAAATGATATATGTAAATGAAGATTTAAATGAAAAGGTATTGAATATAAATGATGGTACATGTATATACATTACATAAAAATGTTCAAGGTGATAGCATAAAAGTTATTAGAATAAATGCTTATTTCTTTAAGGAATTCTATAATACATGTGACGTTTATTTTATCAAAAAGTTTCTTCATGTCATGCACATTGTAGTACTGATCATGTGTAGGTTGGAGGTCGAAACACTGAAGAAATTTTTACCATCTGCATTAGTATAAGCTTTTGTGTTTATAATCCATTCATGTAAACCTCTGTACGAGCTTCTTTTGAGTGCCTGGTGTCTATGTGCAATGTTAAATATTTTATCCTGTCAAACAGAAATCCATGTTGTGTATGAAGTAACAGCAGTAACTAGCCTTTAGAGATTAGATAAAAGAGGGAAAATAAAAAAGACATATCATTGACGAGCATTGAAGCACATTTTGACAGTATTCTCAGTTCAGCACGTATGAAACAGATGCATTTACAACAGACCTCCAAATGGAGGCTTATGTATGAATGCAGAAAGAATAGTTGCTAGGCTGAACTGATAACATTTAAAGCATGTACATACAAACATAGACAGACAGACAACACAATCAATATAAGATAATCCAGTGTTTAACCTGCACCCCATCCTATGGTATACTCCAACTGTATTCTAATTGTTAACTCAGAATCTAGTTTTATGCCCAACACTGGCAGTGGAAAAGTGTTATCTTTATATCGTATTTCAAAATAGGGCTCTGGTTGACAAATTGCTTAGTTGAACCATGTTGTACCAATTTGTCATGTCCAGTCACCAAAACACTACAAGCCTGCTGAACAATCTAAGTAAGGGTTATCACCCTTGGAAACAAAAATCTTTGAATTTCTATCTGTGTTATTAGACATCTATTAGATAAATGATTAAAAATTTCACCATTATTCATTTCATACAACCCTAGTGAAATTGTATGATTAAAAAAAAATTCACTGTTATCAAATAAAACAAATGACAGGACTGATATTATGTGTGGTTACTTACAACATGAGTTTCCTAAAGCAGAACAACGTTAAACATACAAAATAAAAAGGAAAGCACATTTCTTTAAAAATTGTTTTAATTTGCATAGGTGATTTGTTTACAAGACTTAAATATGACTACAAAATATAGTTATTTAATCATACAAAAGTTATGGTTTAATATACATAATTAACAGCTATACTTATATTGTGAACAGTATATAAATTCTGTTTGTGAGAACTAATTGCATAATTGCCTGTGCTTGTTAAGCTACATACATACATACATACATACATACATACATACATACATACATACATACATACATACATACATACATACATACATACAAACATACATACATTTTAGTCAGCAATCAAGTGAACAACAAGGTAATATCTCCAGTAATGTACAGATTGCTATTACTGTATTAGCTCATCTTTGCTAGCCAATTCTCATGATATGTTAACCCTATCTACACCTTTGCAGATAGAGCAGATATTTTAGTACTTTGTCTTAGTGACATCTATTGGATTATGTACCAGAGAGAAGCCATTTCAGGAGTATTTGAGTGAAAGGTATTAGTACAAACATGGAGCAACATTTAAAAATGGCTTATTTATGAAACCATCAATTTGTGTGCTCCCCTTTTATCAATCATGTAGGAACAATGTTCAAATTTGAACAACTTAATTTTGATTGGATGCAGTGGCATGCCACCACATTCAATCAAAGTCACAGACCTGAAGCATAGAAATATCTTCGTGATCCAACACAGAAATATATGCGTGATCAAGCACAGAAATATCCACATGATCCATCAAGGTATAGATATGGTTAACATATTGGAACCTTGGCTAGTAAAGATGGTATCATCTTGGAGGAAAGTTGATACCTGTCAACATCACTATGCATAACCACAGGAGCTGAAAACCACTAAGTAATAAGAACTCTTGCTGTCCAAATATTAACCATTTATGTTTGCAATAATTATCAACAAATCATGATAATTTATGTCCCAACAGTCATGATAATATTTGACTCAATAGTCAACCATTTCATGTGATGAACAAGGTAAGTGAAGACCCTAAAACTGGATAGGCCATTCTCTTGGAAAATAATACTTGCGAAAAACTGCAGATTTCTTTATTTTCTATGATTGTGGGTGTCAACATTTTTGGTTAAATTAAGACCTCTCTGTGTGGGTAATTAAAATGTAGATAACCAAAAAATTACGAACAATAAGTAATTATTTGAAAACTGAGAACACTTTTCATTAAGTCTTTAGAATGGGGATTCAAAGGACATAAACTAAAGGTAATGTTTAAACCTCATTTTCTTCAAGTATTAAGAACAAAAGGGTGGAAAAAATAAATACAAGAAAAATGCATTGTAGAAAATCTCATATGCATTAAAACAGATCACAAATTATGCAACTATTTATACCAATAAAGTTATCTTCACATACAGCGTCTTAAACATAAGATACATAATACAGTTTCTTAAACAGGAGATACAGCATCTTAGAAGATGCAGTGTCTTAAACTGAAGATAGTATCTTAAACTTAACATACAATATCTTAACAGCATCTTGAACTGATGATACCAACAGCAGAATATGATTACCTGCATTCATCAATCTAATGCAGGAAGGAAATTAATTAAACACTATTGATATCTCAGCATCATTTCAAATATATCTTTTAATCTTACCTTTTTTATTTGCTTAGCTAAAAAACGATGAAGTCCTGCAAGTGACCATTTAAAGAATGCACAAATATTATTAAAACATGGTTCTGCAGCTTACTGATGACATTTTGATTTTAAATCAAAACAGAGAAACATGTGTAATAATTTATTTTTTATGGCTTTTTATCACACATGTAAAAATTACCTAAATAATTTATTTACTCTCTCTCTCTTTCAGCTATTAAAAAATGAATAATGCCTTCTCAAACATGAAGATGAATACTATGTTAATACACCCATATTGTATTTTCCCTTACAAATAAGAGAACTTCATTTTGATCCTGTTTTACTGAGTAAACTCTTCACATCTGTGCTCATTTCAAAATTAAATCATAAGAGTTAAACAATTCTATCTTTACAACTCCTGGCAAAGTATCAAAACATGCAATATAATTCAAATATCAATCACTCCAATATCTTTTATCATTCAAATTAAATGCTCAGTTACATAGTAAAGCTTTCTATGCTGCCTATAACCTTGAAAACTTGAAACAAGACTGATCAAAAGATTTAGGTCTTGGCAGCATTAACAGTTTTCAAGGTTATATTATATTTCACAATCTGATCAGATTCATTTTCTATAACACAATTTTTCTTCCTCTCATCCACCTAGTTCTTGATATGAATTCAATAAAGAAATCTTGCACCTGAGTGAATGCACTTTATATAAACACTGATCCTCTGTTATATGAAGTTTAATTTTTTGTTATTTTTATTTTTTTCTTGAAGTACTACATCTTTAAGTTTTTTTTAAAAAAAGGCTTATATTCCATATAGTTTTTTATTCATTTTAATCTTGGCATGAAATAGCTAGTATTATGATGGAATGCCATTAAACCCTTTTAATCATTCATCCATTTTACTCATCTAAGTTGACTGATTCTTTTTTCAATATCATGTACATTTTAGTAAACTTTTTGACTGTCAATCTACCAGTCTTTTGAAAGAACAAAACAAATTAAGCTGATAACACCACAGAACTAGTCTGGAGATGATAAATACATTATCAAACTGGGACTCAATTCAAAATTCTGACATCTGATTGGTTATAAGTTAAATCACTGACCAATCAGATAACAGATTTAAATCTGAATCTTTTTTTAAGTACATGTATAGGGATATCTTTATAATCTTAAGTCTGGATTGTTTTGACACATACCCATTCTATACCTAGTTCTGAATCCCCCTGATTTACTACAGTATTTAGGGGTAGTCACAGTAAATATTTAACAGAATATACTATACCACAAGTATGTACTAGTCATTTTAGAAAATATCTACATAGGTTATGTTCCAACATACTCTCTGATAATCATAGAAATTATTACAATCCCCCTCCACAGATACTCTTACATGATAGCTTAGCAAAAGTAACTTCCTTCATAAATACTATATGGGGTTACTTTTGTGGTCAAAAAGTTTGGTTGAATTTTCATGACAAAATATCCAAATTTTTGAAAGTTTTGGTTTTCAATTTTAATAACTGATGCTATTTATGTATCTATGTTTTTAATTTTATTTTTGGTATGGTACAAACAGGTACATCATAAATGTTTCAATGTAAAAATTTCAACATAGTCATAAATTACATTCAGAGTAGCAATCATGACATGTAAGATTTATAAATGGTTTTACATAAGTGCAAGGGGATATGTTAAAATCAGTCAGGCTCTCTCTTTGACTATCAATGTTACATCATCAAAATTGTTCATTGCTGAATAATCATAATCAAAGGTTGAAATACTGGTGTCAAATTTGAGTGACAAAAAATATTATTCAAAATTTAAATTAACGATTTGTCAAAATTAGCTAAACATGTTATACAGCAGAGTATGAAAATAGGTCACTTAATGGAGTGTGTGTGTTTTACTGATAATGTTTTCAAGTCATTGTGGATGACTGGTTCAGTGTCTAAAATTATAGTATGTGTACAATTCAACAGATTAACAACCTCAGGATTCTTTTTCTAGGGTGGAAAGTCTCAATAATTAATGCACTGGCAGATCAGAGGTCTGTGTTGCTTGTTCTACTGATTACTCCTGATAAACTGCACACACCCAGATCTGCCATCACATAATGTACTGGCAGATCTGGGTCACTGTAGTTTGCACATGGAATCATATTTAGGGGTCACTGATCCCATATTCCTAAATCCTAGATTCAGTCCTGAAGTTACATATTTCAAGTTGAATCAACTTAATATTATAAACTTTCTGTACATGTTCAACACAAGTTCAAGCAATGCAAGGGATTCAATCCGACTGTATTAGAAGTATCTGGTCTTGATGAATTGAAAATTCAGATTTAAAAAAAATAAATAAAAAACTTAAACAAATGGTGATTAACATTTCTATATTCCACACATGGTTGAGGATACAAGAATTTACTATGAAAATTCAGATAACTGGTTTGGATAGCTGAGACTGTGTGTATATCATGCTCTAAGTTACTGATTCAAAGTAATCTGTGCCAGCGCTTATACAGGATCACTGATACAAGACTGTAAAATGACTATTAAATGGCAAAGAAAGTTTCTATGTACAACACAGGACATGTGTTAAAACGGCCATCCTTGAGCTCTTGCATATGAACACAAAATGCAACAAAAACCAGGAATAATATTTGCAAAACACAGATGCCCCAATTCTGTTATAAGTCCAATGACTTAGACTAAATATGTCCAAGTCCAAAACAAATAAAAAAAATGCTGAAACATTTTTTAAAAAATGTGATAGTGTACTTAAACAAATATACCAAATTTCAACTGTCTACTTCTAGCAAGGTTTAGTTAAAAAATATTCAAGTTCTAAAAAGTAAAATATTCTGTAAGAACTGAACAAGTTGCATTTATGGCCTAAAAGGAAATCTAAATATAAATTCAAATATGTCTAAAATATTTCATTTGTCTTCTTCAAGATGTATTTGCTTAAGTATACCAACAAAGCTTTTGATAAAATAGTCCAAAATGTATTTTTAAAAATGGGTAAAAATATTTTTAAAAATTATTTTTATGGTCAAAAGTTTTAATCATGTCATCTACTCATTTATATAAAATAAATCTTCCAAATTTTATTTAGAACACTTTAAGCAGTTTTTCCTTAACAATGCAAGCAAGCCTTTTGTTCAAAAGTAGAAAGAAGTTCATGATCAAAATTTAAAATTGTAAGGCTTAAAAATCCAATCAGGTCATCTACTTACAACTATGATATAGTTTCTAAGATTTTATTGCTCTGAGTTACATAATGTTTGTGCTAAAGTATTTAAATCTAACTGGGATAAACATGCAGATACAAGGCTGTACATACAAGCACACAGACAGCCAGTCACAAAACAATATGCCCCAGTTTGCTATCACAAGGGTGACATATAAAAAGGGAGTGTTAAGAGCAAACATCTATGACGAAACTGCTCTCATGCACTTAATTAATGCTGTTTTTGTCCTGAATGCATAAAGAGGTTATGTTTATGTTATGAATTTATGATACAGATTTAAAAAAATCAAAATAAAATACAGATCTCAAATAAAAAGAAAATATCACAGATGTCTGATTCTAATTTCATCATTTTCATCCAGCTCAAACTTGATAGCCCCTGTTGATGGTGGAAGTCCTTTGGTGGGTGTGGAAGAGGACACAGGATTGTCTGAATTTCTACCTAGGCTGTTCCTGTGACAAGATGTTAAGGAAAAAACACGAAAAAAAAAAGAGAAATAACAGCTTCTGATGGAGTTCTGTATATTTTAACTTAACAGCATCTTATCATCCTCATTCAGGCCATAGAAAGATGGATTCATTTTTCAGATTATGGGATAGTAGGTATTCATTCTTGTTCTTATAAATGCTTTTGATCTTGTTTATGATATTCTCATCAATAGCATTTATTAATGTGACAATTCCACAATTGAATTGTTCACATCATATCTATCAAAAAGAAAACAATGTGCCAAAATAAATGGAAGTTTTTCTAAAGAAGAACCAACTATATAAAAAGAGTACCATAGAGATCAATCCTGGGCCCACTCCTTTTTCTCATTTTCATAAAGTTTGCCACAGAAAATATGCAACTGTATTTCATCTACCGACCTACATGAAAATTGCACCACTCAACACATTTCAAACAGTTAAAATCCGACTAAGCTTGCATTACTGTGAGGAAATTCTCCACCTCCTGTATGCATACAAATCATTCCAACTATGGAAACTTCACTGACTGCACAGGACATTGGATATGTGACTGGAAAGACAAAGGTAATTTTGCATTTAAAATTGTCACAAAATAATTCACCAGTGGTTGATTCTAACAGGTACAGACTCAAATGAATACCATGGATGAAGTGACCAAGTGGTTTGTACTACTGTATTATTAATTATTTTGGTAAAAGTCTCAATTTTTGGGGTTTTGTATTAAAAAAGTACTACATTTTTATGGGCACTTGAATTCAGTTTTACCTATCAAAGTTTGCATGTTTGTGAGTATTTAATTTTAGGGATTAATCTCTAAAAATACCCCAAATAAAGAATACAAAAGAGCATAACTATGACAACCATATGATGGCCACTTCAATGATTAAAACGATATTAACACCTTCTGTGCACAAATTCCTGTCAAGATAAATCACTTACTCTCAACATCAATGAGACTCAATGCAGTCAACAACACTAAGCTAACTGGCTATTGAAGTACATGTACAGTAATCCCCTCTTGAACAGCCCCCATCACCAGCGGTCACCCCGCTCCTTACGTCCAGAATCCGAAGGCACCAACAAATTTGTGTTCAAAATTACCCCTCACAAAAGGCCACCCAGCTAATGTGACCAGTATATTTGTGCAAAAATATATAATTTACCCCTCACAAGCAGCCGCATTTTATTTTGTAATATGTATCCAGAACCAATTTTATTCATAGCATGTGTTAAGTAATCCGATTTCTGTTTCCTGATGTGATGTTTTTGTTTTTGAAAGAAGTGTTGACTAAAGTACATGTGCCACTAAGGTTAATATTATATCATTTACACCTCAGGAGAAACCACATTTATTCCATAAAGCTGAGAAAGACTTACATTTTAATCCATACAAAAAAGGTAAGTACACATAATCTGATTATCGTTACTGTGTGTTATCATAAGATGTCTGGTTTAATTGTTAAGATAATTGTTAAGATTACACTTATTAATAGTAGTAACAGCTGAAAATTGGCAGTATTGATGTACAATACTGAAGTCTATGGGGAAAATGGTTTGATAGCCCTTATGGCTACCCTTTGTAAGATGTTGAGCTTATTTGATTCCATGATTAGTGAATATTATTATTGACAATAATTGTCAAGTTTACAAATCCTAACATTGAGGTCCTATTGTTCAGGTCAAATAAGCATACTACGTATCTTCTCTCACTTAGTGTCAATAAATGTAAAAACAATAGGGTACCAGACTTCGAGTAATGAATTATGTTACAATCATTGCCTTTAAAAAATGCATAGGCATCTTGTTTAAATGCAGAAATAATTGTTTTATCAGTCTTGTAGTTGCAACATTGATGATTATAACCAGACGTAACTGTCAAGATCACAGGGTCAGCATTGGCTAAAAAAAAAAGACAGCAGGGTACCAGACAAAGACCGAAAAATCATGTGACAACATAATTGTTGCTTCCTTTATGAAGGCATTTCGTCCGCTCAACAAATGTTTCGTCTGCATAATTAAATCGCATACAGATAGCAACATCTGAATAAATCATTACCACACATTAACATGTCATCATGTAAACGGAGACTATTATTTCAGAAAAAGTCAGTCATTATAGTCTATAACATCTGTGGGGAAGGGCTTGTCGAAAAATTGTAGGTAGAAAAAAACTTGAATAAAACAATTTTATGTTGAAAAGACTTGAACAAACAACATCGTAACCGATAAGGAATTTATTCAGCAGTAGTGGGAAATGGAGCAAATGGAAAGAGAATTGCTTATGTACCAAAATTTAAATGACGTTTTTGAATGGTTTCACGATGTGCTTGACAACACACCGCTCACATATCACGTCAAGAAGAACTATTATATATTCAGTTGAAGTCAACTATTATAACAAGAACCATTCAATAATTAATGTTGGTTTTCACGAAAATATTAAATGCTTTAAAAAATATAAAGCTTTCTTACTATGTACATTACATATACTACTCACAAAAAATTGAGTCCCCCTCTGGAAAGGCCTTATAAGGCCACTTTCTCTGTGCAGTAGGGGTGGCCGTATAAGAGGAGGACTACTGTATATGAACTCATTCACAAAACACTGTCTATAAAGTTTAACAATCAATTACTTTCTGACAACGATGGTGTTAACCGTAGCTGAAGTGTGATAAAATTCAACTTAGATCTCCATTGGTTTTGTCATTATTCCACGTGGACCAAATATATGACCAGCAGCCCCTTTTTAAATGCAATTAGCAAGCAGTACCGACGTTTGATGTTTTTAAAGTCCATCAAAGTGCCAAGATGCCAACTAAATTAAAAATAACAAAGATTGAATTGATAAACAATAAAACAATGGAATCACTCGTTTGAGCTTGCTGCATGTAAGAAAATTTTTTTTCACCACTAGACTTTACTTACTACCTTGTCAATCAAGCCAATTCTTGCTGAATGGATAATTGTGGCTCACACTAAAAATAGGTGAAAGACTAGAAATTTATCGTGGCTTTGAGAACATTGGACTTGTTTAATGCAACAATATAAAGATTTTGGTATTTACCTTACAAATATTTGTGTACTGTCCAAAAATCAGTACATGTATATACAATTTCATTATTAACTGTACATCAAGCAATAGTTTTAGCATTTTACAGTCATATTTTTCATTTATATTAAGTATTCATGGATAAAACGAGACATGCATACATGGGGATTTCATGGAGATTTCAACATTGTAACAATATTTTCACTTGAATGAACTGATTTGATTTAGCAGTAAATCAAATTTTCATTGATAATATCATGTCTCATTCTTTCATTAATTTTGAGTAATAACTATGTTTAAATACCTTGTGCCTTTATAATTTCTCTCTGTACTTCCTGATCTAACAAAGTATCATTTTTGAGCAGTGAGTGGAAATTACAGCTAATAAATACTGTATAAATATGTGTACACTGAAACAATATAAAATGCTTCACAATTAGTTTTTTAAGGGTAAAAATAAAATAAACATTTGCAGAGAGAGAGAGAGAGAGAGAGAGAAACAATTTTATGGTAGGTAGTAATGTTAATTAAAGCAGAATAATGACTTTTAAATCAATTGTAAATATATTGAAATATTTAAAGTACCTCTTGCTGGTTTGTCATTTCATTTAGTTTCTATTCCACACTAATTTGCATACACTGGTAAATGACTGGCTGAACATTCAGTGTTCAAAAAGTTTACCATGTGATTGTAGTGCTATATATTTTTTTATTAAAACCATCTTTTATGTTTAAATCACGTGTGTCCAATAAAAACAGGAACTCAAAACAGAAAACAATCAACTTATCAATATGCAAAGGTGATTATAAAAAGCCACAAAAGGCACATAACTATATTTTCTATTAAACACAATTGGCAGAGCTCTGAGGAGTTTAATAACTCAATACACAGTTGCCTGTAGTCAATCTTCATTTTGCTCAAAGGGCAGATATATGTATTTACATGTGATATAAATAAAATATATGTATAGTATGTACACTGTATCAAATATATACCACTCAAATTTTTCATACATCTTTTGGTATATCATGGATACAGCATATATATATTCATTTTTCTATAGAGCCAAGTGCATCTCATGGTCAACCTGCATCACATACAGTTCTGACAATGCTAACATGGTTGTTAAACTTGGCTCTAACCAGGATTTGCTCAGAGAATCCAGCAAAGAAGTATCATCTAATGATGCGTTACCTTCAAACCCCCTACTGAACTAATGAGTGTATGAAAGACTTCATCAATTAACATATATTTTGCTATCCAAGGTATTTTAAACATGCAAACTTGATTTATGATTTTATTTAATGTATTGATGTGAGTGCCTGCACATGTGTATGGCTTTGATATTTACACTGTTAGGTCCACTAATTCTTTCATTGTAAGTGTATTAAATGCTTTTAAGAAACCAAGACAAATTTATTTTTATTCTGATTTGAATTTACTGTCATTTGCCATTGGTTTATATGAAAAGATGGCTTATTCTCAACTGGACAACATTGCTTCTTTTTGGCCACACATATCGATTCTGCATGGCATCTTAAAACTCACCTTTTTGAGGCTCAAACACCTCCTAAAGACTGTCTGGGAATATGGCAGATATGTAAGTGTGATTCATCGTCTACTGGAAAATGTGGTTATACAGACAACTTTAATGAATCTCTGATAGAGTTGATGAAGCTTGCCGAGTGTGACTACTAACCATACTAAAATCCATCCAGACTGAGTTACAGTAACTTCACCAAATGAGTCATCCATAGTCCATGCAGGATACTTGGCATCCATTTGCTGTTGATCTTTGATTACATAAAAATGAGATGGAGCTACTGAGGTACAATGTGAACCAGCTATAACACGGTAGTTTGGAGCCATAGAACCTGACAGTGTTATAGACCAAAACATGTTATAAGCAACCAGGTCAGTTAGCAGAAGAAAATGATGCATGTACCAGAAAAAATGTGCAGAGGTGGGGTTTGGTGTGTGTGTGTAGGTAATAAATGCAGGTGCAAAAATATGTGCTTCATTGGCACACCTGTAGGAAAACAGAGAAGGCATATATAATACTTTACTTTACTCAAAGAACCCACTGGTATATATAAATGTATACTGATTATATATACATGTTTAATGTATAGCAATGAATAAAGCATCAACACCATGTACTCACCCACAAATTACGTCACCTACATGGAATCCACAATACAAGTAATTCCATGGAAATTATGTACACACACACATTTAAAATATTCAATAATTATATTACAAGTCATATAGGTCTGAATTCTGTGTGGAAAAAAAATAGCATAATCACGTAACTAATGATAAAGACATTTACTTTTCAGTATGTCCAAAGTCAGTAAAAATTTGTGTTATAAGCACCATCAGTAGAGTTTGTAAGCATAAAGTTTTAACCCGTAAAAAGGAAACTTTAACAGCACAGGAAATATGTTCAAGTCACATTGGAAAAAAAACAATCCATCACATTTCACTGCTTTTATTCAGGTTCGTTAATGACTTCCTCTGAAGAAAGTTTTTTTTTTTTTCAGTATTATTTGGAATGCACTTTATTTTGTTGTTGTTACCAATTTTCAGGTGGTTTATGTCTTTATTTGTAAAAACTACAAATTTCATAAAATTCTATTGAAAGGCTTTTGTTTTCAATTATCAGACAGCCTTACTGCAAAAGAGATAAATATAAATTTTCAATAATTAAGAACTATGAAACATTTGCTTTTGTAAGGTAAGTTTATTCATCTAAAAAGGATACACAGAGCCTGCATCTGAGGCAGAAGCTCTGACAAATGAGGTGCCAAAACTGATGTCCTGCTGAAACTTCTTCAGCCATTCCTTGTGCTCTGCAAGTCGTTCATTTGTGGACTGCTTGTCATGGCCTAAGTATGGCTGACCAATCTGCTCTTGAAGAGAAAATCTGTACTGGCGTAATTGTTCTCTGAAAATTGTACAAGTTTGGTTAAATGTTTAATTCTAAGACATGGATAATAAGTGTGTGTGTGTGTGTGTGTGTGTGTGTGTGTGTGTGTGTTAAAAGATTTTGTTGCCATTATTACAGTAATATTAGTATGAATCGTAATGCCATAAAAGTATCTGTGTCATAAGTGATGTCATCATATACAGAGGTATCTTCCAAACAAGCCACATCACAACGATGTACACAAAATCACACAAAGTGATTACATGTACTATATGATGTTATATTAAGGTTCTCATCAGCCATAATCAAATAAAATAAATTAAGCTGCCATTTTCAGTGCAATTCATGATTATGCTCATATTATACTTAATGCTTTTATAAGGAGGTTTACCAATTAAAGTCTTTCCAATCTGTTGAAAAGCACTGTTGTTTATTTATTTTAAAGTATATGGCACTCATCTTACTGCAAACACAACAGATTGAAGATTATATATACACTGCACATACTTGCATGTAAGTCAAGTCAAACTGCAAACTATAAGGATCCTTATCTGCTATTGCAGAATGCACCAGCAAATCAGGGTCTACATTGCTTGATTTACTGACTGTTCCTAAGAAACTGCAAAGATCTGTTAGAATTAACTTATACACAAGTATATATATGGAAGTATAATGGGGTCTACACTGATTGCTATAAATTACTAACCCTAATTTGCCAAAACATTAAGTGATGGCAGATCTGGATCAATGATGTTCACAGCTGGCCACACATTTTATAGCAGCAAAGAAAACCTAGTGATTTACTTCTAGGAGCTGATAAAAAAGAATTTTCAAGGAGGCATGACTTTCTGTATATACTTGATTTCAAGCATGGTTAAGTTGTGAACAACATAGACTGTGATTGTCTGTCACATAATGCATCTGCAGATTAGGGTCTCTGTTGTTTGTTGTATAGGTTACTCCTAACAAACTGTATTAACATTGATATTGTAGCAGAGTATGTGATAGCAGTTTGCCATTGGACCAACTTATATATATATATATATATATATATATATATATATATATATATATATATATATATAAAACCATGTCATCATTTGAAAACACCCAGAAAGTTTGTGAATCTAATTTTTCTAATAGAAATGGAGAAAAGCAGGCAAAAATAATCTTAAATTTGCATAAATGTTTAAAATCCACAAAATTAATTAGTCTGCCCACCATGACAGCGCTTGTAAATTTCATACCTGACTGGGGGGATGGCGTGTGAACTGCCTGGAAATGGTACTAACATACTGGTGCTGGGAGTATGAGAACTTGTCAATGGTGGTTTACGGTCTGAAAAGAATGTTCAGTTCATTTTATAAACTGCAAACTTATTGTTCACATGACAGATATCTGCATTAATTCATGCATCAATATTACTTTAACTAATAAGAAAAAAAAAAGGTAAATACCAGTATGTAAGCGAGAAAATGATTTTAATATGCAAAAACATCAAAACTCGTTCTACTGTAAATTAATATTTTCATATTATTAAGTTTATGTCAATCAAGCAAACTCATAAATTGTCAACATATTATCTGTGATTTGCTTTCTGGCAATACATATAATGGTAGGCAATACACATACTGTATGCATGTACAGTATGTATAAAATGTATATATATACATATGTATGTGTGTGTGTGTGTATATATATATATATATATATATATATATATATATATATATATATATATATATATATATATATATATATATATATATATATATATATATATATATCACTGGATATGCCACCTTTGAACATTGAAACCAAGCAGTCTAAACCATTATGACTAGAAAAAAAGCTATGCACTAGAAAAATTATTGTCTGCAGCTGACACATTTTCTTTTTAAACTTTACTAAATCTTCTTAGTTTCCTTTAATTACTACTATAGGAATAAAATATCCTGAATAGAATCATATATCCGGGATATAATCTGTATTACATAAATTTACACAAAGTAATAGATGTAGCTATGACTCATAGATTTCTAATTAACTACAAATATTTCTCAGTATCCACAACAAGTCTATATAGGCTGGTTGAGACATAATGCATCTATAGGTTGAATTCATGTAGAAACAGCTATGTAGAGGTTTACAAACACAATGTTTTCTATGTTTTATTTGTTAGTTTTGTCTATGTTCTGTATATACCTTTGAAAAAGACTCATTAAGAGTCGAAAGCACTCAGGCTAGTTAGATACTAGTTTTGTACTGTTCGTCGTCAGTTTATTGCATCTATCTCAATCAATCCCTGACACACATGATCCTTTGCTGGATCCAGTGCGCTTGAAAGGGCTGTTATTCGCGATATGATGAATTTGGCTCTCTTTATTAAATCTGGGAAAGTGTTAAGTTTAAAGAAATGTTATGACTTACAATGTTTACAAGGATTTCACCAAGGGAACATGTAGTTCCTGTGTTCAAGCAAATTATGCTACAGAGTTCAAATTGAATAGTCAGGGTCAATTATACAAATATATTATTTCATTTCTGTGAGTAGTGATTTTCCATTGAATAACTTGACATCACATGCTGGGATTTTCTGAAGTTAATTTTAGGTCTGAATTTAAGACCCATTCCCATAACAAAAACGATGTTTACTTCTCCAATTTTGATTTGTAAATTACCATTGCAGACAAAGAAAGGTAAATACTTAAAAGAAATTCCTCATAAAATACTTGCAAATTAACTTTAAGTATTTTTTAAATAAAGAAAAAAGTAACTGTATAGGAAAGTTTTCCAATTCAGTCTGATTGCTTGCAGTTTTCCTAATTAAGTGTATCTGATTTCAAAAGATTTTGGAAAATCCCTAAAATGATATGCAATATTATGCAGTGTCATCATTTTCAAAACCAAGAGGCTCATGTGGGCCTGAGATCAGTCACCTTACTTCTGCTTAACACCCAAACGCAACTTACAGCAGTTGCCCTAGAAATCTGGATCACTAGTATCCTTTCTGTACAAATTTCTTCTAGTGCTGTTAACTGTATATAATATAAATTTTTTTTTTAAAGTTTTCTCAAATTTTTATATTTTACCCACTTTAAACATCATTTATTCAATATTTAAGTCCTGTAAAACTTTCTGTAAAATTCTGTTTAGTGGTTGTATGAGATGTTTAAATGATTTTCTATTTTTAGCAATGTCAGCCATATTTAATGGCACATAAGCATCACTTTTGTATAAATCTTAAAGCTTTTAAAACCAGGATATTTTCTGTCAAATTTGGTCAAATTCTTGTTCACAGTTTTTGAATTGCTCAATGGTTTCTCTATTTTTTTTTTCAACAACATTCATATTTGATAGTGGATCAATATCATTTATATAACCTTGAAAGATCCCTAAGCCAGGATCCTGGCAAATATCCAATTCTGTTGTTGAAAAGTTTTTCTATATTTAGTAGGAGTAGCCATATTGGAAGATGGATTGGCATCCACTGAGCAAAGCTGAAAGGCCTTTATTCCAGAATGTTCCATGTGAGTGCAAATTAATCAAGATGTTTTCAAGACAAAAATTATAAATATAAATTATAACTGGACAATGCATTAAGGATGGACCATACCACAAATTTAATTGGCTTAAATGCTAGGTGAACTATAAAGAATTCATTATCTTACTTCCAAAGTATTTTCTCCATTTTCTTTCAAGTGATTGTTCTGCATTGAGCAAGAGACTTGCATAGTCCACTCTATGATGAGGGTGATGTCTGAAATAGAACATGACAT
Source organism: Potamilus streckersoni (assembly GCA_016746295.1). NCBI lineage: Eukaryota > Metazoa > Mollusca > Bivalvia > Unionida > Unionidae > Potamilus > Potamilus streckersoni. The sequence goes on from JAEAOA010002143.1 coordinate 68,598, forward strand.
TCACGAAAATCATTTATCATAGGAGATTATATTTTATTTTATATTTTAACATAGTATGTTAAATGGCAAATTTATGTCTAAAACTGTCTGTTTATTATACACCAGAGGTCAACTAACGTTCAAGTTCACTAACTTTACTTTTCATAACTTCACCCAGTAAATTAAGGAAAACCAATTATTGTTTTAAATTGAAAAATATTTTTATAATCATAACACATTTGGAGACCTTCAACTTTTTTCATAACCTGCCTTTCTGAAAGAAAAATACCCCCACTAGAATTTGGATATTATCTGTTTTTTTAGACAGAAATCAGATGTGAGTAAAGGACAAGCATTCTAAGGCATTTGCTTTCACTGTCACTGACATCACACCTCTGTCCACCTGGGTTTGAGTCTCAACTTGGCAAATGTGGGTATGTGAGAAAGCTTGCCAGTAGCTTCCCATAGGTTGGTGATTCTTCCTGTGTGTCTTCCAGGATTCTTCCTTCCCCAAATATACTGGTTGTCCTGCACTGCCTATCACTGCTGAAAATTGCATTAAACCCACAAAACCACAACAAGATGTGAATGATTGAGGGATTGGCACCAAATCCCATCATTTGTCAGTAATTACTGGAGTGGAAGTGTATGCTCTTCATGGGATATTGACTGTGGTAAAGCTAATGAGTGTGCCCATATTATGATCAGGTAAGTATTATTGAATAAATTAAATTTTAAAAACAAATTGGTTTCTTGTTCAAATATATTATCCAATCATAATATGTCAGAAGAATAGGTAAAGGTTGGCCCATTAGGACTTGTCTACAATAATTATAATTGCATGCTTACAGCTAAGGTGTCTCCAGTGTGATGTAAAGCTTACACAATCAGTTACAATATTACCTCATTAATATATAATGAATTCTGCTTGTAATTAAACTCATCTTGATAATATAAGACAATTTAGCATGTCTGATCAAATTCTTATCCCAAATGCAGATCCTTGATCGCTGAGAAGCTCAGTCAATCAGATGAAAAGTACCAATGATTGCTAAAACAGAGAATTAACATGGTGTCAAATTGCTAACCATGACATAAAAAAAACTGCGATACAAAATATTCATCAACAATGAAAATTAGGTGAAATTCAATGAAACAAGTGGGTCATAAAGAGGACAAAACTGAAGGAATTTGAAAGGCCTTAAAAATGAAAATGCATTCACAGCAGAAATGCAAGTAGTAACTGACAAATGATTTCATTTGGCATCAAGCCTTCAATCCAAGGGGAAGATCACTCATGTCTTTGTCTCAATAAGCAGATGTTATTGAGTTAACATTGCTTGGGAGTCCAGAATTTGCAAGACATTAGAAGGATTCCTAATGTATTGTGATCAGGTAGTGTTTGAAAAAGACATAATTTGCATTTGAATAACTGAAAAAGACATAATTTGCTAGTGAAAGCTGGTCGTATGGCAGCATGTGATGTTGGGAACTACATGTTTAGGCTGATATGTTGGTCTTACTTTCAGCATATCACCATAATGAGAAAATGGGAAACAAGTGCTTTTCCTCATGAACACACTGAAGCAGCCCTAGGTTGGGGATTGAACCTGAAATGTTGGAGGGGCTGATTTATACATATAGTATGTAGCAATGAAACAAGCTATGGTCTGATGATACACTTCACAGATTTTGCCATTTCATTTATTATCCACATTCTTTAATCATATCTTACAGTTATAGCCAGCATAGTATATTACAGCTAGCCTTTTGTATTCATTCACATCTTACAATTACAGCTAGACTTTTGTATTCATTCACATCTTACAATTACAGCTAGCCTTGAGTATTCATTCACATTTTACAATTACAGCTAGCCTTTTGCATTCATTCACATCTTACAATTACAGCTAATCTAATGTATTCATTCACATCTTACAATTATAGTTAGCCTAGTGTATTCATTCACATCTTACAATTACAGCTAGCCTAGTGTATTCATTCACATCTTACAATTACAGCTAGCCTAATGTATTCATTCACATCTTACAATTACAGTTAGCCTTGTGTATTCATTCACATCTTACAATTACAGCTAGCCTAGATTATTCATTCACATCTTACAATTACAGCTAGCCTAGTGTATTCATTCACATCCTACAATTACAGCTAGCCTAGTGTATTCATTCATATTTTATAATTACAGATAGCCTTGAGTATTTATTCAAATCTTACAATTACAGCTAGCCTAGATTATTCATTCACATCTTACAATTACAGCTAGCCTAATGTATTCATTCACATCTTATAATTATAGCTAGCCTATGTATTCATTCACATCTTACAATTACAGCTAGCCTTGTGTATTCATTCACATCTTACAATTAAAGCTAGCCTATGTATTCATTCACATCTTACAATTACAGCTGGCCTTGTGAATTCATTCACATCTTACAATTGCAGCTAGCCTAGTGTATTCATTCACATCTTACAATTACAGCTAGCCTAATGTATTCATTCACATCTTACAATTACAGCTAGCCTTGTGTATTCATTCACATCTTACAATTAAAGCTAGCCTATGTATTCATTCACATCTTACAATTACAGCTGGCCTTGTGAATTCATTCACATCTTACAATTGCAGCTAGCCTAGTGTATTCATTCACATCTTACAATTACAGCTAGCCTAATGTATTCATTCACATCTTACAATTACAGCTAGCCTAGTGTATTCATTAGCTAACAGCTAAAGCAATTATCATGAGTATTTAACTTTTGCCACTAATAAAACAAAGGTGACAATAAATATTACTCATTATATATATAATCAAACAATAATATATGGAAGGACAGCGAATGCATAGTATAATTCATTTGCTTGAAAAATCATTTTATTCTTCCATTTTGTTGGGCTTGATAGTTTTCAGCACATGACAGGCTATGTGTGGCAGGAAGTACAGTTAGCAGAGGAAGAATCTGGGAAGACCTCAGGAAGAACAATTGTCTATTAGAAAGCTAGTGGCAGGCTTTCTCAGATAGTCATCTTAGTCAAGTTGAGACTTGAACACACATGGACAGGGGTGAGAAGCGTGTCAAAAATCAAGGACCTCACTTGATAACTGTGCTAACTTGTGATCTTAGGCATACAACATATAAAGTTAATGTGCTAGTTACTGTAATTAAAAACTAACTTTTATTTTAGGGGATGAAAATCATGATAAAACACAACAAACAAAAATTACATTTTTGCTATGTATCAGACATTAGCATACAACAACCACAGTTCTAATTATATGTTAGGAGTTCAAAATGAGTACTTGCTTAATACAATAGAGACAAAACCTGTGTGACTTTAATAGTAGTCAATAAGCTGTTTGGATTTTGTTCCCTCGAGTGGAATTTCATGTTCAGCAGGATATTACATCATACCTTCCATCAAATATGGATGTATTACATACATTACACTGTGACTTTACAGGCACAAATGTGATATTTCCCAAGGTGCAGACTGCCTCCATGTGTGACTTGAGTGTTAATTAACATTTTAAAATGAACCTGAAAACTGAATATTAAAGTCACATACAATGAATAGATACCCAGAGCAAAGATACAACCACTGTCTCCTTAAAGCAGATGTGCACAAGAAAAGATTTGCTAATATTTACCCATGTGGAACTTTTGAGAAAATCGCTGTAGTTCACCACTATACTTACATATAGGGATTTGTGGATGCCCAGGCTTGTATGGGAGTGTGATTCCCCATGCTGCTGCCACTGGGTAGACTAGAAGTAGTGGGGTTATACACAGGGCCATATGGGGTGGGAGTTAACTCTGAAATTGAGAATGTACAAATGTTTTCATTACAACTCCTATTAATTAATGTACAGAGAAATATGGAAATCTACATGCCAAGTCAAACTAGTTCTCAAAATGTATGCTTAATGGTGACTTTATACACAGTCTTTCTGACTTATACTGTATTGTAAAGTAATCAAATTTGTTAATAATTCAGTATAAATTTAACACATACCTGAAGAGAAATACTCTTACTGATCAAAATATGTCAAAATGTGTTTGTTTTTATCGATACTCTTAGATCCCATTTTTCAGTATTACAAGTAACAGTTTATAGGCATTCCTGGCAATATTTATAAATTGCAATAGGGCAAACTGTATGCTTTTATACAAAGATCTTTCTAGAAAAGGCTGATGTTATTATAAAATTCCTGATCTATTTCTCAAACAACATTCAGAATTTATGACATTTCTTCTGATTCTTGATCCCTCCATTTACACAGTGTAACTTAAGTTAATTTTTTTACTATTAGTCACATGGGATCTTTAATGTCTGCTAGAATACATTTAGTCCGATACATTGGGGTCAAATCTCTAGTGTCATCAAAGTTGGAAACGTTCAGCTACTGATATTGTGGCATACTTGTCTCCCCTTTCTCACATCTGTTATAACTGAGATAGTCTTTTTTCTTTTCAGTGACTAAAGGAATTTAAGGGAATTTTACTAATTTAGATGTGACATCTACAAGTCCTAGGACAATGTAACTCTAACACTAAATCAGACTCTTCCATAACTGTAAAGACTAAGTCTTTTTAAATTTCTTTTCTTGAGTATTCTCTGGGAAAACAAAACTGATCATAAAAAGACCAACCTCTACTGGGTTGTGTGGGTACAGGGGTGCTGGAAGCACTCTGATTAGATCCCAATGCTGTAATGACATGAGACAGTTCCTTGTTAATCTTCAGTAGGGTCCTAGCAATGGGATCATCACCATTAACCCCAAACTCGGAGTTACGGGAAGCAGCTGCTGTGGATCCGAGCAATGCTGGGTACCTGTCATTGTTAGGTTTTGCTAGAGCTGCAATGATATATAAAAAATAGTGGTACTGGTGATGGCAATGGTGGTAGTGTCCTACTAAAGATTGTAAATCTCAGATTTTCTCCCTTAAGCTCTGCCTTGTAAGAAAAAGCTATATAAAAATGAACAAAAATTCCTAATTGAATTCCAGCTATGTATAGCACACAGAATTGGGTTGTATGGTTGGATTTAAATGACACTATTAGCTCTATCATGGAACTAAGTGCCTTTCCAAATGATACAATGTGACAGTTGATGCTGGCTGGTCTGGGCAGATACTGAACTTACTATCCTTGGATTACAAATCCAATGCTCTACCATCTGAGCAACTGTGGCTCCTCTGCAAAGAACTATGATAACCAAAAAAGGAATTCCTTTATTTTATCTAGAAAATGTAATGCTACTCTTCGCAAGTTTGAACTACACCTCATGAAAATGATCCATATCACTAAACTATTAATCTACCGATGTTTTGTGCCACAAATACCATATTTATCTATGTAAAATATTCTCTTTGGAGAGAAAAACATCAATCTACATCTACCATCACATAAGCTGATCAGTGATATTAATGTTCACTTGAAATCACAAATATAATAATAAATAAAACCAATAAGCTTCTCCCTGACCCAAAATGTAAGCCATCCAAAAAGTCTGGTTGATGTATGTAATGAAAAACTAATGTGATTGGATTGAAACCATTTTTCTCCTCTGTTATAATGACTTGGGCCTATGACTTTTAACCGCAAAATCTGCCAACTTCTTCCTTAGTCCAAGTACACACCATCCACAAAGTTTTTTTCAAACATGAAATGTACAACTAAAGTTATTATGCAAAAAGCATTTTTCTTCTTGCACTCTACAAAGTTTCATAACCACAGATGAAAGATATCTCAAATTATTGCACCAAGATAATTTTTTCTCGTTTGTCATGGTGACCTTGCTCTTTGACCTTTTGACCCCACAAATTATATGATTCTTCTTAAACCCAAAAGCAAGGAATCCATAAAGTTTGGTAACTGTAGATAGTGGGCAACTAGAGTTATTGTGCATACATGAAAATGGTAACAGACTACATCATTAAATAATATGCCCCACCTTCAGGCAGTCATATAAAAAAAGAAAAGAAAACAAAAAAAGAGAGGAAAGGACAAAGAACTGTTGACTTACTCTGTAGTATATTGTCAAGGCTGTTGTCAGTGCTGCTGATGCCACTGCTTTCTTCATCCTCACTCAGATCTAGGTTAGGCAACTTGGCAGGGGCATAGTTATGTTCAAAGGGAGACCACTCTTCATCTGAGTCCAATAAATCCTGTAGAAGAGACATTGATGCCTTTACTTTCCGGTTTGCTGATACTGTAATTTATACATGTTTTTTACATCCCTAAAGATATTTTTTTTTGAAACTTTTCAAGGCCTTGACCAGTTTTCCAAGGAGTATTTTAGTTTTTCTCAATAACACTCTGACACTATGTACAAGAAACAAAACAAAAAACTGAAAGCAAAATACAAACAATGGAACTCATTTTGTGCCTTATCATGATATGCAGTGAAATAATCAAGAAATGCAGATGAGCATCATTCCAGAATCATACATGTAAATCCATCCTGAGACATTTTGTTCAAACTTGTATCAAACATAACCACACAAATCCTGTAATATCATTTTCAGTCACTGTTTGAAATGTTTATTTAAGCAAGTATGCACATGCATGCAACTTTTTTTTCTCTGAATGAAACTTTCTAGGCTTGTCACTAAATGGGCACATTGCTTGGAGTAGCTTGTCTATTGTTTTTCTTCTGATGAATAATATGAATGGTTCTCAAAGTCCATAATAGTTCTCTTTTTAAAACATCATCCTTAGATGCACAATAATCAATAATGCTTGTATACAAAACAGTCGCTGATAACAGTAGTGATCGAGGCATTGTTAATTGAGCATTTTTGCTTGAGATAGTAAAGTTTTGGAAATCTCTTTTTGTCAACAGTTCAATAAAATAAATGTGGTGTGACAGCTGATGAACTGGGAGCTCTGAGTTCTCTGAGGCACTCATCTTTACAGATCACTGACATCTCACCTCTATCAGCATGGATTCGAGTCTCAGTCTTGGCCAATGAGGTATGTGAAAACGTTTGCTTGCAGCTTCCTGTGGGTTAGTGGTTCTTTCCTGGATTTTCAATGGGTTCTTCCTCTGCCAAATATACTGGCAGTCATTTATAGTCCATTATGTGCGCAAAAATCGTGGTAGACTTATAACAACAACATCTGAAACCCTCCATTTCTATTATGCTTCTCACTTTTCATATGATCCTTGAAAGCACTTTCTTTTATATTGGAAACAACCATTATCTTGTCTCAAACTTTATGAATCGCTCTGTTTTGTCTCTTCTAATATAAAACAGGTTACAGTCCCATTTGCTGTTGTATACAGAGCTCTAGGCAGGTCAAGTATGAGCTAGATCAGTAATATGCATTGTCATTCCAGTTACAATGCCACCTAATTGTTCTAATAATAACCATAGTCAATTTAGATTTATCAAGTTATATTCGCTTAAAAAAAATTAAGCTATGTTTTAGTAATGTGGCTTTGACAACATTTATCAAAGTCATGGAGGCTTGGAGGAAATAAAGAATTTATTTTCCCAGAAATTCAAGGACATTTCAAATACAAAACCAACTTTTTGAAACTGAAGAACTTTAAGCACCGTGCAAACCCTGTTTGTAAAGTAGAAATAAATTTCTATCAAGAGTATACTGTTTTTTTGCAAGAGATTGTAGCATCTATGGCCACAATAATGATGGTAGAGGTAATCTTGTTCCTCACTCTTGTTGATGTTGTTGTGGGGCTTAACGCCATTTTTCAGCACATGATAGGCTATATATGGTGGCCAGTATTAATGGTGGAGGAAGAAACCGGGAAATCACCAGAAAGAACCACCGACCCATGCGAAGCTACTGGGAAGCTTTCTCACATATCCACATTCACCGAATCCTAGACTCAAACCAGCAAAGACACAGGTGAGATGGCAGTGATCTGTAATGGTCATCGCTTTTGACCACTCGGCCACTTGGGGCCCCTCCTCACTCTTAAACAGCATATGAATTATATAATAACTTTCACCAAAATTTAATTTTGTGCAATAGAAATGCTGTCTTCTCAGGTACATGCCTTGGAAAATTACTAAGACATTTTTTTTTAGTGGGGGGGTAGGGGGATTTCTAGTGATTCAGACTAAGTCTGAGATTGAATGACTGTAAATCAATATTTTTTGCATCATTTAATTCAGCCAAGTTTGCTTTCTGAATTCCCATACCACTGGCACACAAAGTTTGACCACTGCACTCTTTGATAATAATTGAGATATTTTTTTAAAATCATGGAATTATGCATAATACTTTAGCAGAATTAATGTATGAGCCAAAGGTTTCTAAATTTTCTCTCAGTAAATTGTTGTTGCATTGTGCTTAATGTGGATTTGCAGCACATTATAGGCTATACATGGCAGCCAGTATAACTAGTGGAGGAAAAACCCTGGAAGAAGTACTGACCCACAGGAAGCTACTGGCAAGTTTTCTCACATACCCACATAGACCATGTCTGGCACTCGCATCCATAGAGATGGAGTTGAGATGGTAGTGATCGGTAAAGGCAATATCAGGAAACATGATTATCATTGTTGTTTATTTGATAGTTACTCTACATAAGAAAACCAAACATACCAATCCTTTAAGTTATTATTCTGTAATTATTGTTCAATATTATTGGGCTAGTAAGTATCAAACAACATATTATTCCTTTATGGTCCTTATTCTGTAATGTTCTTGTAAAAGAAATCATTTCAGATGAAAGCTAAGAATTGTACTAATGCAGAAAGTAATTACAGTAGGTTAAAACAAAGATTGCTTGTTTTTCAATATGATAACCAATTTCTTACAGAAATAACTTACTGGCTCTGTACAGTAATTTCAAATCCAATAGTAATAGTAAACACTGTCTTCAAATTGTTTAAGCTTCTTTTACAATTCCAGACATCTCCAACAACAGTTATTGTTACTAATCTCTTGTCTCCTCAAAAAAAAAATTCATGACATAAATTGCCAGAATTATATTTAGCACTTAAGTAATATGAAGATAAAATTTATAGGAATCCAAAACATGATAAAAAAAAAAAGCAGTCAAGAATGTATTAAAGAAGTTGACTGGCCTATATTTAATCGTGATTGGTCATACTGCTCACAATGCATGAACCAATGAAATTTCAGAGCCTAAAATGTAATTGCATTCAAAATATGGAAGTAAATGTAAAAGCTTTTTTTACAAAATCTCAACATTAATAATACTGATAACAAACCAATATATACCTCTTGCTATCTGCTACTGCTCACAAAATTGAATTTGAACCATTTCAAATACTTACATTGCCCTGAACTCTGGTCCTAAGTTTCTGATAGTGTTTCTCCTTCTCCCTGATAAGCTGTGTGCCAGCATTCATCTGGGCTGTCATGTTATCAAGCTCTGCAGCCTCATTTTCCAGACTCTGTCGCACGTCTTCCAAAACATTGGCACTGTCTGGTGACAACACCTGTGGAATGAAAAATGAAAGTGTCATAATCTAATTATATTTTGAATCACATATTTCATGATCATTTAATTTATGCAAACATTACAAAAAGATATCTACAACTGAAGAATTTGGCTGATAAATAACTCTTATTATTGCAAGAATAATTTTTCTTCAATTATAGTTTTCACATACATGTTCTTCACAAATTTCATGAAATTCTGTACATGACAAAATTATGTGGTTCACAGATATCAATGTTTTGATACAGTGGTTGCAGTAGTGGTACATCTACAGCAATAAAAAATAAGTTTTTATTTTGCAGCTGTTTGCAGTTTAAAAGTATGTCAGATCCTAATATCTCACCATAAAATTTACAGCTGGACAGTTTATTATCAATGAAAAATGCCCTATAAACTTACCAGATCCTTATGAATAATATGACTGCATAGCAGCTTCTCGTCAGATTACAACTGTACAGCTTCTCATCAAATTATTACTGTAAAGCTTTTCATAAATGCCCTATACTATGATCATATCCTAATGATTACTGATACTGCATAGCTTCTCAAATTACAGCTATACAGTTTATCAAATTACAGCTGTACAGCTTCTCATCAAATTATTACTGTAAAGCTTTTCATAAATGCCCTATACTATGATCATATCCTAATGATTACTGATACTGCATAGCTTCTCAAATTACAGCTATACAGTTTATCAAATTACAGCTGTACAGCTTCTCATCAAATTATTACTGTAAAGCTTTTCATAAATGCCCTATACTATGATCATATCCTAATGATTACTGATACTGCATAGCTTCTCAAATTACAGCTATACAGTTTATCAAATTACAGCTGTACAGCTTCTCATCAACTACAAATACCTTATAAACTGAATACAGACTAATAATTTCTATTAAAAAATATCAGTTCCCTTTACAAGAGACAGCAATAAATGTACAGCAATATTGATTATGCTTGAAAATGTTTTTTTAAATATGACGGCTTCTTTGATTTCACTATGACTTTACTCTCGTACTCTGAATTGACAAAAATGATCTCAGTGCTTTGTTTTCTTGAGATGGGTTTGGGGTGAACTATTACACTGGTCACCCTCTTATAAGGCCAACTAACCTTGATGGCCCCTCATGTGGGGAACAAAATGATTAAATATACAATGTTGGAGACATGTGATTCTATCAGCGGTAGGTTCAGCGGTAGGTCAAAAATACTGTTTTAAAGCTGTCTACTGCAAATACTGTTTTAAGGTTGAAATCTGCTGCTTTTGAAACTAAATAAAAAAATGAAAATTAATTTAAAAAACTCAAACACTGTCATTTTATGTATTTTATTATCACATTAGTGAAACCCAACCAGAACCAATCTATTTTTGGGATGGAAATGTTCCACCAGTACAATGATCATGTGTGGCGGCACATCAACAGGATTATAATTATTTAAAATCAGTTGACATGTATACACAAGAAGCTGTAAACTGATGTTTTGGTCTTGTTTAATTGTTATTGCATTATTCAAGGAATTTTCATAGAAATATTTAAGGACAGCTCTTACCTTTTTTTCAATTCATATAAAAATGCTGAAACATGCATTCTCATAATGCTAAAATCCACTGGCCAAGATAAATTACAAGTTAAAGAATGCTGTGATATCAGGCTTCAGGTGTGTAGATGCTAGTAGCAAATGGGTCCTGCACATAAAGTATTTGAAGTTTTGATGCAGAGAAATTAATTTCATGTCTTAGATAATGTGTATCAGTTAAAAATATACTACAAGATAATTAATATAGAAGTTCTGATAAATTATTCATTAAAGCATAAATACAACATGTAGCTTTTTATTTCTTTAGTTAAGTCTAAATCGATCTTTTTTGTTTTAATTTACAGAGGAGAAACTTGCCAACAGATTTTTGGATACGATTGGTGAAGAAAAAGCCTGTATGGATGACATTCAGGAATACATTTTAAAGTTCAAAGTTAAGAACTTCTTCCTTTGGATGAACATAGCTAGGAGTATTTTCAGAGAGAAGTTAGCTATCTTACAAACCCCAACAACAAGACAACTGAACTAGAACATGTTTGCTGGCGGAGTGTGGTTGTCAAGTACTTACAACATTCTAATGCAGATACAGACCGGACATTTTCAATTTGTTGCTAAATACAATATGATTCAAGGGGAAATATGGACCAGAGAACTATTATCACCTGTCCAGTGTGAAGTTTAATTACAGTGAATGTAATACATGGTCACCTGACAGTGAACCTTGTGAAGGAAACTAAAATGCTATTGGATTTTATAAGAAAAATATTTGCATTGAGAAACAACTGTTCCTTTTATATTAACTGACAACATAATGACCCATGTTAATTAATTATAATTGTAACATTTCTATTAGAATCTGAATCGGATTCATTTACAAAACTATTTTATTACTGTTTTATTACATACATATTATGGCCAAAGAATGCTCATTTTATTTTCAATTCTTTTGACAGGTAAAATTTTTGTCAATAAAAAAATCTATTTGTTTATAAGCCAATCTATTGATCAAAATGTGTAAATCTACCTGTTTGAAATCCTTGTTCTGTCACATGTATGATTTTGGTTTTTGGCAGTCTTACAAAAAGCCTCTCATGTGGGGACAAAATGGTTAAAAATACTACTTTTGTATTTCTCAAGGAGGCCTAAAATAAGGATGGCCTTTTTAAAAATGACATACTGATATTTAGCAAGGTGACCTTACAAAAAAGGGTGGCCTCTGTAGATGGTGAACACTAAATTCTTTACTGGAAATTAGCTGGGAAAATATCACTTTATCAAAATGTTGCTACAATTCCAAGAGAAAAAATAGAAATTCACATTTTGATCGTACCCCCTGTTTCTGTTTGACCATGTCTTTAAGTAGTTCCTGATGAGCCGCCTGTAATGCTGCATGGCGCCTTTTCAATGAGTGACGTTGTTTACGTAGGAAATCTTTGGCCATATTAATAGCTTTATTCTCTTTGTCAAGATGATTTCTCATACCACTGAAATAAAAGATAATTTATAGATGATATATCCCTCCAGTCCCCTACTTCCATGACAACTCTTGTCACTCCCAATTTTATATGACTACCACCAGTACCCAATGCTCCATGACTCTCAATTTTTAATCAACTTACTCAATGCTCCATCTCTCCAGTACTCTATAGTAAATCACTCTCAATTTTTATACTACTTATACTAGTACCCAATGCTCCATGACTCTCAATTTTTAAACAACTTACTCAATGCTCCATCTCTCCAGTACTCTATAGTAAATCACTCTCAATTTTTATACTATTTATATTAGTAGCCAATGCTCCATGACTCTCAATTTTTAAACAACTTACTCAATGCTCCATCTCTCCAATACTCTAGAGTAAATCACTCTCAATTTTTATACTTATACTAGTACCCAATGCTCCATAACTCTCAACTGTTAAACAACTTACTCAATGCTCCATCTCTCAAGTACTCTAGTTTAAATCACTCTCAATTTTTATACTTATACTAGTACCCAATGCTCCATGACTCTCAATTTTTAAACAACTTACTCAATGCTCCATCTCTCCAGTACTCTAGAGTAAATCACTCTCAATTTTTATACTTATACTAGTACCCAATGCTCCATGACTCTCAATTTTTAAACAACTTACTCAATGCGCCATCTCTCCAGTACTCTATAGTAAACCACTCTCAATTTTTATACTTATACTAGCACCCAATGCCCCATCGCTCGATTTTCAAACAACTTATACAATGCTCCATCTCTCTCAATTGTTATACTACTTATGTGAGTATTCTATGGCATATCATTCTCAATTTTTATACTACTTATACCAGTACTCTGGTATATCACTCTCACTTTTTATACTACTTATAACAGTACCCAATTCTCCATCACTCAATTTTTATACAACTTACTTAATGCTCCATCTCTCTCAATTTTTGTACTACTTATATAAGTACTCTATGGTACATAACTCTCAATTTTTATACTACTTATATCAATACCCAATGCTTCATAGCTGTCAATTTTTATACTACTTATATCAGTACCATATACTCCATCACTCTCAAGTTTTACACTTCTTAAATTAGTACTCTATAGTATATCACTCAATTTTTATACAAATTACCCAATGATCCATCTCTCAAATTTTATACCACTTATACCAGTAACCAATGCTCCATAACTCAATTTTTTTACACTACTACTACTACTACTACCTGTACTCAATGTTCTGTAACTCTCAATTTTATACTAGTACCCTACAGTCTACAACTCAATTTTTATACTACAAATACCATATCGGACATAGCTTGATTGTGACCTTAGACATTTCTACCCCAAAATCAAAAGTTTTCCATATTACCCTAAGAGTAAGCCATCCACAAAGTCTGATCAAGGAACATGCATTAGAACAAGTTTTTCTGCATATTGCATAGTATTACAGCTATAATGACCTTGACAAAGGTCACCAAAATCAATAGGCCCTTTCCGGACTTTAAGCACAAGTCCTCCAGCAATTTTGGTCAAGTTAGTTACACTGAACAATGATTGTGTGACCCTAAAATAGATAGGCTTCTTCCTACCATTCGTGAAAGTGGAGCAAAATGTTTAGTCAAAGTAAGTGATGTAGAATTATGTTACTGTGCATAAACCATTTTCTTTCTTTGGTCATTCTCTGTTTTCCCAAGTGCAAATTATCCACAAGTTTTGTGACTGTAGACAATGGAGAACTGAAGTTATTGTGTGGAAACCATTTGCATCTTTCAGTCAATGAAACTGACCGCTGATGCCAAAATGAATACATGTCTTGCCTACACTGTGTGCAAGCTAAACACAAACTTGGTCTATGTGATGTAGAACTACTGTTATTGTGCAGAAACCATTTTTCTTCTTCTAGCCAGTCACATTGACCTTAACCCTAAACAAACTGGGGTCTTCTCTAACCCAAATGCAAGCTATCTACAAAATCAAATAACTGTAGATCATGCATAACTCAATTTATTATTCTGAAAAATTCTTTCAGTCAGTGACCTTGACTTCTGACATTTCAACCCTGAAATCAATATGGTTCATAATTAACCCATGTGCATGCCCTCCACAAAGCATGGTAAATGTAGATGCCCTCCACAAAGCATGGTAAATGTAGATGCGCTCCACAAAGCATGGTAAATGTAGATGCCCTCCACAAAGCATGGTAAATGTAGATGCCCTCCACAAAGCATGGTAAATGTAGATGCCCTCCACAAAGCATGGTAAATGTAGATGGTCAACAAATCTAATTATTATGTGGAAACCATATTTGTTCTTTCAGTCAAAATGACCTTGACCCTGAAGCTTTTAACCCCCAAATCATTAGGTTTCTTTGTTTTCCTAAACACAAACCATCTACAAAGTTTGGTAACTGCAGATAGAGGAGAACTCAAGTTAACAAAATTCAGACACATGGATGAACAAATTAAATGCCAACACTTTGTCAAAAGGCTGGCATATAAAAGTACATGAAGTTGGTAATAAAATTAGAATTTTAAAAGATCTAATAACAGTCTTTTTTTGAGGATCTTAGCACGATAAGTGGTAGTTATCTGTTTCCCATGTTTTAAAACATTTAAGACAATTCTGTCTAAAATGTATCCAACATTCAATTGTCAGAGGTACCATGTCAAGAGAATGCTGTTATGCTAGCAAAGAAGCAACATTTCTTTATGCTTTATTGTTGAATATACTGCTGCAAATGTTGATGCTTGACCAAACAGAAAGCATGTAACAATTATTGATGTTCAAGACTACTGAATTCATGTCTAAAAAACCTTTTTTCTAAATGAAATATCATTCGTTATTCATTTTTAGCTATTGGCCATTGTAAATTTCACATTCAAAATAAAATGCTTAAAAACGAGACAAACTTCTTTTAGTTTTCTAAACATCAGTACTGAACTCATTCAGAAAATCTTGAAGATCTCTTACCCATAGGTCGAGTATTTAACAGCTGGAATCTCTTCAACAATGCTATCATCTGACAACAGATCGTCCCATAAATTTTTCTCTGACAAGGAAAAATCCTGAAAATACACAAGAGAGAATATATTTAAATTGCAAGTGGTTCAAATAATCATATGCAAATAAAATCCTTCTTAGTTAAACATATTATATCCTATTTTTTAAATGGCTAAATAACTAAAATTATCAGTAGTAGATCTACATCCGAAAAAAATTCTGCCCAATAAAATTTATTTTCTAAAATACCTCAAGGTTTTCATGAGACTCAAAAACTGAATGGGTAGACAGACACAGCCACAGCTATTTCCCACAATCCCCAACCATATTTAGATATCGCAGTGACAAAAGAACCCAAAGAAACAAAGAAGACAGAATTATCTACATCCTCAACACTGCTAAAATGCAAAATGTCTCCCAGGAGACAAAATAGTTGGTCAACGATATATATATATATATATATATATATATATATATATATATATATATATATATATATATATATAATCATATTTAAAAAATATATAGAGAAGTGATTGGCATTACAAATGTTGCTCCTTTGATTAAATTGTGAACTATATATATATGAATGATGGGCATAAAATGATGGATGGAGTAAAAACAATATAGAAATGGAGGAATTGTGAATAGTAATTTGCATATTTTAACAGTCGCTCTTATATAAATACCAAATTTCATAAAGATATCTTAAAATGGCTTTGGCAGTTTTGCCCAGTATTAAGAGAGGATAAATGACAGATGAATAGATGGACAGATGAATAAACTTTTAAAAAAATAGCATGAATGAAAAACTATGAAATGAAGAAAAGATAGTTCTCTACGACTAGCCTAAAATGTATGCCAAATTTCATAAAGAGATCTAAACAGTTTTTACCCTGGATGAGAGCATGGAGGATGGATGGACAGAAACATGGAAAAAACATTAAAACTTCTCAGACTGAAGAACTATTAAATAATAAAAGCACATTTCTGCCACTAGCCTAAAAAGTGTACCAAATTTCACTGAGAGATCTTAAACAGTTTTTTTACACTGGATATGAGAGTGTGTATGACAGATTGACAGACAAAACTTTAAAAATACTGATACAGAAGAATTATGAAATAATATAAGGCACATCTCCACTGCTATACCCAAATCTATACTAAATTTTAAAGAGTTTTTGCCATGAAAATGAGCATGTGGATGATGGACGTACAAAAAAATGGACAAAACATAAAAAATACAGAAACTGAAGAATAGTGAATAGAAAAGGCACATCTGAACCAATAATGTATGTACCAAATTTTACTGAGACATTTTAAATGGTTTAGATGTAATACTCTGTAAATAACAAAATAATGTGTGTGAATGAATGAAATGGATGAATATTAAAATGCTGTGGATGGGATAACAGACAAACGGATAAATGTTAAAAATACTTTAATTGTGGAATTAATAGCAAAAGATACTATTGCTAGTAAACTACCAGTCACAGAGATCTCCTAAGTAGTTTTAGAGTTATGTTCTAGAAATGAAAGTGTTTATGACAGCAAGAAGGATGAAAAAAATAAACAATATTTAAACTAAAGAATTGTGAATTGCAAAAAGTTCAGTTGGACTACAAACCTAATACACAAACCAAATTTCAAAGAGATATCTTGAATTGTTTTGATACTTTTCCCTGATAATGACAGTATATAATAAATTAATGAACAGACAAATAGACAAAATAGAACCCAAATTAAATATTGAAAATACTACTGTGAATAGCAAAAGGTACATACAAACCATTTGGCCAATAACTACCAAATTTGAAGGAGATAACAATTTTCTTTAAGCACCTTACTCAAGCATTATACTGTCTTCAACTGAATAAAACTGCCAAAACAGCTCTTGCTAAATATTTACAAAATGATCTACTAACATCATCCTCTGGCTTCCTTCGCCTTCCTTGAGCTTGAGAAGTCTTTTGTTTCCTTCTATGTATACCTGCAAAAAACATGAACAATAAATCTTTATATAATGAGCATAAAATAATATATATATATATATATATATATATATATATATATATATATATATATATATATATATATATATATATATATATATATATATATATATATATATATATATATATCGTGTGTGTGTGTGTTTCTTCAGTGAATGGTCTTTCTGACACTGCTATATTCTGCTACTATTACAATTTAATTTTTACCTTGCCAAACAATTTTTATCAATTAAGCAAAATTAAAAATTCAGTTAACAACTTTGGGTATTGCTAAGCTATTATTTACACATGTAAGCTGATTAAAGTACTTCAAGCACATAAATCAGTTAAAAGTTTGGTATCTATTGATTTCAAAGATGATTCAATCCAGCATTGAAAGTGATAACAAATAAAGAGATATCTTTAGAAATTTACAAAATAATGCAAAATAGTGTATTCTATAATGATCCGAGTCATTAGGAAAATGCCAGGTGCCATTTATACTTTGGCTAAAACAAGAGGCCATGTCATTCACCAGGCTTATGTAACTTGGCAGTTGTTCAAAATTTTATCATATGTTGATTGATTTTAGTTATTTTACAATATCAAATATGCAGTTTCCTCCTCATAACTGAAGTCATCCAAGATCTTGATCTCTACCCAGCAGATGAAATATGACTTCAAGAATGGGAGGGCAGCCCAGTCAATTAGATGCAAGAACATAACATTAATATGCATCACTCTTGCTCATTACTAAACTCTCCACAATCCTAATGGCAGAAGCATCTATTCCAAGTTT
Source organism: Potamilus streckersoni (assembly GCA_016746295.1). Taxonomy (NCBI): domain Eukaryota; kingdom Metazoa; phylum Mollusca; class Bivalvia; order Unionida; family Unionidae; genus Potamilus; species Potamilus streckersoni. Next base: position 86,859 of record JAEAOA010002143.1, read on the forward strand.
GATCAAAATAAAATATGGCTTCCAGAGTGGTAAGAAGTGAGCTCAGTCAATGTTTTCACACTTAGGGTTTAGCAGCATGTCAGCACAAACATGGCTATATATAAAGGTAATGAAAAAAAGGCTAAAATCCAAAATTATAAAGGTAAAAACTTTGAAAACTTTAGAAAGATAAACATTTCCTAATTAACATAAACATGTAATCTAACATGATGTTGTTGTTGTTGTTGTTGTTGTTGTGGGGTTTAGCGCCATTTTTCAGCACAGGAAAGGCTATACATGGCGGCCAGTATTAATGGTGGAGGAAGAAACCGGGAAATCACCGGAAAGAACCACCGACCCACGAGAAGCTACTGGCAAGCTCTCTCACATATCCACATTCGACGAATCTTAGACTCGAACACACGCAGATAGAGGTGAGATGGCAGTGATCCGTAACGGACAACGCTTTAGACCATTCAGCCACTCGGGGCCCCATCTAACATGATAGAGGATAAAAGGTAAATATGTGAAATTTTTTAAAGATATATAAAATAAGACCTTGACAAAGCCCAATAAGTATTGGGTCGAAATTTTGTTATATAAACTATATTCCTTTACCAATTCCAAGACTTTTCTTGTAGTACATAATCATAATGCTTATTAATTGAGACTGTATCAAGGTTTTGCTATTTTGGTCATATTTACCTGTAATTTACAGAACATTGGCACCATTTGTCTGATACTGAAAGACTTTTTTGCCAAAATGGTTCAAGTGCCAGCAATCCTACTCACTTTGGGTGGTGAAGAATGGTGTGATCATTGTTGATCAATAGTAATATGTATAATTCATGATTATTTAACAATGACATAAGTCACATGCTTTCGTCTCCAATGATAATTAATTCCTAACCATGACCATCGTGATGATAGTACATAAAATTTAACAATTAATCAGATACCATGAAACATTCTCATTTTAAATTAAGCAAAGGATAACCAAACACTCCTACATATCTTTACCTGCATCTTGAAACCATTTGTACCTAGTAAAATATATTTCTTTGAGAATACTTTCCAAACAATAGTAACATACGAGAACTGCTACTAAGTTATTATGACTTGGAAACATATTTGAAGAAGAAACCACCACGTTTTCCTAGTAAAATATGTTTCTTAAAAATCACTTACCCAATCTTAATACCTTAGATAGTATTAGATCTCTTAAGATATTGTGACTGGGTAAAGTAATTTCAAGAAGAAATAAGGTTATGTAAATGTTTATTAACATTTGGTAATTGTAGCTTTATTTGAACGCATAAAAATTTAAAGCTGCCATCTTATGACACTTTCTGTCAAATTTGGCAAAAATTCTATTCAGTGGTTTTTCAAAAGAAATCATTTAATTTTTTATTTTAGTTCTATTAAGGGCATCAGTATTCGAAGGACATTCATGCCTGAATGCTTTCTTTCAGACTGTTATGTTTTTAAATAATGAGAACCATATTTAATGTGAGAAAAGGGTTTCAGTGCAATGAAATGGACAGCTGTTTGTGCCAGAATGTTCTGTCACTTGGTCAGTTTTCTTTTGAATGGTTTTTAAGAAAAAGTTTAAAAGCTTTCAAACTTTATTATTGTTGGCCATATGTCATTGCTGATCTGCATCATTCAGAGAAAACACAGAGCTCTTCATGCCTTGATGTTGGATAAATCTGGTCAAATCGTGTGGAGCAGTTTCTGAAATAAAGTTGTTTGACTGCTTTTTTATTGTTATTATTATCAGCCACAGCTGATTAACATCATTTAAATAAATCTAAAAGCCCTTAATGCCTGGATCCTCTCAGCTCCATGACTAAATTTGACATGTGAGTTCTGAAGAGTTGAAAATAGCATTTACTGACAGATGCATAATGGAAATAGGTTGTTTCTGACCTTAGAATATTCTAGACACAGACTTGTTTACAATTTTATTGGAATTTTCTATTTGATTCATATCTAGGCCAAGTGAAAATGTGTATTGATTGGAGCTTGGTAAATAAATAATTCATTCTGTTTTAAGATCAGTCTGTTGGAATCCTTACAGTTATGTTGTGACATGAGAGGAATTATTAATTTAAATTGTTTTTTGGATTCAGAATAACATATTATTTTGAAATTATTGTGAACTCATTCAAAGACATTCTGGACTGAATCATTGCAGTATATTAGGACACTGAAGACTATTTGAATTCATTCAGAATATTCTGTATTTTTGGACTTGTGACATTTAGGATTATTTGGAATTTAACTCACAATACTGTATCTTTTAAATTTTCACAATGTATTGAGAAAAAATAAATTGTTTGTTGATTTTACTTAAATTGTTGTTTTCATTTCTTTCCTGGGGGCCCCGAGTGGCCAAGTGGTCTAAAGCGCTGTCCGTTACGGATCACTGCCATCTCACCTCTGTCTGCGTGAGTTCGAGTCTAGGATTCGGCGAATGTGGATATGTGAGAAAGCTTGCCAGTAATTTCTCGTGGGTCGGTGGTTCTTTCCGGTGTATTCCCAGTTACTTCCTCCGCCATGAATAGTCTATCGTGTGCTGAAAAATGGCGTTAAGCCCAACAACAACAACAATAATTTCTTTCCGCTACTTAAGACCTAGATTAGTTGCAAAAGTTATACAGAAAAAGTGACAGACAGAGTGATGACAACATGGATAATACATCCCAGAACAGGGATCCAGTCAAACAGTTTTCTTTCCTCATGAGCAGTACCCTTAAACTGATGTCATGAAATATTAAGCTGTTCAGTCATATATCTGGTTAGTTTGAATTATCTTCATAAAAGGACACACAAAGAAAATAGTCCACTCAAGCATTTGTAATCAATTTTACCTGAAGTAAAATTATCTTCATCTTCATTAAGATCCCCATTGACCAAAGTTCTATATTGTTTTTCAGCTCTGTGTTTCTTCTCTGTGTAACTGCTCCGTAGCCTCTCATCTGCAATAGTTTTCTCCTCCTCAGCTGCCTCAATTAATTTCTGCCGAACACTGTCAAGTTCTATCCCCTTCTTCTCGATTTTGTCCTTCATGTCACTGGAAACAAGATAGAAACACATATACTCTAACTTCTTATGAGAGAAATAATATATAAATGTAAACTTTCATTTACATAGACAGGTAAAACCTGTTTTAATGCAATGCTCAGGGTCCAAAGAATAACATCATGATGCAGGCGGGATCTCGTTAGCAAGTGTTTAAAAAATCTTCCCACAAAAAATTTGCATTGAAATTTCATTGTGATAAAGTTTTAATTAACCTACTGATCATATATTGTTTGTTTTGTTCAATGAGTTTCATAAGATATCACATATACTTCAGTTTTGAATTGTATACATGCAAATATGGCAGAAACAGTGCATGTTGAAGTTAAGGCAACATTAAACGCAGAGCTGGGGTTAATAATCTGCTAGGGAAATGAAATTATTAAATTAAAAAATGGTGCCATAATGTTATAAGTAGAATCACGTTATGATATATCATGTTATAATGGGTTATCAGAGATCCAAAAACTCCTACATTAGCCAGATATGTCCAGTCGATCAAAGGATCTGACCAGCACTTATTATGAGAAACTGGAACCTAGTTATGGGAGTTCTTAAATATCATTATATCAACTTCACATTTTATTTTTTTAGCCATTTAACTGCTAAATAACACTCTAAAAAAAAAAATCAGTGTTCATTAGGTCAAGTCTTTTATTGGACAAACAATAAAGACATTGCCAATTAAGCTTAGTTTTTTAAAAAAAAGTATGGCTAGGTCTTATTTACAGTTAATTTGTCAAACAGTCAATAAAGGTGTTATCAATTAAGCTTGTTTGGCTGGTATATTTTCTCTAATGCTTGAACATTCTCTAAATTCAAAACATAATCAAAACGAGGTATCAGAGTTCATCATCCTTACATATCAAAAATCCTTTAACTAAACAATTTTCATAGGGTCAGAAATAATAGATATTTGACAAATCCCTTATGACATGCTTTGAATCAAGGCATATCTACACACAATAGCTTTAGAGCAAAATAATCAAAGCCTATTCACAAAGTAAAACATTAGATACTAGCTACAACAACTCATTTTGACTATCTTCCTCTAAGATTCATTTGGAAACCTCATCAAATAAAACTTCACCATCCAAAATGCATGTTAATTAAGTGTTACATAATTTTGAAGCAGCATGTCAGTTTGTTATCTGTTCTTAATTAATGTCAAAGTGCAATTAAAATCCCATGATCTCTGAATATGTATCATGGACAGCAACTTTTCTGTTTTGGTGAAAAATGACAAGTTTATTGGTACTTATATCTGTGGAATGGAGAAAGGGATAAGGGTTCATTGTTTTCAAAGAAGTGAATAAGGATTGTAATATTTCCACATAAGAATGATTCTTCATGGAATTAGTAAAATAGCAACTACAAAAAAAAACCAAACTAGTACATACATATATGTACGTTTAGTACCGATACTTCAAATTGACTGTCCACTCTGACTGATCTATATAAACTGATACAGAATTAAATTCAGTATCTCATATCAAATTAAAACAATCTGGCACTATGCAGTACAATAATCTTTCATAATAATCTCATATTTATGCTTAAAATCAATCTGAACCAAAGTAACAAGCTTGTTTAAAAAATTGATTTAACACAATTATCCTATAGCAGTTTAAAACAAATCAATATAGAAAATGTGATCTAAGTATAAGCTCTGACTTAAGACATTTTATGACAGCTGGACCAGATAACTGTAATTTTACTCCATATAGACAGATTGTCTACTTGTTTCATATATAAAGGAGTACTGCGGACAGCACATTATATGCTGTCTGTGTACTTAAAAGTTCTATACCAGTAGGACACATTATATGCTGTCTGTGTACTTAAAAGCTCTATACCAGTAGGACACATTATATGCTGTCTGTGTACTTAAAAGCTCTATACCAGTAGGACACATTATATGCTGTGTATGTACTTAAAAGCTCTATACCAGTAGGACACATTATATGCTATGTACTTAAAAGCTCTATACCAGTAGGACACGGGTGCCTCAGAGGATATCTGATCAATGGGTCTCACTGACCATGACTCAAGTCAAGATATGTGGTCTTGAACTAAACTTAATATGCAAAGAACATTTTGTTATTCTACTAGCCATGACATTTTATCTCAAGTATCCAAAATGTCTAGGTTTTGTAAAAAATTACTTTAAGTGCAAGATAAAAACAAAATTTTATCATTTTACTCTTCAACAAAAGTTCTTTGAAAAATCCAATTTTGCTTTGAGTCACAATGACCATGACCTTAAACTTTTGACACTCTAATCAATAGACCTATTCTGTATTTTAAGTGCAAGCTCTCCATAAATTTTGGTCAAGGTATGTGACCTAGATCTAAATTTAGTATGCACCCCCCCAACTTTTCCTTCTTTTGTTCTTTCGGATGCAGGAGGTTGTAGGTTTGATCACTGGCCAAGTCATACTAAAGACTTACAAAAATGGTACTAACAGCTGCCTCGCTTGGCACTCAGCATTAAGAGTTTAGGTTTAGGACTGGTCAGCCTGGTGTCAGGATAATGTGACTGTTTGGGACATCATATTACAAATCTGCAGCATGATGCCCCAGTGCTAGATATCACTATAAACTGCCACAATGCAGACATTGCAGTGATATGACTGAAAAATTGTTAAAGCTACGTTAAAAATCTAAATCACACACATCTTTCATTTGAACAGATCTTGACCTTTTGAACCAGAAGTCAGTAAGCCTTTTCTTACCCAAGGTGTAAGCCATTCACAAACTCCAGTGAAGGATTATTGTCAATAATTACATTTGCAAGTAGAAACCATTTTTCAATGATCTCTTGAACCCAAAATCAAGAGGCTTCTATCTTGTTGACATTTTGACACAAACTTAATATGCTTCCTTCTTACCTCAAGTTTTGACAAAGTTTGGTCAAGGATGATGGTAGAAAACTTTAGATATCATTTGAAAAATGAAATAGGGAACAAATGGATGGATACCATAACATAATGTGCTGTGCATTATGGCCATCATATAAAAATGAACATGTTTTTAAAATGGTGTTTGTCGTTATCATAAATACATTGAATGCTTAATTGGATGATGTCCAGATGAACAGTGTAAACAAAAATTATCAACCAGCAAGGGCACAGCACTCTGAATTTCGGAAATACCCACATGACTGTAGAAACTGTACATTTGAATTCAGCACTCAAAGTTAAAGAATGATACAACAGTAATAGCTGAAAATACTAAAATGTTGGTCAATATAATCTGTTAAAAGTGTATCTTCCAATTCATTACTTCTCAACAGGCAATAAAACAACTTTGCATGTCAAAAAACAACAAATTCAAAGATTACTTTTTGTTTTTTGAAACCATTTATGCTTTTCATCATCAAAACAAAATTCTGATTAATACAGGGAAAGGTGTGGGTATGTCTTCCTGATATGTATACCAATTTACAAAAGTTGGAAGATCATAGTGATACAAAAAAACAGTATGAATAATATTCCAAAAGACCATAGTGATGTCAACAGTATCAATCATATTCAAAAAGACAAAGTGATGTTGACAGTATAAATCATATTATTCAAGACCATAGTAATGTTGACAGTGTGAATCATGTTCTAAAAGATAAAGTGATGTTGACAATATGACTCATATTATAAAAGACAATAGAAATGTTGATAGCATGAATCATATTCCAAAACACCATGGTGATGTAAACAGAATGAATCATGTTCTAAATTACCACATGAATCATGTTCAAAAAAGACCATAGTGATGTAAACAGTATCAACCATATTCTAAAAGACCATGGCAATGTCAACAGTGTGAATCATATTCTAAAAGACCATAGCGATGTCAACAGTGTGAATCATATTCTAAAAGACCATGGTGATGTCAACAGTGTGAATCATATTCTAAAAGACCATACAGATGCCAACAGTATGAATTATATTCTATATATTTTAAAAGACCATAGAGATGTTGACAGTATGAATCATACTCTACAAGACCATAGTGATGTTAACAGTATGAATCATATTTTAAAAGATCATAGTTATGTTGACAGTGTGAATCATATTCTAAAAGAACATATAGATGTCAACTGAATGAATCATATCCTAAAAGACCATAGTGATGTCAACAGTATGAATCATATTCTAAAAGACCATGGTGATATCAACAGTATGAATCATCTTCTAAATGACCACAGTGAACTGAATAGAATGAATCATATTCTAGGAGACCAGTGACCTCAATCTCATAAATTATATTCTAAAACACCATAGTGATGTCAACATTGTGAATCATATTCTTAAAGACCATAGTGATGTTGACAGTGTGAATCATATTCTAAAAGACCATAGAGATGTCAACAGTGTGAATCATATTCTTAAAGACCATGGTGATGTCAACAGTATGAATCATATTCTAAAAGACCATGGTGATGTCAACAGTGTGAATCATATTCTAAAAGACCATGGTGATGTCAACAGTATGAATCATATTCTAAAAGACCATAGTGGTGTTGATAGTGTGAATCATTTTCTAAAAGACCATAGAGATGTCAACAGTGTGAATCATATTCTTAAAGACCATGGTGATGTCAACAGTATGAATCATACTCTACAAGACCATAGTTATGTCAACAGTGTGAATCATATTCTAAAAGACCATGGTGATGTCAACAGTATGAATCATATTCTAAAAGACCATACAGATGTCAACAGTGTGAATCATACTCTACAAGACTATGGTGATGTCAACAGTATGAATTATATTCTGAAAGACCATATAGATGCCAACAGTATGAATTATAGTCTACATATTCTAAAAGATCATAGTAATGTTGACAGTGTGAATCATATTCTAAAAGACCATGGTGATGTTAACAGTGTGAATCATATTCTAAAAGACCATGGTGATGTCAACTGAATGAATCAAAGTTTAAAGGACCACAGTGACCTGAACAAAATGAATTATTTTATAAAAGACCAGTTACCTCAACAGCATACATTATCTTCTAAAACACCATGGTGATATCAACAGTATGAATCATATTCTAAAAGATGATAGTGATGTTGACAGCATAAATCATTTTCATAAAAGACAATAGTGATATCAACAGTATGAATACTATCCTAAAGGATGATAGTGATGTCAACAGAATGAATCGAACTCTACAAGACCATAGTGATGTCAACAGTATGAATCAAATTCTACAAGACCATAGTGATGTCAACTGTATGAATCAAATTATACAAGACCATAGTGATGTCAACAGTATGAATAGTATTTAAGACCATAGTGATGTCAACTGTATGAATAGTATTCTAAGACCATAGTGATGTCAACAGTATGAATAGTATTCTAAGACCATAGTGATGTCAACTGTATGAATAGTATTCTAAGACCATAGTGATGTCAACAGTATGAATAGTATTCTAAAAGACAATAGTGTTGTCAACAGCATGAATCATATTCTCAAAATGATGCAAGATAACGTTAATCATTGCATAAATTTGGACATTTTTTCATTTCTAAAGAAGCAATTTTGCACACTGGGAAAATAGCAGCAAAGCTACAGAAATGATAATACATGATAAGCCCATCAACAAGTTTAACAAACTTTTGGCAAATATTTATGTACAATATCTAAGTCTGATTAAGATTCCATTCCCTCCTTTTGGAAGATCTATCTGGCTGGCCTCTGGGCTTATCATGGAAAGGATTGCAAACAGCATGCTGTTTTATAATATGTCTAACTTTCAATGACACAAAAGCAATGCAGTATTCCCTCATTATAATGCAAAGCCTATGGGTGTCATAGAATATACTGTGTTACAGTGAGACTTCCTCAATGGAGTACATTACACGTATACATACATGCCAACCCTGACAGAGGTATAGGCATAATTTGTGCTAACATAAGGGGCAAAAAAAAAATCATAATCTGACCACAAACCTATATATTACTACTACCAATATTAGTACTTAACTTTCATGAGGCAACAACATCACAGTTAAAAATGTACATGTTTACTTTTACTACTAACCTGGATCTCAAGGCCAAAATATTTTGAAAAAATAAACAAATTCCATGTGAATTAGAACTAGAATACCAAAACAAACAAACTGAAAAAAATTATCTATATTCAACACTAACTTTAACTGGTCTACATGTCTAACTTTTGTCAAATCATCTTGGGATCCACAAATTCTACATGAAGTGCTCAAAATTGTGCTTTATTGTATCACTCTTTTATTCTTTATTTACAAATTTGTAAAGCGGAGTTGATTTGTCCTTTTTTTTGATCTGACATGTTTTTAAGTTTTAAAAGATGCATCTGCTCTAAGAAGTTTCGTCCACAAGTCAAATAGAAAAAGCCCATACGATTAACATCTGGCAAAATTTTCTTTAAAAGTCGAGACAGGTCTGCTACCTAACTTCATCATCAATATAATGAATCTGCAAGGCAAAGTTTCAAATTAAAGAAAACCCATCTGCTTTCTTGGAAACGGGGGCCATTTACAGTTGCTATATATAGAAAATTAGGAAATTATATATATGTCTTTGCTTGATATATTAACTCTTACACTGTTCTCATGAAGCAGTCTTTTGTTTTAGAATATTCTCAAATTTTTTAAGACAAGTGGAATTAAAAAGATATTAATATAAATGACAAACATATTTATTGCTTTATATTTATTTTTAATTTTTAATGTACCAGAAAAGTGAAATCCATACACAGACATGCATAAGACAAGGTCTGGTGAAAGAAAGTATAATGATTATGCCAAAAGTGTAATGGTTGGCTTGTATGCATATAAATTCAGAACTATATAATAACATGGGATTCAGGGCCATACCTGTCTTATAACAGGAACTAATGGCATTATAATGAAGGAATGCTTTTTATCTTTAGCAGATACAATGGGGTGGCATTATTAGCAGTTAGTATGCAGATGTAATAAAGATACTATTAGATTCCTTTTGCTGGGTTTGAAAGATTGTAAGACTTGACTTTTATCATCCAGACAGTTTTGAAATCATGAAGTATACAATGTTTCCTGACGAGGCTACTGGAGAGTTTCATACAAAAAAGGGAGACCTTTTAAGAGTAAAATATTCAACCATTCTTGAGCTCTGGGCATAAACTATAATACTTTTATCAGATGTATATGTATCTGAAAGTAAAATGACCAAGTCTGAGTCGATCATGTGATTAAAATTTTTTGTAAAAATGACTTGATCAAGGTAATGAAAATGGCATGATTTCAAATAAACAGGGAACTCGATTAAATAGAATCTTAAACAAGATTTTTAACTTGGAAGGCTAAAAAAACAAAAATCAATGAAGTTATTTTTTTTAAAACTTAACGATTCCCATTTTCAGTTCAAAATTCAGCAGAAAAAGTGTTAAAATCTGTTTGATATGCCCAAAATAGAGTGAACAGGAATTCGATTAAATAGAATCTGAAACAGGATTTTCAACTTGGAAGGCTAAAAAAAACAAGAATCAATGAAGTTATTTTTTTAAAACTTATCGATTCCCATCTTCAGTTCAAAATTCAGCAGAAAAAAGTGTTAAAATCTGTTTGATATGCCCAAAATAGAGTGACCAGGGAATGTGTCAAGAGATAGCCAACAATCAGTATCATATGCTGTATATACACAGTAATAAGTTGAGTCCAACTGTATTCAACACAGACCCTGATCTTCTGTCACATAATGCACTAGCAGATCAGGGTCTGTGTTGTTTGTTCTACTCATTACTCATAGCAAACCACACAGACCAAAATCTGCTGGTACATCATACAACAACAGATCCATGTCTGTGGAGTCTGCTGTAGGACTCGACTTAAAAGTCAGAACATATGATAATTTTATTTGGAAATAACGAGGAATATTGACTAATCCCACAGCCAGGAATAGTTTAGGTCACATACATGCTGACCCATGCTACTCACCTATATTTTTTCAGATGTTCTGAAATCCTACAATTAAAGACCAGTCATTATGTGTAATGGTAAAAGTTTTGATATTTTTTACTGAATGTAAGAGCTATTGCAGTTCCGGAATATATCTGGGTGAGATGGCAAACCAAAATGGTGATGTAGAATGTAGTCTTTTACATGTTGGACATTAAGAGAAAATCATTATTAAGAGTTGTGTCTCTAAATAAAACTTAACTTTCATGTCTGGTTGGTCCTGTTTAATGGAAAGGTCCAAAATAAATAGGTATTCAAAAAACATAGAACACTGATTTACAAACCTGCAGGTATCCCCCTTCAAAAGGGATACAAATAAATATGCTAATAATAACCAGTTCAATTTCAAAGGAAAAAGAAACGAATAGCAGAATATCTCTTTGCATTCTGATGATGATCAATGCCACAAAAACAAAACGAAAATTTTGCACCAAATGCATTCACAAAATACCATCTCATCTTCACTGTTCAAATGCATGATACAGAAGGTAAAAATCAACATTTGTTTTTTTTCATTTGCTTTTTCATTCCTTCCAAGAAAAGAAATTTAGATCTCATACTGGTCGACCATATTACTGTGATGTTTCTCCACATTAAAAAAAAAATAAATCACCAGAATATTGAATATTGACATAAAATTTGTATCAATGAAGTCATGATCGATGTTGGTTGATTGCTTTTAACAGCACTTTGAGATCATTGTTGTGTATATCAAGCGGAGGATATGGAAAATAAGGATATAAACATGCAGGTAACTGGGCCTGATACGGACAGGTATTGAATCTGTGACCCTTGGAATACAAGTCTGATGCTCAACTAACTTAGCTACTGCAGCTTTCTGAAGCTATAAGCATATCAAACATGTGGATAGCAATGATATTAAATAACTCTGCTTGAGTTTTCAGCTTCCTAAAGCTCTGAATCATGGGTGTCCAACCTTTGTTGGCAAGGGGACAAAAAAATCATAAAATGCTTAAGGTTGGAAATCACAGTTCTTATCACTAATTATGCATACTAATTAAAATGTATATTTTCAAAAAGGACTGCCTACTTGACACAGGCCACACAATGTGAAGGGCTGTGCTGCATGCAGACCATGGCTGAACATGCCTGCTTTGATGCAAATCATATACCTGAATGGAAATGAGAAAAAGTAACTGCAAGTTTATCTCTATAGACAAGGATGGACAAATCTGAAAATTGATCAATTGCCCAGAACTTGATTTTATGAAATTGCAAAGCATGCAAATATTGACTTTATATCATAAATTTAAAAAAAAAATCAAAGCAAGAAACTTAACATTTAAATTGTCCAGCAAAATTTGTAACTTGTCCAAGGCTGCTTGATGATGAAATTTTAATTGTCATTTTCTGCATTTAAAATCTTTCTTGCCTTCTTCATTCATAGTATATTACCTAAAAATATTTTGTGGGATTACATTCTTTAAGATTTATTCTGTGAAGACCTTTATTACTTACCTCAGTTTTCGGTTAATGGTGTCCCTGGAGAGTTTCAGCTTGAGGACTTCACCCTCAATTTCCCTTCTCTCCTTTTTAATTTCCTCCAATGATTCCTGCTCCATCTTCAGCTCTTCATTTAGTTGCCGTCTCTCTTCCTTCATCCTCTCTAATTCATTGGCACTCAGCTTCACTGTCCGGTTGGCAAAGGCCTCCTACATGTACATACAAGAAAATCTGTATATAACATTCACTCTGGGGACATGCTAATAGAGGTCTTCATAGACAGAAGACCTTTATATACACATGGGTGTAATGTTGGTTGATTGAAAGAATGAAAGAAGGAAAGCTGGACAGATAGACAGTTGAGTTTATAGGTAGACGGAAGGATAAATGACAGATTAAAGTAAAAGATATTGCAGATGAGTTCTCTTTCATTATAGTGCCATCAATTATACTGTGAGTATTTATAAAACAGAATCATGCCATGGACACCAATACAAAATCAAATTTAAATTCAGTATAATTTCCAACTTTTTTGGGTTTAAACATTATTGTATTATTGTAACCACTTCATTCAGGCATCAGCATTTATCTCCACTAGGCCATGACTGTATTATTGTAACCACTTCATTCAGGCATCAGCATTTATCTCCACTAGGCCATGACTGTATTATTGTAACCACTTCATTCAGCATTTATCTCCATTAAGCCATTACTGTATTATTGTAACCATTTCATTCAGCATTTATCTCCATTAGGCCATTACTGTATTATTGTAACCACTTCATTCAGTATTTATCTTCACTAGGCCATTACTGTATTACTGCAACCACTTCATTCAGCATTTATCTCCATTAGGACATTACTGTATTACTGTAACCACTTCATTCAGCATTTATCTCCATTAGGCCATTACTGTATTACTGTAACCACTTCATTCAGGCATCAGCATTTATCTCCACTAGGCCATGACTGTATTATTGTAACCACTTCATTCAGGCATCAGCATTTATCTCCACTAGGCCATGACTGTATTATTGTAACCACTTCATTCAGCATTTATCTCCATTAGGCCATTACTGTATTACTGTAACCACTTCATTCAGCATTTATCTCCATTAGGCCATGACTGTATTATTGTAACCACTTCATTCAGCATTTATCTCCACTAGGCCATTACTGTATTACTGTAACCACTTCATTCAGCATTTATCTCCACTAGGCCATGACTGTATTATTGTAACCACTTCATTCAGGCATCGGCATTTATCTCCACTAGGCCATGACTGTATTATTGTAACCACTTCATTCAGCATTTATCTCCATTAGGCCATTACTGTATTACTGTAACCACTTCATTCAGCATTTATCTCCATTAGGACATTACTGTATTACTGTAACCACTTCATTCAGCATTTATCTCCATTAGGCCATTACTGTATTACTGTAACCACTTCATTCAGGCATCAGCATTTATCTCCATTAGGCCATGACTGTATTACTGTAACCACTTCATTCAGCATTTATCTCCATTAGGCCATTACTGTATTATTGTAACCACTTCATTCAGCATTTATATCCATTAGGCCATTACTGTATTACTGTAACCACTTTATTCAGCATTTATCTCCATTAGGCCATTACTGTATTACTGTAACCACTTCATTCAGCATTTATCTCCATTAGGCCATTACTGTATTACTGTAACCACTTCATTCAGCATTTATCTCCATTAGGCCATTACTGTATTACTGTAACCACTTCATTCAGGCATCAGCATTTATCTCCACTAGGCCATGACTGTATTATTGTAACCACTTCATTCAGCATTTATCTCCATTAGGCCATGACTGTATTACTGTAACCACTTCATTCAGCATTTATCTCCATTAGGCCATAACTGTATTACTGTAACCACTTCATTCAGCATTTATCTCCATTAGGCCATTACTGTATTACTGTAACTACTTCATTCAGCATTTATCTCCATTAGGCCATTACTATATTACTGTAACTACTTCATTCTGGCATCAGCCTTTATATCTATTAGGCTATCACTTTATTACTGTAAACACTTTATTTAGGTTGGATATCAGCATTTATCTATTGTAGGTGATAAATGTACTCCATGATTCTCAGCTTCAGTATTCACTAAGAGACTAAAGGATACCTATAATTAACACCAGCACAATGGTGATGTACCCAGTCTGCCACATCCATACCACATCTATCATTCTGGTGTATCTAATAGTGTACATATTAATTCTCTCTTCAATACAATATAAGGCCTGGGCAAACAAACACTACATATCTGATTTGTTTTCTCAAGAAATCAGTAAAAGTCGCAATATGAACCCAATTTGTAGATTTTACCAGGAAAGAATTTTTTTGCTTAGTTTAAAATTACTTCCAAGAGATGTATTAGACTGACTTCAGTAACTCCATAAAATTGACAAATAATGAGCAGCATGCATTGGAACTAAGTTTTTGCTCTTAACATACAGATGTGACCTCAGAGTTGGTCAGTGTATGGGTAATATCCAAAACTGGATAGCAAATCACCAGAGAGCAGAGTCACTTGTTGAGCAGCTTTTGCACAGAGTGTTACTCTAGAGTGATTGCCACTTGTGATAAAAGTAATGGAATTAGTGTAATTTTATATCTTTATAAGTAATATTACTGTTCTGTTTGATTTATATTTTCTATACCCATTTGCATGCACAAATTCATTTATGAATTTTGTTCGTTACATTGTAGATCGGCACATAATGTAGTTCACAATTATGAACTCCAACTAGTGTATTAGAGTGATGGAGGGTTGTATATAATTTACTAATATACCTAATATATAGGAAGTCATGGGAAAGTTGATGCTGGTAAATGTGATGCCAGATCCAGCTGATGCTAAATAAGAATACCTGCTTTAAAATGTCAGTATCTTTAGACTATTTTCCGTTAGGTTTGTTGTAAGCATTAAACCTCAATGATTCAATTTTCTCTTATGAATATGAAATTAATTTTAAAAAATGGGGACACAACCCTATTACAAATCGAGTTGACAAGACAAAACTCATACATGGCACATCCAGGTCTATAAATCGAGTTGACAAGACAAAACTCATACATGGCACATCCAGGTCTATAAATCGAGTTGACAAGACAAAACTCATACATGGCACATCCAGGTCTATAAATCGAGTTGACAAGACAAAACACATAGATGGCCCATCCAGGTCTATAAATCGAGTTGACAAGACAAAACTCATACATGGCACATCCAGGTCTATAAATCGAGTTGACAAGACAAAACTCATATATGGCACATCCAGGTCTATAAATCGAGTTGACAAGACAAAACACATATATGGCCCATCCAGGTCTATAAATCGAGTTGACAAGACAAAACTCATACATGGCCCATCCAGGTCTATAAATCGAGTTGACAAGACAAAACACATACATGGCACATCCAGGTCTATAAATCGAGTTGACAAGACAAAACTCATTCATGGCCCATCCAGGTCTATAAATCAAGTTGACAAGACAAAACACATAGATGGCACATCCAGGTCTATAAATCGAGTTGACAAGACAAAACACATAGAACATAGATGGCACATCCAGGTCTATAGATCAAGTTGACAAGACAAAACTCATACATGGCACATCCAGGTCTATCCAAAAATGTACACACCAATCTGCATCAGACTATGCTGATCAGAACTGAATTCTGAGCTATATTGGTTACAAGGAATTGCTGTATATTGATGTAACACTGATGGAAACGGGGCAATAACTCCATCAAAACTGGACCTGAATGGATGAAACTTGAAAAGGCACATCAATACATAATCAACTGCATCCAATTATGTGTAAGGGTTTTACAGCTGATGTTAGAACAGATACACACAGGTTGGCAGATAGAAACAATAACTACTATGAGGCTTCTCCCTATCGACTCATGGTCCTAAACAAGAATCCCGCATAATGCTAAGTCTCTTCTGCTCTGATATGGTATACTCCAAAATCTTTGAAAACTTGTTAGAACTAAACAATTAGTTTACATAATTCACTGCAACCTACTTCTGCACATGATGAGTAGAATCCTCCAAATTAAATACAAACCATTGTGTTCCGTGACTATACATTCACAACAGTGTAAGGGAAACCAGGTTAATGTAAAAAAAAGATCTACATCACTGTGACCTACTTTTGTCCAAGGTGAGTAACATCCAAGATGAATATAATCATTAAGTTTCAGGACTGTAAATACAACAGTGTCAAAGGCACTTGACTAGATGTAAAAATTTTACTTTGACTTACAACAACCACCATGAAGACAACACCATCAGAAAAGTTATCCCTTTGTCATGCCAATGGTTTTCATTTGTGAGAAAAATAAGTATATTGTTAAAATAAAATTTAATGCAACTTAAGATCAACAAATCTCTTACATCCTGTTCGTCTGAAAAATTTTCTTGATCTGTCTTGAACTTCTTTCGCCTTTCTTCTAATTTTCTTTCCTGAAACATAACATCTGATTGAAACATATATCATCTAAAACAAATCATTTGTCTAAAACATAATCTGTCTGAAATTTATATAATCTGTCTAAAACATACATCCAACTGAAACATACATCTGTCTAAAACATACATTAGACTAAAACATACTTTATCTGTCTGAAATATACATCTGACTGAAACATACATTATCTGACTGAAACATACATCATCTGTCTAAAACATACATCATCTGTCTAAAACATACATCTGACTGAAACATACATCATCTGTCTAAAACATACATCTAATTGAAAC
Source organism: Potamilus streckersoni (assembly GCA_016746295.1). NCBI lineage: Eukaryota > Metazoa > Mollusca > Bivalvia > Unionida > Unionidae > Potamilus > Potamilus streckersoni. The sequence continues at coordinate 104,186 of JAEAOA010002143.1, forward strand.
ATACATCATCAGACTGAAACAAACATCATCTGTCTAAAACATACATTATCTGTCTGAAACATACATCTGATTGAAACATACATTATCCGACTGAAACATACATCATCTGACTGAAACATACATCATCTGTCTAAAACATACATCTAATTGAAACATACTTCATCAGACTGAAACAAACATCATCTGTCTAAAACATACATCTGAATGAAACATACATCTAATTGAAACATACATCATCTGACTGAAACATACATCATCTGTCTAAAACATACATCTGACTGAAACATACATCATCTGACTGAAGCATACATCATCTGTCTAAAACATACATCTGACTGAAACATACATCATCTGACTGAAACATACATCATCTGTCTAAAACATACATCTGACTGAAACATACATCATCTGTCTAAAACATACATCTAATTGAAACATACATCATCTGTCTAAAACATACATCTGATCAAAACATACATCATCTGTCTAAAACATACATCTGACTGAAACATACATCATCTGACTGAAACACATCATCTGTCTAAAACATACATCATCTGACTGAAACATACATCATCTGTCTAAAACATACATCTGATTGAAACATACATCATCTGTCTAAAACAAACATCTGACTGAAACATATATCATCTGTCTAAAACATACATCTAATTGAAACATACATCATCTGTCTAAAACATACATAATCTGCCTAAAACATACAACTAACTGAAACATACATACATCTGTCTAAAACATACATCATCTGTCTAAAACATACATCTGACTGAAACATACATCATCTGTCTAAAATATACATCTGACTGAAACAAACATCATCTGTCTAAAACATACATCTGACTGAAACATACATCATCTGTCTAAAACATACATCTGACTGAACATACATCATCTCTCTAAAACATACATAAAATTGAAACATACATCATCAGACTAAAACATACATCATCTGTCTAAAACATACATCATCTGTCCAAAACATACATCTGACTGAAACATACATCATCTGACTGAAACAAACATCATCTGTCTAAAACATACATCATCAGACTGAAACATACATCATCAGACTGAAACATACATCATGTGTCTAAAACATACATCTGAATGAAATATACATCATCTGACTGAAACAAACATACATCTGTCTAAAACATATATCTGACTGAAACATACATCATCAGACTGAAACATAAATTATCTGTCTAAAACACTTCTGACAGAAACATACATCTGTCTAAAACATACATCAGACTGAAACATACATCATCTGTCTAAAACATACATCTGACTGAAACATACATCATCTGTCTAAAACATACATACATCTGACTGAAACAAACATCATCTGTCTAAAACATACATCTAATTGAAACATACATCATGAGACTGAAACATACATCATCTGTCTAAAACATACATCTGACTGAAACATACATCATCTGACTGAAACATACATCATCTGTCTAAAACATATATACATCTGACTGAAACATACATCATCTGTCTAAAACATACATCTGACTGAAACATACATCATCTGTCTAAAACATACATCTGAATGAAACATACATCATCAGTCTAAAACATACATCTGACTGTACATACATCATCTGTCTAAAACATACATCTAATTGAAACATACATCATCAGACTAAAACATACATCATGTGTCTAAAACATACATCTGACTGAAACATACATCTGACTGAAACATACATCATCTGACTGAAACAAACATCATCTGTCTAAAACATACATCTGACTGAAACATACATCATCAGACTGAAACATAAATTATCTGTCTAAAACACTTCTGACAGAAACATACATCTGTCTAAAACATACATCAGACTGAAACATACATCATCTGTCTAAAACATACATCTGACTGAAACATACATCATCTATCTAAAACATACATACATCTGACTGAAACAAACATCATCTGTCTAAAACATACATCTAATTGAAACATACATCATGAGACTGAAACATACATCATCTGTCTAAAACATACATCTGACTGAAACATACATCATCTGACTGAAACATACATCATCTGTCTAAAACATATATACATCTGACTGAAACATACATCATCTGTCTAAAACATACATCTGACTGAAACATACATCATCTGTCTAAAACATACATCTGAATGAAACATACATCATCAGTCTAAAACATACATCTGACTGTACATACATCATCTGTCTAAAACATACATCTAATTGAAACATACATCATCAGACTAAAACATACATCATGTGTCTAAAACATACATCTGACTGAAACATACATCATCTGACTGAAAGAAGCATCTGTCTAAAACATACATCTAATTGAAACATACATCATCAGACTGAAATGAACATCATCTGTCTAAAACATACATCTGAATGAAACATACATCTAATTGAAACATACATCATCAGACTGAAACATACATCACCTGTCTAAAACATACATCTGACTGAAACATACATCATCCGTCTAAAACATACATCTAATTGAAACATACATCTAATTGAAACATACATCATCAGACTGAAACAAACATCATCTGTCTAAAACATACATCTGACTGAGACATACATCATCCGTCTCAAACATACATCTAATTGAAACATACATCATCAGACTGAAACAAACATCATCTGTCTAAAACATACATCTAATTGAAACATACATCATCTGACTGAAAAATACATCATATGTCTAAAACATACATCTGACTCAAACATATATCATCTGACTGAAACAAACATCTTCTGTCTAAAACATACATCTGACTGAAACATACATCATCTGACTGAAACAAATATCTGTCTAAAACATACATCTAATTGAAACATACATCATCAGACTGAAACAAACATCATCTGTCTAAAACATACATTTGAATGAAACATACATCATCTGACTGAAACAAACATCATCTGTCTAAAACATACATCTGACTGAAACATACATCATCCGTCTAAAACATACATCTAATTGAAACATACATCATCGGACTGAAACAAACATCATCTGTCTAAAACATACATCTGAATGAAACATACATCTAACTGAAATATACATACATCTGACTGAAACATACATCATCTGTCTAAAACATACATCTGAATGAAACATACATCTAACTGAAATATACATACATCTGACTGAAACATACCTCATCTGTCTAAAACATACATCTGACTGAAACATACATCATCTGTCTAAAACATACATCTAATTGAAACATACATCATCAGACTGAAACAAACATCATCTGTCTAAAACATACATCTGACTGAAACATACATCATCTGTCTAAAACATACATCTGAATGAAACATACATCTAACTGAAATATACATACATCTGACTGAAACATACATCATCTGTCTAAAACATACATCTGACTGAAACATACATCATCTGACTGAAAGAAGCATCTGTCTAAAACATACATCTAATTGAAACATACATCTAATTGAAACATACATCATCAGACTGAAACAAACATCATCTGTCTAAAACATACATCTAATTGAAACATACATCATCTGACTGAAAAATACATCTGTCTAAAACATACATCTGACTCAAACATACATCATCCGTCTAAAACATACATCTAATTGAAACATACATCATCTGACTGAAACAAACATCATATGTCTAAAACATACATCTGACTGAAACATACATCATCTGACTGAAACAAACATCATCTGTCTAAAACATACATCTAATTGAAACATACATCATCAGACTGAAACAAACATCATCTGTCTAAAACATACATCTGAATGAAACATACATCTAACTGAAATATACATACATCTGACTGAAACATACATCATCTGTCTAAAACATACATCTGACTGAAACATACATCATCTGTCTAAAACATACATCTAATTGAAACATACATCATCTGACTGAAACATACATCATCTGTCTAAAACATACATTGGACTGAAACATACATCATCTGAAACAAACATCATCTGTCTAAAACATACATCTAATTGAAACATACATCATCAGACTGAAACAAACATCTTCTGTCTAAAACATACATCTGAATGAAACATACATCTAACTGAAACATACATCATCTGTCTAAAACATACATCTAATTGAAACATACATCATCTGACTGAAACAGACATCATCTGTCTAAAACAGACATCTAACTGAAACATACATCATCTGACTGAAACATACATCATCTGTCTAAAACATACATCTGACTGAAGCATACATCATCTGTCTAAAACATACATCTGACCAAAACATACATCATCTGACTGAATCATACATCATCTGTCTAAAACATACATCTGACTGAAACATACATCATCTGTCTAAAACATACATCTAATTGAAACATACATCATCTGACTGAAACATACATCATCTGTCTAAAACATACATCTGACTGAAACATACATCATCTGAAACAAACATCATCTGTCTAAAACATACATCTAACTGAAACATACATCATCAGACTGAAACAAACATCATCTGTCTAAAACATACATCTGAATGAAACATACATCTTACTGAAACATACATCATCTGTCTAAAACATACATCTAATTGAAACATACATCATCTGACTGAAACAGACATCATCTGTCTAAAACAGACATCTAACTGAATCATACATCATCTGACTGAAACATACATCATCTGACTGAAACATACATCATCTGTCTAAAACATACATCTGACTGAAGCATACATCATCTGTCTAAAACATACATCTGACCAAAACATACATCATCTGACTGAATCATACATCATCTATCTAAAACGTACATCTGACTGAAACATACATCATCTGTCTAAAACATACATCTAATTGAAACATACATCTAACTGAAATATACCTACATCTGACTGAAACATACATCATCTATCTAAAACATACATCTGACTGAAACATACATCATCTGTCTAAAACATACATCTGACTGAAATATACATCATCTATCTAAAACATACATCTGACTGAAACATACATCATGTGTCTAAAACATACATCTGACTGAAACATACATCATCTGACTGAAACATACATCATCTGTCTAAAACGTACATTTAATTGAAAGATACATCATCAGACTGAAACATAAATTATCTGTCTAAAACACTTCTGACAGAAACATACATGTCTAAAACATACATCTGAATGAAATATACATCATCAGACTGAAACATAAATTATCTGTCTAAAACACTTCTGACAGAAACATACATCTATCTAAAACATACATCAGACTGAAACATACATCATCTGTCTAAAACATACATCTGACTGAAACATACATCATCTGTCTAAAACATACATCTAATTGAAACATACATCTAACTGAAATATACATACATCTGACTGAAACATACATCATCTATCTAAAACACATCTGACTGAAACATACATCATCTGTCTAAAACATACATCTGACTGAAACATACATCATCTGACTGAAACATACATCATCTGTCTAAAACATACATCTAATTGAAACATACATCATCAGACTGAAACAAACATCATCTGTCTAAAACATACATCTGAATGAAATATACATCATCAGACTGAAACATAAATTGTCTGTCTAAAACACTTCTGACAGAAACATACATCTGTCTAAAACATACATCAGACTGAAACATACATCATCTGTCTAAAACATACATCTGACTGAAACATACATCATCTGTCTAAAACATACATCAAACTGAAACATACATCTGTCTAAAGAATACATCAGACTGAAACATACATCTGTCTAAAACATACATCATCTGTCTAAAACATACATCTGTCTAAAGAATACATCATCAGACTGAAACATCATCTGACTAAAACATACATCAACTAACTAATTCTATATGACTGCAACATACATAAACTGACTGAAACATAGATCAATTAACTTTTGCCAGGAAGAGGATGTTTCTGCTTTTAAGGATGCCAAATACTTCTAAAGTTTCTTAAGGAAATATTTGATATTGGATAATAAACATGTGCTGGTGTTAGTATGACAAGTTCCATTAATTATACTAATTTATTTGCCCTTATAACACTTTACAATTTTTATGGTGCCTGCATCAGATGTATTTTGAGTGGTATCAAATCTGAAGTTGCCAACTTTTCGAGTGTACTTTTTTTGAGGACACAAAGTTGAATATTGACATGCAGGTAAAATATTCTAATTCTAATTTTCTTCTTCTACAGGAAACTGCAACTGGTCAGTTGGTAGAGAACTGGTTTCATAATCCATGGGTCGCAGGTTCAATGCCCACTAATGCCAGTGGTCAGCTGCCATGATGGCCAATTAGGAAAGGTACTTCACTCCCATTTTCTCAGCATGACACAATTATATACCAAGTTAATTTTCAGAGCACCTATGTAGGATATAACTAAAATATATTTGATGTATAGGGTGATGACTTAATATCAGTCCATGAATTAGAAAGGTCAGAGTATGCATGTTCATTTGAAATAGCAGGTCTTAATGATTTTGGAAAATGCTGAATTAGCACATATATCCTATTTGCATCAAAGTATATAATTACTAAACAATTTTACAAGTAGCTTTAAATCAGAATTTAATACATCAATACAGGGTTATGTTGATCACAAAGGATTAAAAATGATTACTAAATGCCTTAAATAAAGGGCCAGCTAGTACAAGGTCCGGTATATGAGAATAGACTCTGAACTGGTTATGTATTGCCAATATGACTTACTAGAGTCTAATTTAATCAAGCTGGCCTCAAATACCTTCAAATCAGATACCACATCAAGATTTGTTTTCAAAATAATCTGGCTTTGAAGTAAGGATGTCTGTTGTAATTCATGAGGGTTATTTTAGAGGTGAAGAAATTGTTCAGCAGTTTGGTAGCCATAGATTTATACTGAAAAATTAAATCCCATTAAAATTTAGTATCCATTGTAATAAATTTGGTTAAAATTTGTATAATTTCATGAAGCTTTGAAATAATAGTACAGCTAAACAGTTTTCCTTTTTGTTCATAGAAAAAGCTATGGGTTAACTCTATTTTCAGTTGATACAGAACAATTTAGTAAATAGAAGCAATAGATAGTAACAGGATCTGAACTAAATGTTTCTCATTTTTTGGTGCCATCCAATTTTGATACTCTTATATAACCTCAAAAACTGACAACATTTCACAGCCATTAAATGGAATTCACTAACTGCCATTTGTAGTGTCCACTTCTATAATATTAAAGACTGTTCATGACATGTAACTCAACTGGCAATGTTGAACACGATCATAATGGGCTGGGAATATTCTTGTTTGTAATCCCCAAACAGCACATCTGTTTTTATACTGAAACCTGGCATGTCAGCTAAATGTCAAGATCCAATTTGATAATTTGTTGCCTTGATTCCATTTATAAACATGGTACACAAGTCATTTGCCCTACCCTCAAGCAAGTCCTTGTAGTCATAGCTAATTCAGCTAACAGGAAAATTTTACTTTAAGTACAAAATATTGCTGACTGCCACAGATATATTAAAAACCTTGTATTTCTTGGGAATGCTAAAATATAACTTGTCAATTTTTAGAACCTTTTTTAGTACAAAATACTTTAAGTTTACATCTGCAAAACTAAGCTGAGATTGGGTATTTTTAATGAATGTATGTATACACACATAATGAAATAAGTATGTGTTCACAGATCAAACAAACATGCAAAAATCTAATATATAAACTTTGATCAATGGATGTAAAATATAAGTATAAGTGCTGGATTGAAGGTTTTAATTTTGAAAATCTTTTCAAATTCTTCTCATATTTTCCTAAATAATATTGATTAAACATGAATCTATCTAGTCCATCAAATATCCCCCAATATTTCTACTCAAATAATGAGTAGCCAAACAGAAAACATTAATGTGTGATATGAGTGCTCATGTTTGAAATGTCTGGATAAAAATGCATCACCACTTGTCCCACTGACCTGCATTTCCAGACTTTTCATAGACTTGTCCAATTCATTCTTCTTTCTCTCATATTCTGCCCTCTTCTCTTGCACCTGCTCCTCCTGTAAGCAGATTGGTTCAATAAGAGCTTGGCAAAAGTTTTCAAATAAATTAAACTTTTTCTTTCTTAATATGGACACAATCAATCTATCATGTAGGTTTGAAAAGTAAATATGTAATTTCATCACATGAATCATAAATTTGTTTATATTTATTTTCTATTTGTATATTCATCAGTACCACTCAAATATAATTTGCACTGAAAGTTTTATAAAAACAATGCATTCATTCAGATTCAAACAAGGTGATTAATTGTAAACATGAATTTCCTTGCCAACAGAAGTTCATCTATAGCATCGTATGAGGACTGATGCAGAGGCAATGGGAAATATGAACCTAACAAAGAGATATCCCATGGCATCCTTTCCAGGCTGTCCTAAACTTGAATTAAAAACCCATTACCCACTGATGATCATTAGTAACTTCCCATACTCTGAGCATAAATACCTTAAAATAGTTCAAAATTTTTGGCAATATCACACTGCCTACATCAGCAACTGATGTTGATCATGTGACTTATAATGGCCACAAGATCCAAGGAGACTGGTGTAGATGGGTGGTAATTTAAGTCCCTCATCCTAGTTTAGTGTTGGCCTCCACTGTTGTATTTCTGTCATACATGAACATTATAGCAATATGGTACATTCCATTATCCCCGATCAAACCAAGGTGATCACATCAGAGGACAATATATAGAAAAAGGAAGGTGAAGGAGGCAATCATAATATGACGGTAGAGAGCAACACTAAACAGGGACAAGGAGCTTGATACCCATCTACACCAGTCTCCTCATATCACATGATCATTATAAGTCACATGATCAACATTAGTAGCTGATGAAGACAGTGTGAAATTGCCCCCAAAAATTTGAACATTTAAGATATTTATGCTATCTACATGGGAAATTACTAATGATTATTACCCACTGGTTGCAAGTCTAAGCTGCTAATGATTAAACCAATATGTGTAGGAAGAAAACAATACTGCAATATGCTGCTCATAAACATTCACCTACACACAAAGTTTCATCAGTTTATGGTTGAAACTAGCTTGATCAGTCTTGATGTAAAATGTTAAAGAAAATGAGGATGTGACATATAAATGGCTGAAAATACAACTCCAGTTAGGTGTGAATAGTATGTTACAGTGACTTAGATTTTGTATAGATAAGTCACAGCTGCTGAAATCAATTATAATATATAAAGAGTGCTATATAAAGGGTGTAACATGCTGATTTTGATAAGTGAAGGTGAAATAGGTTCCTAGATTGTAGGCAAAAGGATATGAACAGATGATAATGTAAAAGTCACTCAAGTGTGAAAGTAGGTCACACTGACCTCATTTTAATATAGCTGATGAGAGCATGTGACCTGAGATACTGAGTGTGTAATCAACTTATCAGCTTAAAGTACAGTGTGACCCTGCTATAGTGAACACTGTTATAAAACAAATTTGGATATAACATGGTTGTGGTGTGGCTCCCAAAATTTCATATACATGTATTTTTCTCGCACACAAAATACAAATTTATTTCCTATAAGTATGAAAAAAACAAAAAGCAATTATCATTTTAGGGAAGAGATTGTGTATGAATTTATGGTATCCGGATTTTAATTTGAACCTGTTTGTTCATTGATTGTCAAAATTTGTGGAAATACATGTCACAGAAATGCAATGATGCAGTACCTAATTTTCTGTTTGCTTGACAAGTGATGTAAGATTTTTGTAAAACAAAATGAAGAAAAAAAACCACCACAAGTTACAACTTTGCCACAAAATTTTGGAAACTGCTTTAAAAATATCATATAATGACCAAACATTTCCACATCTGATACAATCATTATGGGCTCTGTATTCACAAAACTAATTGAGCTAAAATGAGGCATCAAACAAGAATACTGATGAACTTGTGCTAGTGACCACCTTGTTTAGGACAACATTTCTTTAAAGAGACCACAAAATCTGATGCTATGTTTCATACTTTGGATCATAAATTTTAAAATAAAAATATCTTAAAGATCACATTTAGGTTTCAGTATATCTCATTGTGAAGATTCTGATTACAACAAAAATACTGTGAACAGCACATTATATGCCAGATACATGATGTTTGATAGCCCCTTTTTGTGAGCAAAATCATATTACTACTTTCAGCCAATGATCTTGACCTTTTGACCCCAAAATAGACTGAATGCTTCCTTGCACCAGATGAATGCCATTCACCAAGTTTGGTCCAATGTAATTGTGCAGAAACCATTTTACTTCTTTTCAATGTGACCTGTGCTTTTGGACCCCAAAATCAGCAAGGTTCTTCCTTGCTCAAAGCACAAACCATCCTCAATGCCTGGTAACCATATATGATGAATAAATTCAGTTACTGTGTATGGACAATTTTTTTCTGTTAGTCACAATGACCTTGTGATATGACCTTGCCTGAAATTGACAAGAGTTCTTCCAAAACCCAAGAAGAACTAACTGCAGATGCCAGAGAACTAGGGTAACTGTTACAATTTTTCTTCTTCCAGTCAGTGTGATTGACCTCTGTGATTCTGAGCTCGAAAATAATAAGGTTTTTACCCTTAACTGCAAGCCATCTACTACAAAGTTTGGTAACTGTAGATAGTGGACAGCTTGAATTATTGTGCAGAAGCCAACAGATGGACAGATGGATGAACATTATAACAAAGCACACTCCTGCCTTATGGCATTCATATAAAAACTCTTTTGTCTGAAAAGATTTGATTCTAAACTGATTACAAGTAACATTGCTGAACACATAAATTGACAGATTCATCCAAGTGCAAATTCTGTGCTATGACAGTTTTGACACTATGGATCAAGGTCATGCACAGTGAAAGGACATCTGGTGTCAATAAAATTACATCTTCATTCCCCATACAAAAGCAATATTGATTTAGAATTAATTATGTACCAAATGCAGTGGAAACTATTTATATTATGCTATAACTCAGCAAATTTTGAATATTCAAAATTAATACAAGTCTGTATAATTATTTACTTTGTGTATTCCTCTTAGTTATATGTACATTACATAGGGCACTGCTCTATACAATTTGATCAGCAGAAGCTTAAACAGACGAACATTCAATGGAAAACCCAGCCTCCAAATGAGAAATCTGAGCCCATAACTTATTTAAATGATATGATGGAATGTAGAAAATCCAACTCATTAATATTTCATCAAATTAAAGGCAATGAAAAAATATATTAGGATTGACAATCAGGGGCCATAACTCTTGCAAATTATAATATGGAACACTTTAAATTAAATTCAACTTTAAAATAGGCACATATAACTATAATACGTAATAAACATACCAAATTGGCATGGAATTAATTGTAAGGACTGCAGAGCTTTTCTTAGTTACATTCAGTGTTATGGGAATAAGAAACTGATGTACAGATTACAATATGCAGATGGCAATATAAAATATTACTTATAAAAATTCTACATGCCCCCAGATTTTCATTATAAACAGCTTCCCTGTAATTCTGTTATGAACAAGTCTGTCAATAACCTTCATCCATAATGATAGTGTGCACATAATCTCTTACTTCATGTTTACAAGGAATGCATGCCATACAATTATATACTACTTCATATGGTGGAATAATTAGTGTTGATTTCTATTTTGGGTACATTTAATATGTACTTTCTCTTCATCAAGGGAATAAATTGCAAACATAGCAAAAAATACTAAAATTAACCCTATTAAAATAAATAATCAGTATATTAAGATTTGTAAAGAATAAATTGGTTTAATTATTCAGGTCCACTATAATGATGCATGTACATGACTGCTAAAGGTCCAAAAGGGAAATAAATTTCTTACTGAAATTAGCTACTCTTTAGCAACTTACTCTGCACCATAATTCTAATGAAATCTTAGAATTAAATTAATAATATCAATGTTGAAAACTAAATCCCTTGATTAACAGATTTTCATGACCCTCATGAACAGAAAAGCTAGAACTATATATACTCTCTCCAATAAACATTAAATTGTCTTACACTGCCACTTTCCAGGTATTCTTTCATTCAATTATACACGAGATAACATTCTATTTGACACCTGCTTGTCATAATGGCTAGTTTTGCCAAATCCCAGAGGTAGTCCTTGAACAACATGAATTAACTAAGTGTTTTATTTTTAATTATTCCACCATAATATTCTATTGTACATCATTACAGTGTGAATACATGGGATTATGGTATCTTTGAAATATGCATTGTATTCCATGCTGTGCAGTTCACCTCTTTGTCTAAGTTACTGCTCTGTAACTCAGACATCTCTTCCTTTTTATCTGCCTCATACGTCTTCAGCTACCAGTCATGATTAAGAAATAAAAAGCTTCCTCATAATTGATGAATTACAAAATGAAATTAGTTTCTATCCTCGGAGGAATACAAAGCAATGGGTATAGCTATTTATATCATGCACTCAGACTTAATGTAAAAAAATCAATATAATTCTTTAGTGTGACACCATGTTTGCAACTCAAATTCATAAATTATGTAGCAATAAAAAATATTTTGTACTTATCGTAGTTTGAAACTCAAATTCATAAATTATGTAGCAATAAAAAATATTTTGTACTTATCGTAGTTTGCTTTTTTCATGCCCTTTACATATAACTACCACTGTGTTGTGGTGACATGGCCAAATATCAGTGTAAATGAATATAAAAAAATGCAACTATATATTTTTTTACTTATTATTCTACAAATGTTAGTAACAAGTTTTCAAGCGTTAAATCCTTGATTCCGACTATTTACCCATGGACATTATAAGTTGCAATGGAATGTAGTCATATTTTCTTACACATGGTATTTACGAGTTGCAGTTTATGTCAACATTAGATTATCTAGAACACATAAAAGAAAAAGGACAAATTGATAAGCAACACTTTAATATAGATCTTTTAGAACACAGTCAGAAATCAAGAAACACATTTATTAAACAGCATAACAATAGATATATTTAGAAAAAATAACAAGACATCTTGGTATTAACTGCAAGTGATAATCTAAACTTGAGCTTAATCATAGGTATAAACATACATACTGATGTACAAACACACAAATGTATAGACATACATACTGATGTACAAACACACAAATGTATAGACATACATACTGATGTACAAACACACAAATATATAGACCTACATACTGATGTACAAACACACAAATGTATAGACATACATACTGATGTACAAACACAAATATATAGACCTACATACTGATGTACAAACACACAAATGTATAGACATACATACTGATGTACAAACACACAAATGTATAGACATACATACTGATGTACAAACACACAATTGTATAGACATACATACTGATGTACAAACACAAATGTATAGACATACATACTGATGTACAAACACACAAATGTATAGACATACATACTGATGTACAAACACACAAATGTATAGACATACATACTGATGTACAAACACACAAATGTATAGACATACATACTGATGTACAAACACACAAATGTATAGACATACATACTGATGTACAAACACACAAATGTATAGACATACATACTGATGTACAAACACACAAATGTATAGACATACATACTGATGTACAAACACACAAATGTATAGACATACATACTGATGTATAAACACACAAATGTATAGACATACATACTGATGTACAAACACACAAATGTATAGACATACATACTGATGTACAAACACACAAATGTATAGACATACATACTGATGTACAAACACACAAATGTATAGACATACATACTGATGTACAAACACACAAATGTATAGACATACATACTGATGTACAAACACACAAATGTATAGACATACATACTGATGTACAAACACACAAATGTATAGACATACATACTGATGTACAAACACACAAATGTATAGACATACATACTGATGTATAAACACACAAATGTATAGACATACATACTGATGTACAAACACACAAATGAATGCCTAATATGATCACTTTGTTGAATTTTTTCCAAAAAGATCTAGAAAAAAAAATGAAATTCTAAAGTCCATGAAACAGAAACACTTTTACAATCTTATAACACTACATGCTGTATGTAAATTATTTTATATCATAATTATGATCTGGTTTGACTGAATATATGCAGAAATAAAAGTCGCTAATTAATCTGGAAGAATTCTAACAGCATGAACCAAACATGTTGAATGGAAAAAACATGCTGATTCAGTAAATCTTAGAATCTTCTTGTACACTTGGACCTACCTCATCTTCGAGTTGTTCAGCCAGTGCCTCACGTTTTCTGGCTTGCTCTCTTCTCAACTCCTCAATGTCCTTCTCATGTTGTTTCTGAAGCTTCTTTCTCTCTGCCTCCTCTGTGTCTGACAGCAGCTTCTTTTCTTGTCTCTCCTGAAAAGATTCAACCTCCAATAAAAAGATGATTTCCTCAGTTATGAAATGTATAAAGTAATTAAATGCTGATTTCATAAGTGCAATTTATCTGGACCAGTAATCTGGATTCTACATTCTATCATGTTAACCACAATAAATTTGGAAAAATCTAAACTGTGTAAACATTATCATGCAGAATATAAAGTCAGGCTAAGGTGATCTTGACCCATTTTTAAGCTAAAGACTTTCTCTGCAAACTTTTACCTGTACATTTATACTTCTAACTATATTAAAACTTTATATTTGAAGTTTTAAATGGCACTATATAATCAGTATTGCATTGACAGATTATGAAACCACCAACCCACTCAACCACCCACCAAACCTACAAACTATTCACCTACATACCTACCCGCTGTGACAAGACACACAAAAAATAGAACAAAAAGAATTTTTTTCTATCATATCAAAGATGAGGTAATAAATTATTAAGAAACTGATTTTGTTGTTTTGTATGAATTTTTCAAAACAATTATTCTTAGAATCTGCTTGGAAAAGCCATTAACATTGAAACCAATTTTACTTGGAGAAAGTTAGGGGTTTTGTTGTTGTTCTGAGGATTAATGCCATTTTTAAGCACATGATAGGCTATACATGGTGGCCAGTATTAATGGTGGAGGAAGAAACCGGGAAATCACCAGAAAGTATCACCGACCCACGAGAAGCTACTGGCAAGCTTTCTCACATATCTACATTCGCTGAATCTTAGACTCAAACCCACGCAGACAGAGGTGAGATGGCAGTGATCCGTAAATGAAAACAACGCTTTAGACCACTCGGCCAGTATGAGATAATAGGAATCATCCAATTTGATCCAGAGCTCTCTAGTAGCAATATAAAATATATAGTCTGCATCTGGTGGTGATTAACATATCTGTTTAAATGGGAGTCCAGGCATTTTTATTTTCAATTTATTATGTTTCCTCTCATGAAAACTCAAACATTTAGGCCTCAAAGTCTTTGTGGGAATTCTACCAAACCCTTCTGGACGAAACACATTCTTTAAATTTTTGCTACAGGTATAACTAATGTAGGCACATACAATCATTGTTTTGAATCAGCTTGTTCAAAGCAGCAGAAGAAAATAGTGGAGACAGAGTAGATTGGCAGTGATCCATAATGGAGAGTGCTTTAGACCACTCGGGGCCCCTCAGGGTTTTTGAGTAACCATGGAGTGATAGCCAGCAATACATAATTTATGCATCAATAATTACCCAGATTAACCACAACAGGCCTCACATAAAAAGCATGCAGTCCACTCACCTAATTACAATACTCATCCACATGTACAATACAGTTTACCTTATATACAATGTATTGTCACTAATATTTAAAGTTTACCACTGAATAAAACATTTATTCCTAATTCCAATTCCACTGGTCAGAAAAAGCCTTCTGAGAAGGCTAGGATGTATACAGGTCTAACACAGAATAATCAATCTGATCATAAACATAAATACTTTGTAAATTTTAGTGAAGCATATGAAGTCACAGTGACCTTGTTTGATTTCAGGGGCATGGTAGGAACAGAAATGCATCCTATTGTCAGCTTTCATAGTCTGAACATAAACAGCATCCAAGAAATGAAACTTTAACACAAATTTTCAAGAAAGTTGCTAAACATGAAATATGGATCACAGAAATCTCTTTATGCAAAATGGTTGTATAACTTATCAAGTGCTTCTGCTATGAAAATAGCACATTTCTAGGAAGAATAGAATGCATATAACATGCATGAATCCAACATGGTCATAAGCTAAAAACTTAATCAAAGCCCATACAAAAATAAAAAATAGGTCACAATGAGCTTCTTTTGAAGTAAGAGTGTGGTAGTAAGAGAGATGCATATCATCATCAATTTCATGATTCTAGTACAACGAGCCATGATTCTAGTACAACGAGCCATGATTCTAGTACAACGAGCCATGATTCTAGTACAACGAGCCATGATTCTAGTACAACGAGGCATGATTCTAGTACAACGAGCCATGATTCTAGTACAACGAGCATCCAAGAAATGAACAAGAAATGCAAAATTTAACCCAAATCAGAGAAATCTAAAATATTGTTGATACTGACCTACTACTGAAATGAGGTAGTGATCAACAAGATGCATCCAGAATGTCATGATTCTGTACAGAACAGTAAGCACTGCTGTAGTTCAAATCTAAAGTATTAGTAAAGTTTGCACTGTGCCACTAACAAAGAGAATATTAAAGGAATAAATGAGCCATGGTTAGATTAACGAGATCTCTCCGTACGAGGCCATTTTTTTATCACGTGATAATATGGAGTTGGCGTTCACCTGACTTAGTAACACAGGGAGCATACTAAGCAGGGGACCCGACTACATGTTTATATACAAAGAAAATTGATTCATGTAGCAGAGCATCAAGCTATTAATTCATACAATGTGATCAATTCATTATGTCGGTCTAAAATGTTCCAACGTCTGAGACACAACGAATTTGATGTATCTGTTTTAATTCATAAATGTATTTTTAACTAGATATCTTTGAGTGTACCACCTTCCTACTTATGGGAAAAATGCTTGTCTATTCGTAGAGTTAATGGTGCCATACTCTGAGATAAGCATACAATCACTAGCTTAATGATTACAGTAGGAACAGTAAAAACATTAAACTGAACCAAAGTTAGTTATATGTGAAATATAGGTCAGAGTGACCTACTTTTAAGTTGAGGGTGTAGCATGATTCCAGGTACAGTAGTATTATACATTAGATAAAATACCCATGTGGCCATGAGCTAAAGGCAAAAAATGAATATTACTCTGGATATTATTAAATTCTGGTTACAATGGCCATTTTTTTTTTTTGTAGTAAGGGTATGGTACTAACTGTGATGCATACAATCACCTAGTTAGATGATTGCGACATCAACAATGCTTAAGGCAATGATGCATAAAATATCGACCACAGTGACATACTTTTGTGACAAGGTTGTAGTACTCATCAGGATACATCTCGTCACCAAATTTCATGATGCTTGGTTTAACAATATGTATAAATAGTGCTAATAAAACTATCTGGTTTTGAACTAAACCCCCAATTTAAACCTATGCCAGTAAGATGTTAAATATAGGTCATAGTGACTTTTCCTTTGCAGTATGGGCATGGCACCAATAGAGATGCATACAATCTATAGTTTTAGGATTCTATAATCAATTGTGCTTGAGAAATAAACCTTAACCACAAAATTTAAAGTCTGTGAAACTAGTAATAAAGGTTGCAGTGACCTACCTATGATGGCATTGTACTCATCAAGACGCAACCCCTCACAGAGATTCATGATTCTAGGCATAACAGTATGTGTACAGTGTGCAAAACCACTAAGCTAAATGCAAGAACAAAGAAAAACCTCTAATGTACATGTACAACTTTAGACACCTCAGCCCCCTCCCCTGGGGGTAGGTGATATGAAACCAACTCCTAACTCCTGCTTAGGACCTAGAAAGAAAGAATGGTTGACACTGATGTCAGCACTGATACAGATGTTGAGGATAGACAAACTGTTGACTTCTAATTCCAAGAAGTGAGCTACCTGTCTGTATAGAACACTCCTGACATTCCAGCTATACTGAGCAACTTGTGGTCTCTGTTCATATTGTCTGATTCTAATTTTATTATTTTCTCCTGTTCTGAGTAGAGAGTAAATCCATATTTTACCATGTTACAGTCACATTAAATTGTCTCTATTCATGCTTTTCAAATCTTGCAAGCAGCTGTTTGTTGATTTCAACTTAAATCTCCTTTTGATCAATTATCTACAATCAATTAAATCACATCTAAACTGTAGTACTGGACAGAAAAATTACATATATAAACTTTACCCAAGATGGTCTTGATATTAGTGAGTAACCTAAGAGCAAATTGGATTTTACTGCATGCTAATTTCTCAGCAGCAGAAATGTTTTCATTTTCCAATATTTTCAGGTCACTGTTATTTACTTATGCTATGTTATACATGTATGTATGCAGCTGTCTGGTGTGTTGATTGTGCCATTTAACATATTATTTTGTCTACTGATTGGCATTAAATTTATAGACGGGTTAAAAGAAACAAAAAAGTTATCATAATTTTCAGAATGTTTCATATACCCCCTTGTGAGCAATAACAATATAAATTCTGCAATGTGCTAAATGTTTTCAAGTGTAGTTAACCCATAATATTAAAACGATAAATAAATGGACAACCATTTGTAGGCAATACCTTCTCTTTGTACTCCTCTCTGATCTTTTTAAGCTGCTCTTCATGTTCTTCCTGCTGTCTGGACAATTCTTTCTGATGTTGCTTTTTCAACTCTTGTCTTCTTTCATTCAGAACCTCATCCAGCTAATCAAATAAAAGAAAATACGAATTATATAATTCAATAACATTTTCCAGTAAAGTATAATGAAAGGTATACTCAAGTTTGGAGTTTGGGAATATAAGGTACAGTCCTTTTAGGAGTTTTATAATGTGAGGAATATTTTCTTAAGGAGTCTTGGACTTTAAGATATACTCCCTTTAGTTAGGAATTTTATAATGTAAGGTATAAACACTTTAGAAGTTTTATGATGAAAACTTTTATGCCCTTTTAGGAGTTTTATAAGGTAAGGTATACTCCCTTTTGGAGCTTTATAATGTAAGGTACATTCCCTTTATGAGTTTTGGTAGGTAGGGTATACTCCCTTTAGGAGTTTTATAATGTTAAGGTATACTCCCTTTAGGAGTTTTATAATGTTAAGGTATACTCCCTTTAGGAGTTTTATAGTGTTAAGGTATACTCCCTTTAGGAATTTTATAATGTTAAGGTATACTTCCTTTAGGAGCTTTATAATGTTAAGGTATACTTTTTTTAGGAGTTTTAAATTGTTAAGTTATACTCCCTTTAAGAGCTTTATAATGTTAAAGTATACTCCCTTTAGGAGCTTTATAATGTAAGGTGTACTCCCTTCAGGAGCTTTAGAATGTAAGGTAAACTGCCTTTAGGAGATTTGGTAGGTAGGGTATACTCCCTTTAGGAGTTTTATAATGTTAAAGTATACTCCCTTTAGGAGTTTTCTAATGTTAAGGTATACTTCCTTTAGGAGCTTTATAATGTTAAGGTATACTCCCTTTAGGAGCTTTATAATGTAAGGTGTACTCCCTTTAGGAGCTTTATAATGTTAAAGTATACTCCCTTTAGAAGTTTTAAATTGTTAAGTTATACTCCTTTTAAGAGCTTTATAATGTTAAAGTATATTCCCTTTAGGAGCTTTATAATGTAAGGTGTACTCCCTTTAGGAGTTTTAAATTGTTAAGTTATACTCACTTTAAGAGCTTTATAATGTTAAAGTATATTCCCTTTAGGAGCTTTATAATGTAAGGTGTACTCCCTTTAGGAGCTTTATAATGTTAAGGTATACTCCCTTTAGGAGCTTTATAATGTAAGGTGTACTCCCTTTAAGAGCTTTATAATGTTAAGGTATACTCCCTTTAGGAGCTTTATAATGTAAGGTATACTCCCTTTAGGAGTTTTAAATTGTTAAGTTAAGTTATTTTCCCTTTAAGAGCTTTATAATGTTAAAGTATATTCCCTTTAGGAGCTTTATAATGTAAGATATACAACCTTTAGGAGCTTTATAATGTAAGGTATACTCCCTTTAGGAGCTTTATAATGTTAAGGTATACTCCCATTAGGAGTTCTAAATTTTTAAATTATACTCCCTTTAAGAGCTTTATAATGTAAGGTGTAATCCCTTTAGGAGCTTTATAATGTAAGGTGTACTCCCTTTAGGAGCTTTATAATGTAAGGTATACTCCCTTTAGGAGCTTTATGTTAAGGTATACTCCCTTTAGGAGTTTTAAATTTTTAAGTTATACTCCCTTTAAGAGCTTTATAATGTTAAAGTGTACTCCCTTTAGGAGCTTAATAATGTAAAGTATACACCCTTAAGGAGTTTTATAATGTAAGGTATATACCCTGAGTTTTAGAAGGTAATGTATACACCAAATAGGAGTTTCTGAAGGTAAGGTATACACCATTTAAGTTTTATAATGTAAGGTATACTCACTTTAGATGATTTATGATGTAAGGTATACTCATTTTAGGAGTTTTTTGATGTAAGGTATACTCACTTCAGATGTGTTATGAAGTAAGGTATACTCACTTTATTAGTGTTATGATGTAAGGCATACTCACTTTAGATGTTTTATGATGTAAGGTATACTCACTTTAGATGTTTTATGATGTAAGGTATACTCATTTTAGGAGTTTTATTATGTAAGGTATACTCACTTTAGATGTTTTATTATGTAAGGTATGCTCACTTTAGATGTTTTATGATGTAAGGTATGCTCACTTTAGATGTTTCATGATGTAAGGTATACTCACTTTAGATGTTTTATGATGTAAAGTATACTCACTTTATGAGTTTTATAATGTTAGGTATACTCACTTTAGATGTTTTTTGATTTAAGGTGTACTCTCTTTAGGAATTTCAGAAAAATTGCCATGCTGAAGTGCAGAAACTTCAACAAAATCTTTACAATAAGCTAACAATCTGATACTGCAGTTGTCGATAAAAGAAACATGCAAGATGGGTTAAGTCACCAGAAACTTCAATAACTATGGCTATGTAAGTTTTATTACATCTTCTACTGACGTCATTCCTTATTTTCTTCAACCATTTCAACAAGAGTATCATTGTCTGTCCTGTGTTTAATACTCCTCTATGTAGGTTCTAGTCTTGATAGTTGACTAGGGATTACTGAGAACAGGTCTCAATGACCTTTATGTGTGAGGTGTCCACAAACTCTGGTCAAGGTACATGGCCTAAAACTAAACATAATATGCAACTAAAAAATGTTTTCCTTCTGTCAGTCTTAGTGATCTTGTAATTATATGCTTCTTTTATGCTCACTATGCAATTGATCTAGAAATTTTGGATGAGAAGTGAAATTTTTCTGCTTAAAGTCATTGTGACTATGACATTTTTTAACCTGCAAACAGACTTCTTTCATACTCCAAGAGCAAGCCATGCACAAACACTGGCTTAGGTCCCTGATATCTGAATTGGTGCTTTATGATACATCAACATAAGTAGGTTATTTAGTGCTAAAGCAACTAAGGTAGTGTGCCTTGTCTAAAGACATGCTATAGAACGATTCAAACCCCATCCCTCTCAACTTCAAGTTCAGATAACAACAGAACCTATCACTCCAGCTTCTATTTGTCATCTCACTCAAGATGCAGGAGATCACATTGGGCCTATTCTACATCTCTGTGTCTGCAGGTCTGTGATTTAGAATGACTGTTACTGCGTATAAACCATTTTCATTCTTTCAATCACACTGACCTCAACTCTTTGACCCAAAATCAATAGACCTTTTCCCTTTCCCAAAAGCAAACCTTCCCCAAAGTTTGGTCCTGGTATGTGATATAAAACTAATTTTTTGGATTGGACATTATTTGTATTCCTTTGGTTACAGTGATTTCTGACTTTTGACATTCTAACTCAGAAATCAACAGGGTTCTACCTTACCTCACATGCAAGCCATTTACAAAGTTTAGTAGACAGTTATTTACTAGACAGAGTTATTTTGCATAACCATTTTTTTTCTTTCAATCAACAGTTATTTGAATCTAACCCTGAAATCAGCTTTATCCTTACCTCAAGTACTAGCTATCCATACTGTTTGGCAACTGCAGAATGTGATTAACTCAAGTTGTCGTGTTTCAACAAAATTGGTAACAGAAAGATAATTGGGGATCACAACATCATAATACACTACACCATATAGCAGGCAGATAAAAATTGGACGAAAACAGTGAAGTTGTAGCAAGTTTACATTTTTGTTACTTGGTAAAAATATATGGGGGTCTGAGCTATGTTGGCGAATGACTTTCTGTGATTTTGCAACTACATTATTAACATAATGTATGGCCTCCACACATACAAGTCAACCATCAGGAAGAAATCTGAACATAAAGTTTATTAATGGGCAAATGAGTAGAGTTGGTAATATTTTTACTGAATAAATCCATCACAAGTTTTGAATATCATTGCATTATTATGATCTTTTCTGCTTCAACCTAAGATGATACAGTGTAAAGAATAAGTGCAAACTGAGCTTAGCACAAAATGTTAGTGTTCAAATGATCATTAATGGTATGGAGAAAGTATCATATGTACCTCTCTTTTTATTTATTCAAATTTCATAACTTATCATCAGGTCAGATTCTGCAAATGTATCAATGACTTACTAGTAATCTATTAATTTGTCCAAAAAATGTCTTGTGAAAACTGGGGCTACTTTTTAAATAGTTAGAAGTCAAAATAGTTGCAATGGTGCAAAACTGAATTTCAGCCAAAATCTATCAAAGAAATCATAGTGAAAGTGTCAAATGCTTGACAAAATCAATTCTTACAGTACTATTTTTCATCTGGAGCAGGAGTTACATTTTGCCAGTGATAAGACTAGTATAATTTTCAGAGAATGGACCAAGTCCATTCTTGGATGTGGCTTTGTCATATCAGAGACAAATCCTCTAAAATTGGGCACTCTGCTATTCATTTATTCCTATGCTGGCAGTGATATTAAAATTAGTCATTTCCTTAAACCATATTATTTAAGTGATATCAAAGTAAGAGTCAATTTTTAAACCATGTTATTTAAGTGATATCAAAGTAAGAGTCAATTTTTTAAACCATGTTATTTAAGTGATATCAAAGTAAGAGTCAATTTTTTAAACCATGTTATTTAAGTGACAGCAAAGTAAGAGTCAATTTTTTAAACCATGTTATTTAAGTGATATCAAAGTAAGAGTCAATTTTTTAAACCATGTTATTTAAGTGATATCAAAGTAAGAGTCAATTTTTTAAACCATGTTATTTAAGTGACAGCAAAGTGAAAGTCATTTCTCTAAAACATTTAATTCACCTTTAAAATGAAATATCTTTACCATACAAACATTCAGACAGAATATCAATTTTTTTTATTCAAGAAAACTCCTTTCCATATTTTTTGATTCTCCATTACTAACTAAAATCTATATCCACACAAAAATCATTATGGGAATAGAAATTGATTTCATTTCAAAATATATTTTTTAATATAATAAATAAGGATTAAAAAATTATGTTCATGTGTATTTTGTTTACAAGCACTGAAATGTAATTTTTTGTTCAATATGTTTGAGGAAAGTTAAATTGAAGGAACAAAATGTTCCAAATATTAAGTGAATAATTCTTTTTCCCTGTCTATCTACAAAATAGTGCAGAGAAAAAAATGTATTAAACAATCAAGGAACAACTGATTCTGTGTAGCAACTGCTGTACACCCTCTCCAAGTTAATTTAGGATTATTCCAGCACATTACTGTTCACTGCTAAAATAATAGTGATAAATGAGTATTTCACTGGTACAAGCAATACAGGATTACCCTAACACATTAGTGTTTGGTGCTAAAACAGCTGTAATTGTGAGTATTTCATTACAATACAAGCCAATTCAGAATCACTTTTACACAATGCACTAAAACAGTGTTATAAGCATTTCATTGACATTTTATGAAATTCAAGACATCTGACTGGTTTTAAATTTAATATTTACAAGTAACTGATTTTTCCACTGAATGAACAACACTTTTGGAAACAATATATGTAATATTTTCTGACTAATCAATTGAAATGAATGACTTTTTATGTCTCTGTGACAACAAAATTAGGGAATTTGCATTTGGATTGGGAACGTTTTACTTATCCTTCAGTACCCCTTAAAAATCCTTGTAATATATTCATATTTAATAAAAATACCCTTCACAAAAAATCTATAAAATACTGGCAACTGAAGGAATCAAACAACCGCAAGATGTTACTGATATTTCTACTATAAAAATTGTCTAGAAATATTAGACTACTAACTCCTCTGTCCAAGTCGTCAATAGCCATTTGTCTCTTTTTGGCCGCTTCGAGCTCATGTTCTTTCTTTTCCCTCTCTTGCTCATTTAGACGTTTGAGTTCTTCTCGTATGAGTGTGAGGTCCTGAAAAGCAAATATGAGCAAGACTAATCAAGACAATCTCATTGCAAATTCTGCATGAAGCTTACTAAGCAAATTTTTGCAAGTACTTGTCTTGCTCTATCCACATACCAAGGTTTGGGATCTGGAATGCAACAATACCTCAGCAGCTGACTAATGTTACTTGAAAGAAAGAAAGAAAGAAAGAAAGAAAGAAAGAAAGAAAGAAAGAAAGAAAGAAAGAAAGAAAGAAAGAAAGAAAGAAAGAAAGAAAGAAAGAAAGAAAGAAAGAAAGAAAGAAAGAAAGAAAGAAAGAAAGAAAGAAAGAAAGAAAGAAAGAAAGAAAGAAAGAAAGAAAGAAAGAAAGAAAGAAAGAAAGAAAGAAAGAAAGAAAGAAAGAAAGAAAGAAAGAAAGAAAGAAAGAAAGAAAGAAAGAAAGAAAGAAAGAAAGAAAGAAAGAAAGAAAGAAAGAAAGAAAGAAAGAAAGAAAGAAAGAAAGAAAGAAAGAAAGAAAGAAAGAAAGAAAGAAAGAAAGAAAGAAAGAAAGAAAGAAAGAAAGAAAGAAAGAAAGAAAGAAAGAAAGAAAGAAAGAAAGAAAGAAAGAAAGAAAGAAAGAAAGAAAGAAAGAAAGAAAGAAAGAAAGAAAGAAAGAAAGAAAGAAAGAAAGAAGAAAGAAAGAAAGAAAGAAAGAAAGAAAGAAAGAAAGAAAGAAAGAAAGAAAGAAAGAAAGAAAGAAAGAAAGAAAGAAAGAAAGAAAGAAAGAAAGAAAGAAAGAAAGAAAGAAAGAAAGAAAGAAAGAAAGAAAGAAAGAAAGAAAGAAAGAAAGAAAGAAAGAAAGAAAGAAAGAAAGAAAGAAAGAAAGAAAGAAAGAAAGAAAGAAAGAAAGAAAGAAAGAAAGAAAGAAAGAAAGAAAGAAAGAAAGAAAGAAAGAAAGAAAGAAAGAAAGAAAGAAAGAAAGAAAGAAAGAAAGAAAGAAAGAAAGAAAGAAAGAAAGAAAGAAAGAAAGAAAGAAAGAAAGAAAGAAAGAAAGAAAGAAAGAAAGAAAGAAAGAAAGAAAGAAAGAAAGAAAGAAAGAACATGAAGAATACTACACTATGCTAATTTGATTACATGTATAATGGAGTCCCACTAATCAAGAAGAATCAATACTAGTCTTTTCCTAGTTATATCTACATAAATATTCTCTATATATCTTCTATCCTATTAATTTAAGTCTTTTTTTACTTGTTTTAACAATAAAAGTCCTCTAAAACAGTCTTCTGCTTGTTGAGGTGTTTGTCAACATGCATAGTCTCCCACTGAATGGAGGGATTAGTGATAAATCTCATCAATCAGCTGTAGCTGTTGAGAAGGCTTGGGAGGGTTGTTGTTGTTATAGGGTTTAAAACCATTTTTCAGCACAAGATAGGTTATACATGGTGGTCAGTATAACTGGTGGAGGAAGAACCCTGGAAAACCCAAGAAAGAACCACTAACCCATGAGAAGCTACTGGCAAGCTTTCTCATGTACCCATGCAGACAGAGGTGAGATGGCAGTGATCAGGAACGGTGAACGCTTTAGACTACTTGGCTACTTGTGGCCCTGGCTTGGGAGGGAATGTCCACATTATGACAAGGTAAGTGTACTGTAAAGAACCATGTTTAACTTAAAATATCGGTTAATTCTTTATATACAACATCCAATAATAATATATCATGAGAATTGGTAAGAGAGTTTATCTGCTTACCCTCAATTCTTCAGTCAAGTCTGAGAAAATGTAGCCTACTTGATTTAAAAAAGTGAACTAATGGAGTGGCAATGCCAAAATAACATGTGACATCATTTGCAAAGTCCTTTTAACATTTTTACATATTATTAGCATGAAAAACCAAAGAGACTTACTTCATGATTCTCCTCTTTGATAGCTCCAACTATATTCTAACAGTGTCGAATAAGTCAGTCTTAAATTTCAAAACTGTATGCACCTCCAATATTATAGTTGTTAGTTATTGCAAGGTTAAAGTTTCAACTAACTTCTCCAAATAATCCAGCAGAAGCAAAGTAGCCTTTATCATCATGAAACTGTGGATAGACCTGGGAATGTAGCCTGCTTTACTGAGCCCTTTGCAATGAAAGGTCTCTGAAGTAAAAACTGAAGAATGTCATCTCCGACCACCATACCTTGGTTTGTATTTTCTGTCAGGGAAGAACTGCCCCTGAATAATACACTGCCAGAAACTATCCTAACCTCATTAGCCAATAAGTGTAAGAAATACATCTGGATTTGGATTAGTTTCTTGTAGACTTAGTGAACAACCCAAGGTACTGCAATAAAAAAGCCTGTATGGAGATGTCATCCCTTCTTTCTGTGAGTGGTTAGAACAAGTCAGATCTCCCTCTTCTGATCAGCTCCTTATCTTAGAAGAAGAGGAGCCACTTCAATTCCCTAAGTCCTGCAGATTCTTTTGGGAAGAAGGGTCCATGGAAGACAGACATTTCAAGAAATAGGATTTGCCACGAGCATGCACATCATGAACCACTGTGTACACCATTCATGGCGGCATTGGCTCATATTATTGGGGAAATATGGCATTAAAGCATGACTTTCTCCATACTTGTCTATATGGATGATGGATATGGTAACTGACCATTATTTACACAGAAAAGTCGGGTAGCTATTACTATTGTACAGTGTTTGTTCAATATTCACTGAGAGGGATATTGGCAGCTGAACATGGGAAGCAAACAGAAATCAATGTTAAGATTAACTAAGATGGGAAAGACTAAAATCTCTTGCTGCTAATATATTTACCTTGTTTTGATTTCTGTGGCAATAATACACACAATGAGGGCATAGCCTGCATTATAGTTTGAAAATTATTGAGCTAGCATTATTCAAGTTATTCTTCAAGTGTATACACAAACTGGGTTTGATAAAAATCATTCATACATTATTGCTATCATGCTCACAAGCCACTCCAGACAAAAGATACCAAGTCAAGACCTTTGACCCTGAAATTAATGTTAACTATAAACTTATTTATTGAAAAAAAATGTAATTCAAAGTCTGCTGAAAATTCATGTCTATATATATATATATATATATATATATATATATATATATATATATATATATATATATATATATATATATATATATATGAGTCATTGTAACCATAATCTCAATGAAACACAGAAATACAAGCTGCAACCTCTGACTTGACCTCAAGGTCAAGTTGGTCTGGTTTTCAAACTTGTTCCAAACAGCAGAAAAATGTTGGTGGTTAGATCTATATCATTTTCATTGAGGAACAATTACAATAATCATGGGGTTATAGCAGACACCTCATGTTAATGCCACTATTGTTTGGAGAGAAGTAATAATAGTAAGATGTCAAATATGGATGCCATGTACGATGAAGGAAAGATGAGCATCATTTCTGTTTCCCATTGTTATAACATTTTAGTCAAAACATCTACAAGATGATTTTTAAGATAACCAGTAATTTCAGAAAATCAGTCACTTGGAAGGCTTGATAAACCTAATTGTAAGACTGGACAAAGCACATTTTGCATAAAATGTTTTGGTGAAAAACCAGTGTTTATACAACCATCAGTTCTGAAACAGTGATCAGAGATTTACATGATAACCAATGTGGTGGTCATACTGGAAGGTCATAAATTGACCACCTACATCAGAAGTCTTTTAGAAAAACCAAATGTCAATATGACCATCTGATCTGAAAATATAGAAATAAAACTACAATAAGATGGGTGACATGGCAACCATATTGTATGTCAGACTTAGTATTTTCATTTCAAATCATCCATATATCATAGTATGTTGTTCAGAAAACATTTGATCCTACCATTCATTTTTGATAGGTACCAAGAACAAGATCATAAGATGGACACCTTGGCATATATGTTGGATGCCAAACTACCACCATTTTTATTAAAATCTCTTTATATAAAATACATTTTTCATTGAAAACAAGATGTTCATATGATCATCTGTTTAGAAATTAAAGTGATAGCAATAAATTTCAAAATTTCTTGATATTTTTAAGACTTCAGAGGGGTACAATTTACATTTAAGTCCAACATGACACAGACTGATACTGAATGCCAGTTTTTATGACTTTTCTCTAAGTTGTTTCAGAAGAGTAGCAGTAATAAAAATACTATTAATGGAAGATGGATAATGGACAGATGATAATGGACAGATGATAATGGACAGATGATAATGGACAGATGGATAATGGACAGATGATAATGGACAGATGATAATGGACAGATGCTATACCAATGATTTCGGTGGACACAGACCTCATCACAAAAGTAACATTTGTTATTGTTCTTTTTGGTTTAACACCATTTTTCATCACATGATAGGCTATATTTGGCAGCAAGTATAAATGGTGGATGAGGAACCTGGAAAACACCTAGCAAGTACCACCAACCCATGGAAAAAAAAACTGGCATGCTTTCTCACACACCCCCAGTGGCTGAGCCTGAGACTTGAACCCACATGGACAGAGTGAGATGGCAGGTAAAGGTGAGCACTTTAGACTATTCAATCAACTGAGGTCTCACACAAAGCTAACCGATCCAAAATGTTAGATTATACTAAATATTGTATTTGATCACATGAGCAACCAGAGGTGACCTAAATGATACATATGGTGGTCTGAATGATACATATGGTGGTCTGAATGGTACATATGGTGACCTGTTACATATGGTACATATGGTTGCGTGAATGGTACATATGGTTGCGTGAATGGTACATATGGTGGTCTGAATGGTACATATGGTGACCTGTGTGGTACATATAGTGACCTGAATGGTACATATGGTGGTCTGAATGGTATATATGGTGACCTGAATGGTACATATGGTGGTCTGAATGGTACATATGGTGACATGTTACATATGGTACATATGGTTGCATGAATGGTACATATGGTTACATGAATGGTACATATGGTTGCATGAATGGTACATATGGTGGCTCGAATGGTACATATGGTGGTCTGAATGATACATATGGTGGACTGAATGGTACATATGGTGACCTGAGTGGTACATATGGTGACCTGAATGGTACATATGGTGACCTGAATGGTACATATGGTGGTCTGAATGGTATATATGGTGGCCTGAATCGTACATATGGTGGTCTGAATGGTATATATTGTGACCTGAATGGTATATATGGTGGCCTGAATTGTGCATATTGTGGTCTGAATGGTACATATGGTGGCCTGAATGGTACATATGATGACCTGTTACATATGGCTGCCTGAAATGAACATATGGTGGCCGGTTACCTGATTGGTACATATTGTGGTCTGAATGGTACATATAATGGCCTGAATTATATGGTGGCCTTAATGGTACATATGGTGGCCTGATTGGTATATATTATGGCCTGATTGGTACATATTATTGCCTGAATGGTACATATGGTGGCCTGATTGGTATATATTATGGCCTCATTGGTACATATTATTGCCTTAATGGTACATATTATGGTCTGAATGGTACAAATCATTACCTGAATGGTACATGAAGTAATGTCCAGACTGATTTCTCCTTGTAAGCAAATCAAAACAACTCATTTCAGAGAATACCTTGTCATGCTTTTCATTCAGTTCCCGTTTTGTGGTTTCCACCTTTTCCAGATGCTTCCTCTGTGCTTCGTCTGTGAGTCGGTCCAATTCCAGCCTGTGCTTGGACTGTAATGTTTCAATTGTGCTCCTCTTCTCCTGCTCCAAACGCTTTTGCTCATTAGCTGTGGCTTCTTCAACCTTTTAATATAATCAGAGAGTATTTCTGACAGATCAGAGAGTTTAACCACAAACAATGTTAGAGCATGTATGACTGGTTACTTTTTAAACATGCAATAAATTATTTATCACATGAAACTTTACAATCATTATCATGGGCATGTTATCAGACTTGCATTGTTGACATAATCTGTAAGAAATAGGTGACACATATAAATGAACCCAAAATACATCTAATTAGCTTATTTAAACTCCAAAACATCGATAACAAACAAATACAACTGCTGAATGCCTTAAAGCAAACTAGAAAGCTGTAAAAAAATAACTACAGGTTGTAACAATCTTTCTCTACATTTCATATATTTTAATTGTACTTATTCTTTGAAAGAAACAAATGTATTGTGAAGGAGCACTGGTCTCATTTTATATGTTTCTATTCTGCAACCAATCAAATTTGTCTATAGTCTATAGTGCTGTGCATAATGTTTTGGTATTGTGTTTACATGCAAGAAAATTACTACTTGATGGAAACATGGCAATCATAGACACCCTGTTGTATTTCACAATTAGCCATGAGGGATTCTGAATGTTATTTGTTAAATAATCATTGGAAAAATGTTAGGTCAAGCTGAAATAAACAAAATTTCCCTCTCTATTATAGCTCTAAAACATTTTAGTACAGTGGTCCCCTCTTATACGGCCACCCACTTCTGTACCGGGAAAGTAGCCATATAAGACAGTTGGCCTTTCCAGAGGGGGACTAAACTTTTTGTGAGAGGTATATGTAATGTATGTAGCAAGTAAGCTACATGTTGCAAAGCATTTAATATTTTCATTTAATATCTTCGTTTAAAAGAACATTAAGTATTTAAAGGTTCTCCTTGTTTTAATAATAGACATATTTCAACCAAATATACATTAATGAGTCTTATTCTTGTTGGTAAGCATGATATGCAAGCAGGCATTGTTATCATGCACACTGCAAAACCATTCAAAAACATCATTTAAATCTTGGTACATATATAATTCTCTTTCCATTTGCTCTATTTTCCCACTGCTGCTGAATAACCTCCTTATCGGTTACGACATTGTTTATTCAAGTCTTTTCAACATAAAATTGTTTTATTTGAGTCTTTTCACCATATCACCTTATGTCATCGATTAGAATAACCGACTTTCTTCTAAAATAATAGGTCTCTGTTTATGTAATGACATGTTAATGTTTAGTAATGATTTATTTGGATGTTGCTAATTATGCGATTTAATCATGCAGACGAAACTTTTGTAGAGTGACACAAAATGCATTTTTTTGCAAAGGAAAAAAATATTAAAAATTAAAAAATTAAAAATATTAAAAAATATTAATATGTCAGTCTTGATGTGGTACTCAGTTTTGCTCAACGTTATTTTCTCTGTGTGTGTGCTAATGCACAAAAACTATTTTTTAGTCTGTGCTGACCCCCACAATGATCTTGACAATTATGTCCAGTTTTAATCATCAAACAGTCACATGAAGCCCAAAACTCTATCATAACATTGTTGATCCCACTTCCTGTAAACATCAGTTTTTAAAGACAATGATATAATGTTAATCTTAGTGTTTACTTATACTTTAGTCAACACTTTTTTCAATAATGGAAACTTGACATTGGGTGACAGGTATGACAATAGAAAAAATCTGATTACTTACCTTATGTCACTATATGAATTAATTATTGGATCTGGATACATTTGAAACAAAAAGTGGCTGCTTGTGAGGGGAACATTTTACATTTTTGGACAAATATGCTGGCCACTGGTCACAATAAAGGTGTGTCCATTCTTGAGGCGTACTTATGAACTCAAACTTGTTTTGCCAAAGGACTCTTGCCGTTAGAAGCGTGTGGCTGCAGGTCAGGGGGGCCGTTCAAGAGGGGGGACTACTGTACTTGTATTATATTATTTTTTTAAGTGTGTCAATCATACATTCTTAATTAAAAAAGATTATAAATGCAACTGACATTCTTGTTTCATTTTATTCACAAGTTATGAGATTGTTCTTAAACAAATCACATCTTCTTTTCTTTCACTACCAATCATCTGATATTTTTTTATCTTTTATATTGGTGTGTGTGTGTGTGTGTGTGTATATATATATATATATATATATATATATATATATATATATATATATATATATATATATATATATATATATCCATTTCAGGCTTCTTCATTGCTCCCATCTAAGTTTAGTGTTGCTGACCTTGCCAAGGTGAAAGTATACCTGTACAAACTGATTAACTAAAAAATAGCAAAGTTTTACATAGTACAAAGTTAGTTATACTCTAACTTCCAAAGTTTGAATCTTCAGAGTACAATTTTCAGGCTATGCATTCCACGTTTATCTGAACTAAGCAGTTTAAAAGGGTCATGTTCAATCACCCATACTACAAACTTTGTAGCAGAGAAATTCAAGAATGTACAAAATTTGTATTCTTTCACATCTGTACTTTGGTGGAAAAAAAACCAATTGGTTCCATCAAGCACATCGTCCATTATTTTGCTAAATTTACCTAAATTTTATCCCAGAAGATGTGAGATGATTCAATAAGGAACACTGTGTTTTCAATAAGCTGCATTAATTACGATGCTTCAGAAAAAACTTTAACAAGAAATTTGAATATAGCAGATGACTGCAACATTGCAATCAGAAAAGTAATAACTGCCTTGCTAATAACAGAAACCAATAAAAAAAATTTACACACTGAAATTTGCACTGTGAATACTTAAAATAACCATTTCAAGTAAACTGTGAATACTTAAAGTAACCATTTCAAGTAAACTGTGAATACTTAAAATAACCATTTCAAGTAAACTGTGAATACTTAAAATAACCATGTTAAGTAAACTGTGAATACTTAAAATAACCATTTCAAGTAAACTGTGAATACTTAAAATAACCATTTCAAGTAAACAAATCAACCAGCTGACAATACCTGTTTATCGAGACGTTCCAATGCTCTTTTCTTTTCTGCCTCTAGTCGAGTCTGTTCCTCTTTATGAAGTGAGCTAACTTCTTGTTTTAGTCGGTCTAGTGCCTCATCCATCTGCTTCCTAAAAATAGTCAAGATTTCATCATTTGCAGTTAAACCTGTATAATATATACAAATACATTTTTTAAAATCCCCCCTCCAAACTTTAATTAACAACAACCAAAAGTATGCCCTATTGGATAAAAGAGCTCAGTAATTTTATTTATATAATACTCTTGGTAGATATGACAACTTAATAAAAATCAACAAATTTTAACCAATGTTTAACAAATTTTAAAACTGAATTGTAGACCACCTACAGTGATGTCCTATCTACAGGAAAAGAACCTGAAATATTTTTACCAACCATTATATTTACCCTTTCCTTATATTTTAAAATTTTTAAAAATACATGTTTACAGTCTGATCCCCCGCCCTTGCTATTTTGCCATAATTTATGTTTGGAATAGTTATT
The DNA here is from genome assembly GCA_016746295.1 of Potamilus streckersoni. Classification (NCBI taxonomy): domain Eukaryota; kingdom Metazoa; phylum Mollusca; class Bivalvia; order Unionida; family Unionidae; genus Potamilus; species Potamilus streckersoni. The sequence continues at coordinate 138,030 of JAEAOA010002143.1, forward strand.
ACATATATACAACATCTGTATATAGCTTTATCAAGATTTATGGAATGTCAACTAAAGTTATGTTTCAAACCATTAATTTTTTTATTAGTCTTACTTGGTGACTTCTGACCTTAAAAATGCTGAATTTATAAAAAAAAAAAATTATTAACTAAACTGTAGGTCATCCCGAAAGTTTGGTCAAAGAGCTTAATCTGAAACAAAAGTAATTCTGAAACCCTTTTTTTTTTTCAGCCACATAAACCCTGACTTTTTCAGCCATATTAACCCAGGCTTTTTCAGCCATATTAACCCAGGCTTTTCATTATATGACCCTAAGATCAATAAGCCTATTCCAAACCATAAGTGCAAACCCTCCACAAACTCTAAAATTTGTGTGAAAAAACATCTTTCTTCTATCAGACAAAGTGACCCTGACCTTTTGACCCAAATGGGGTTTCTTCCATAACTTAAGTGTCAGCAATCCAAAAGGTATGGTCCAGTTCTCTGAAGTAGAACTGATGTTTTAGAGAGATAACCCCTTTGTGTTTGAGGCACAGTGACATTAACCAGTGACACCCCCCCAAACTTACAGGATTTTTCCATACCCTAAGTGCATGCAATCCACAAAGTTTGGTACAGGTCTGTGATGTAGAACTAACATTATTGTGCAAAAACACTTTTTTCAAAGTCACAGTGACCTTGACCATTGACCCCAGAATACATAGACTTCTTCCATACCCAAAGTACAAGCTATCCACAAAGTTTGGTCAAGTTATCTAGTTTACAACAAATGTTATTGTGCAGAACCATTAGTCTTCTTTTAGCCATAATAACCTTGACCCAAAAATCAAGAAGCCTTATCCTTTATGGAAGCCATCCACAAATCTGTTAACTGTATACAGTAGAAAATCAAGTTACTGTGCAGAAGCAAGGTTGCTAAGAGAATGATGACAATTTAACAAAATATGCTCTGGCAGGCAAATAACAAGGTAAGGAGTGAGAACAAGACAGAGACCATGCCATCAAATAGTCCATATGAGTCAATATCTTTGTGAATTACTAACTGCTAATCAAGAGCATATCTAAATTATAACTGTTTTAAGACAGACGATTAATCAGTTTTTTTTGTTGTCAAACCTGTTTAAACCCTACTAAAAAACATTCTTAAACATGACCTCAATTCTGCTGTCCACATTTTTATCTCATGGACAGGACAATAATGGATAGAAGTAGTGCCAAAGCAAAATCATGCCATGTGGGTGAATAAAAAGGAGAAATAAAAACATGAAAACAACATTTACATGCAATGAGAACTGCACAATACAACACTTTTACTAGTGGCTAGTTTGGGATTAAAAAGTATAAAAGTGACAGTTTTTACAAATGAAAAACATGACCTTGAGATAAAACAAGAAAACTACATCAAAACTGCATGATAAGGTTTACTCTTTTATATGCATCTAATAACATGAAAATTATTTGAATTTTGCTGAACTGTTTTCTTTACAAAAATGGCATAAAATTGTAATATATTTTGGGCACAAATCTAGATCACTGAATAGAAAAAAAAGAAGAAATGAAGCCTACAGAAAACAGCTGATTTACATTGTCTGCCTCAAGTCTATAGACTGAATATGAGATTTCTTGCAATATGGCATATATGCATTAGATCAGGTTAAAAAAATTCTTTTTCTTTCAATTAGTGATCCTTTTTTTTTGAGAGAGAGGACAAATGGACATCCCTTTGCTCAATCTCTCCATCTTGAAAAAAATGTCTGAAATTACATTTTCATATCATGATCATTTTTAAATTTCTGAAGAAATTTCTTCCAATGCTCTGCTCAGTCATTTTAAGATTTTACAAAATAATGACTGATGACATCAGCAACTATTTTGATTTTAGCTAAAGAAAAATGAAAACAGCTGTAAATACATCACTAGAACCTCTTGCCATCAAAAAAACACTTTGCAATAAAAATCAATGGAAACAATAAGAAAAAGAATGCTGGGATTTCAAAGCTTGTATCATGAATGAATCACTATGCCAATATACTGAATATAATGCACTATTAAACTGCTTCCTTGGTTCACCTAGACAAGTCACAAACACATGTGTGATTTGATGTGGATCCTATTGTTTGTAATAAAAATTGGCCTCTATCTGCTGAAGATTAATAAAATTGCTACAAAATCTGATAAATGATAACATGATATATAGCTCATTTTATTGTAAGAAATATAAAAATGTGTCCATATATTTGGAATAGATGTCTTGAAAAAATTTGTCAGCTTAGTTTCCATATTATGGTGAATCTAGATCCAAAATTTAAAATTCCCAAGATCCAAAGTTTACAATAAATTTTAAAATTCCCTAGATCCATAGTTTGCAATGAACTTAAAATTTCCTAGATCCAAAGTTTGCAATGAACTTAAAATTCCCTAGATCCTAAATTTGCAATAAATTGTAAAAGTTCCTAGATCAAAACTTTGCAATGAATTTAAAATTTCATAGATCCAAAGCTTGCAAAATTTCCTAGATCCAAAGTTTGCAATGAACTTAAAATTTCCTAGATCCAAAGTTTGTAATGAAGTTGAAATTTCCTAGATTCAAAGTTTGCAATGAACTTTAACATTTCCTAGATCAAAAGTTTACAATGAATTTGAAATTTCATAGATCCAAATTTTGCAATAAATGTTAAAATTTCTTAGATCCAAAGATTGCAATTAACTTTAAATTTACTAGATCCAAACTTTGCAAATAATTAAAAAATTTCCTAGATCCAAAGTTTCCAAATAATTTTAAAATTCCCTAGACCCAAAGTTTTCAATACACTTCAAATTTCCTAGATCCAAAGTTTGCAAATAATTTTGAAATTCCCTAGATCCAATTTACAATAAATTCTAAAATTTCCTATATCCAAAGTTTGCAAATCATTTTAAAATTTCCTAGATCCAAAAATTGCAAATAATTTTAAAATTTTCTAGATCCAAAGTTTGCAATAAATTTTAAAATTCCCTAGATCCAAAGTTTGCAATAAATTTTAAAATTTCCTAGATCCAAAGTTTGCACATAATTTAAAAATTTCATAGATCCGAAGTTTGCATTAAATTTTAAAATTTTCTAGATCTAACATTTAAAATAAATTTTAAAATTTCCTAGATCCGAAGTTTGCAAATAATTTTAAAATTCCCTAGATCCAAAATTTGCAATAAATTTTAAAATTCCCTAGATCCAAAGTTTGCTATGAACTTAAAATTTCCTAGATCCAAAATTTGCAAATAATTTTAAAATTTTTTAGATATAAAGTTTGCAATAAATTTTAAAATTCCCTAGATAAAGTTTGTAAATGAACTTAAAATAACCTAGATCCAAAGTTTGCAATGAGCTTGAAATTTCCTAGATCTAAAGTTTGCAAATAATTTTAAAATTTCCTAGATCCAAAGTTTCCAATAAACTTAAAATTTCCTAGATCCAAAGTTTGCAAAAAAAAATTTAAAATTTTCTAGATCCAAAGTTTGCAATAAATTTTTAAAATTTCCTAGATCCAAAGTTTGCAATTGTAAGAATTCTGGAGTTCAAGTGCGTTAAAAACATCAATTTTGTATAAATCTTATTTTTTATTTCATTATATCATCTAACATGTTTTTGATAAGTTTATTTGAGTCGTAGATGTAGTTCATGTATGTGCTGTGTATGATGACGAAAATTCATTGTTCAGAAGTATTGGGAAATTGCATGCTTCCTCGTGTGAGTGCTGTTCAGGCTACGGTTTAGCATTCCCATATATGCTTTGAGTTTTTGAGATTCATGCACAGTCACATACAAACTGTCCTGTTCGAGAGACAACAGTCACGGACAGTCATACAATTTTTAATTTGTTGTGCCAGAAGATGAATTCGTTATTATCTCTACGTAAAATGACACAACCCGTGTTAGAGGAACTATTCACTTCTTTAAAACTTTCCTAGCGAGCAACATTGCATATTTGGACGTTTTCTTGCTAATTTTGGAACGACACAACACGTACATTATTTTTGTAAAAAATTCTGAAAATTGCGGACAACCAACATTTTGGACCGGAACATCATACTTTAGTCTGTTTTTAGAATTTTTTTCAGGACTTATTTTTATTATCTTTGATCAAATTTGGACCATTTGTCAAAAACCGTAAGTCTCGTTTAAATAATTTACATTTTAATTTACACAGAACGAGCCGTTTCGTAACACAATGAACTTAATTTCCTAGATCCAAAGTTTGCTATGAACTTAAAATTTCTTAGATCCAAAGTTTGTAAATGAACTTAAAATTTCCTAGATCCAAAGTTTGCAATGAACTTGAAATTTCCTAGATCCAAAGTTTGCAAATAATTTTAAAATTTCCTAGATCCAAAGTTTGCAATGAACTTAAAATTTCCTAGATCTAAAGTTTGCAAATAATTTTAAAATTTCCTAGATCCATAGTTTGCAATGAACTTGAAATTTCCTAGATCCAAAGTTTGCAAGTAATTTTAAAATTACCTTGATCTAAAGTTTGCAAATAACGAGCCGTTTCGTAACACAATGAACTTAATTTCCTAGATCCAAAGTTTACAATGAACTTAAAATTTCCTAGATCCAAAGTTTGCAATGAACTTAAAATTTCCTAGATCCAAAGATTGCAATAAATTTTAAAATTTCCTTGATCCAAAGTATGCAATTGTAACAACTCTGGAGTTCAAGTGCGTTAAAAAACAATTTTGTATAAATCATTTTTTATTTCATTATATCATCTAACATGTTTTTGATAAGTTTATTTGAGTCGTAGATGTAGTTCATGTACGTGCTGTGTATGATGAAAATTCATTGTTAAGAGATTCATGCACAGTCACAAACAAACTGTCCTGTTCGAGAGACAACAGTCACGGAAAGACCGTCGTAGTTGAGTCGAGTCATACAATTTTTAATTTGTTGTGCCAGAAGATGGATTCAGGACGTATTTTATTATCTTTGATCAAATTTGGACCATTTCTCAAAAACCGTAAGTCTCGTTTAAATTTACATTATAAAAATTATAAAAATTATCATTATAAAAATTATAAAAATTATCATTATAAAAATTTATAAAGCTTGTTGTGTGCACTTTCTTTTTATGTTACACAGAACGAGCCGTTTCGTAACACAATGAACTTAATTTCCTAGATCAAAAGTTTGCAATGAACTAAAATTTCTTAGATCCAAAGTTGGTAAAAAAAAAACTTAATTTTCTAGATCCAAAGTTTGCAATGAACTTAAAACTTCCTAGATACAAAGTTTGCAAATAATTTTAAAATTACCTAGATTCAAAGTTTACAATAAATTTTAAAATTCCCTGGATCCAAAGTTTGCAATAAATCTTAAAATTCCATAGATCCAAAGTTAGCAATAAATTTTAAAATTCCCTAGATCTAAAGTTTGCAATAAATTTTAAAATTCCCTAGATCCAAAGTTTGCAATGAACATGAAATTAACTAGATCTAAAGTTTGCAAATAATTTTAAAATTTCCTAGATCCAAAGTTTTCAATGAACTTAAAATTTCCTAGATCCAAAGTTTGCAATAAATTTTTAAAATTTCCTAGATCCAAAGTTTGCAATTGTAAGAATTCTGGAGTTCAAGTGCGTTAAAAACATCAATTTTGTATAAATCTTATTTTATTGGGAAATTGCATGCTTCCTCGTGTGAGTGCAGTTCAGGCTACGGTTTAGCATCCCCATATATGCTTTGAGTTTTTGAGATTCATGCACAGTCACATACAAACTGTCCTGTTCGAGAGACAACAGTCACGGACAGACTGTCGTAGTTTGAGTCGAGTCATACAATTTTTAATTTGTTGTGCCAGAAGATGAATTCGTTATTATATCTACGTAAAATGACACAACCCGAATTAGAGAAACTATTCATTTCTTTATAACTTTCCTAGCGAGCAACATTGCATATTTGGACGTTTTCTTGCTAATTTTGGAACGAGACAACACGTACATTATTTTTGTGAAAAATTCAGGAAATTGCGGACAACCACCATTTTGGACCGGAACATCATACTTTAGTCTGTTTTTAGAACTTTTTCAGGACTTATTTTATTATCTTTGATCAAATTTGGAACATTTCTTAAAAAGCGTAAGTCTCGTTTAAATTTTCATTATTTTATGTGATCACTAAGTAAAAAAGCTGTATCATTATAAAAATTTATAAAGCTTGTTGTGTGCACTTTTTCTTTTTATGTTACACAGAACGAGCCGTTTCGTAACACAATGAACTTAATTTCCTAGATCCAAAGTTTGCAATGAACTTAAAATTTCCTAGATCCAAAGTTTGCAAATAATTTGCAATAGTTTGCAATGAACATGAAATTAACTAGATCTAAAGTTTGCAAATAATTTAAAAATTTCCTAGATGAAAAATTTGCAACGAACTTGAAATTTCCTAGATCCAAAGTTTGCATGTAATTTAAAAATTTCCTAGATTTAAAGATTGCAAATAATTTTAAAATTTCCTAGATCCAAAGTTTGCATATAATTTTAAAATTTCCTAGATCCAAAGTTTACAATGAACTTAAAATTTCCTAGATCCAAAGTTTGCAATGAACTTAAAATTTCCTAGATCCAAAGTTTGCAATAAACTTAAAATTTCCTAGATCTAAAAGTTGCAAACAATTTTAAAATTTTCTAGATATAAAGTTTGCAATAAATTTTAAAATTTTCTAGATCCAAAGTTTGCAATTGTTACAACTCTGGAGTGCTTTAAAAAAAATCAATTTTTTATAAATCTTATCTTTTATTTCATTATATCATCTAACATGTTTTTGATAAGTTTATTTGAGTCGTAGATGTAGTTCATGTACGTGCTGTGTATGATGACAAAAATTCATTGTTCAGAAGTATTGGAAAATTGCATGCTTCTTCGTGTGAGTGCTGTTCAGGCTACTGTTTAGCATTTCCATATATGCTTTGAGTTTTTGAGATTCATGCACAGTCACATACAAATTGTCCTGTTCGAGAGTCAACAGTCACGGACAGTCATACAATTTTTAATTTGTTGTGCCAGAAGATGAATTCGTTATTATATCTACGTAAAATGACACAACCCGTGTTAGAGGAACTATTCACTTCTTTATAACTTTCCTAGCGAGCAACATTGCATATTTGGACGTTTTCTTGCTAATTTTGGAACGACTCAACAAGTACATTATTATTGTAAAAAAATTCTGGAAATTGCGGACAACCACCATTTTGGACCGGAACATCATACTTTAGTCTGTTTTTAGAACTTTTTTCAGGACTTATTTTTATTATCTTTGATCAAATTTGGACCATTTGTCAAAAACCGTAAGTCTCGTTTAAATAATTTACATTTTAATTTACACAGAACGAGCCGTTTCGTAACACAATGAACTTAATTTCCTAGATCCAAAGTTTGCTATGAACTTGAAATTTCCTATATCCAAAGTTTGCAAATTTTAAAATGTCCTAGATCCAAAGTTTGCAATGAACTTAAAATGTCCTAGATCCAAAGTTTGCAATGAACTTAAAATGTCCTAGATCCAAAGTTTGCAATGAACTTAAAATGTCCTAGATCCAAAGTTTGCAATGAACTTGAAATTTCCTAGATCCAAAGTTTGCAAAGAACTTGAAATTTCCTAGATCCAAAGTTTGCAAGTAATTTTAAAATTTCCTAGGATCTCAAGTTTGCAAATAATTTTAAAAATTCCTAGATCCAAATGTTACAATGAACTTAAAATTTCCTAGATCCAAAGTTTGCAATAAATTTTAAAATTCCCTAGATCCAAAGTTTGCAATAGATTTTAAAATTTCCTGGATCCAAAGTTTGCAATTGTAACAACTCTGGAGTTCAAGTGCGTTAAAAGACAATTTTGTATAAATCGTATTTTTTATTTCATTATATCATCTAACATGTTTTTGATAAGTTTATTTGAGTCGTAGATGTAGTTCATGTACGTGCTGTGTATGATGACGAAAATTCATTAAGAGATTCATGCACAGTCACATACAAACTGTCCTGTTGGAGAGACAACAGTCACGGAAAGACTGTCGTAGTTGAGTCGAGTCATCCATTTTTTAATTTGTTGTGCCAGAAGATGAATTCAAGACTTATTTTATTATCTTTGATCAAATTTGGACCATTTCTCAAAAACCGTAAGTCTCGTTTAAATTTACATTATTTTATGTGATCTAGTAAAAAAGCTGTATCATTATAAAAATTTATAAAGCTTGTTGTGTGCACTTTTTCTTTTTATGTTACACAGAACGAGCCGTTTCGTAACACAATGAACTTAATTTCCTAGATCAAAAGTTTGCAATGAACTTAAAATTTCTTAGATCCAAAGTTTGTAAAAAAAAAAAACTTAATTTTCTAGATCCAAAGTTTGCAATGAACTTAAAATTTCCTAGATCCAAAGTTTGCAAATAATTTTAAAATTTCCTAGATCCAAAGTTTGCAATTGTAAGAATTCTGGAGTTCAAGTGCGTTAAAAACATCAATTTTGTATAAATCTTATTTTTTATTTCATTATATCATCTAACATGTTTTTGATAAGTTTGAGTGGTAGATGTAGTTCATGTACGTGCTGTGTATGATGACGAAAATTCATTGTTCAGAAGTATTGGGAAATTGCATGCTTCCTCGTGTGAGTGCAGTTCAGGCTACGGTTTAGCATCCCCATATATGCTTTGAGTTTTTGAGATTCATGCACAGTCACATACAAACTGTCCTGTTCGAGAGACAACAGTCACGGACAGACTGTCGTAGTTTGAGTCGAGTCATACAATTTTTAATTTGTTGTGTCAGAAGATGAATTCGTTATATCTACGTAAAATGACACAACCCGAATTAGAGAAACTATTCATTTCTTTATAACTTTCCTAGCGAGCAACATTGCATATTTGGACGTTTTCTTGCTAATTTTGGAACGAGACAACACGTACATTATTTTTGTGAAAAATTCAGGAAATTGCGGACAACCACCATTTTGGACCGGAACATCATACTTTAGTCTGTTTTTAGAACTTTTTCAGGACTTATTTTATTATCTTTGATCAAATTTGGACCATTTCTCAAAAACCGTAAGTCTCGTTTAAATTTTCATTATTTTATGTGATCTAGTAAAAAAGCTGTATCATTATAAAAATTTATAAAGCTTGTTGTGTGCACTTTTTCTTTTTATGTTACACAGAACGAGCCGTTTCGTAACACAATGAACTTAATTTCCTAGATCCAAAGTTTGCAATAAACTTAAAATTTCCTAGATCCAAAGTTTGCAAATAATTTTAAAATTTTCTAGATTCAAAGTTTGCAATAAATTTAATATTCCCTAGATCCAAAGTTTTCAATAAATTTTAAAATTCCCTAGATCCAAAGTTTGCAATGAACTTGAAATTTCCTAGATCTAAAGTTTGCAAATAATTTTAAAATTTCCTAGATCCATAGTTTGCAATGAACTTGAAATTTCCTAGATTCAAAGTTTTCAATAAACTTAAAATTTCCTAGATCCAAAGTTCGCAATAAATTTTAAAATTCTCTAGATCCAAAGTTTGCAAATAATTTTAAAATTATTCTAGATTCAAAGTTTGCAATGAACTTAAAATTTCCTAGATCCAAAGTTTGCAATGAACTTAAAATTTCCTAGATCCAAAGTTTGCAATAAATTTTAAAATTTTCTAGATCCAAAGTTTGCAATTGTTACAACTCTGGAGTGCATTAAAAAAAATCAATTTTGTATAAATCTTATTTTTTATTTCATATCATCTAACATGTTTTTGTTAAGTTTATTTGAGTCGTAGATGTAGTTCATGTATGTGCTGTGTATGATGACGAAAATTCATTGTTCAGAAGTATTGGGAAATTGCATGCTTCCTCGTGTGAGTGCTGTTCAGGCTACGGTTTAGCATTCCCATATATGCTTTGAGTTTTTTAGATTCATGCACAGTCACACACAAACTGTCCTGTTCGAGAGGCAAGTCACGGACAGTCATACAATTTTTAATTTGTTGTGCCAGAAGATGAATTCGTTATTTTATCTACGTAAAATGACACAACCCGTGTTAGAGGAACTATTCACTTCCTTAAAACTTTCTTAGCGAGCAACATTTCATATTTGGACGTTTTCTTGCTAATTTTGGAACGACACAACACGTACATTATTTTTGTAAAAAAATCTGGAAATTGCGGACAACCACAATTTTGGACCAGAACATCATACTTTAGTCTGTTTTTAAAACTTTTTTATAACTTTCTTTATAACTTTCCTAGCGAGCAACATTGCATATTTGGACGTTTTCTTGCTAATTTTGGAACGAGACAACACGTACATTATTTTTGTGAAAAATTCTGGAAATTGCGTCCGCAATCACCATTTTGGACCGGAACATCATACTTTAGTCTGTTTTTAGAACTTTTTCAGGACTTATTTTATTATCTTTGATCAAATTTGGACCATTTCTCAAAAACCGTAAGTCTCGTTTAAATCATTTACATTTTAATTTACACAGAACGAGCCGTGTCGTAACACAATGAACTTAATTTTTTTAGATCCAAAGTTTGCTATGAACTTAAAATTTCTTAGATCCAAAGTTTGTAAATGAACTTAAAATTTCCTAGATCCAAAGTTTGCAAATAATTTTAAAATTTCCTAGATCCAAAGTTTGCAATGAACTTAAAATTTCCTAGATCCAAGGTTTGCAATGAACTTAAAATTTCCTAGATCCAAAATATGCAATAAATTTTAAAATTCCCTAGATCCAAAGTTTGCAATAAATTTTAAAATTTCCTAGATCCAAAGTTTGCAATTGTAACAACTGTGGAGTTCAAGTGCGTTAAAAAAATTTTGTATAAATCATATTTTTTATTTCATTATATCATCTAACATGTTTTTGATAAGTTAATTTGAGTCGTAGATGTAGTGCATGTACGTGCTGTGTATGATGACGAAAATTCATTAAGAGATTCATGCACAGTCACATACAAACTGTCCTGTTGGAGAGACAACAGTCACGGAAAGACTGTCGTAGTTGAGTCGAGTCATCCATTTTTTAATTTGTTGTGCCAGAAGATGAATTCAGGACTTATTTTATTATCTTTGATCAAATTTGGACCATTTCTCAAAAACCGTAAGTCTCGTTTAAAAGCTGTATCATTATAAAAATTTATAAAGCTTGTTGTGTGCACTTTTTCTTTTTATGTTACACAGAACGAGCCGTTTCGTAACACAATGAACTTAATTTCCTAGATCCAAAGTTTGCAATGAACTTAAAATTTCCTAGATCTAAAGTTTGCAAATAATTTTAAAATTTTCTAGATTCAAAGTTTGCAATAAATTTAAAATTCCCTAGATCCAAAGTTTTCAATAAATTTTAAAGTTCCCTAGATCCAAAGTTTGCAATGAACTTGAAATTTCCTAGATCTAAAGTTTGCAAATAATTTTAAAATTTCCTAGATCCATAGTTTGCAATGAACTTGAAATTTCCTAGATTCAAAGTTTTCAATGAACTTAAAATTTCCTAGATCCAAAGTTCGCAATAAATTTTAAAATTCTCTAGATCCAAAGTTTGCAAATAATTTTAAAATTATTCTAGATTCAAAGTTTGCAACGAACTTAAAATTTCCTAGATCCAAAGTTTGCAATGAACTTAAAATTTCCTAGATCCAAAGTTTGCAATAAATTTTAAAATTTTCTAGATCCAAAGTTTGCAATTGTTACAACTCTGGAGTGCGTTAAAAAAATCAATTTTGTATAAATCTTATTTTTTATTTCATTATATCATCTAACATGTTTTTGATAAGTTTATTTGAGTCGTAGATGTAGTTCATGTATGTGCTGTGTATGATGACGAAAATTCATTGTTCAGAAGTATTGGGAAATTGCATGCTTCCTCGTGTGAGTGCTGTTCAGGCTACGGTTTAGCATTCCCATATATGCTTTGAGTTTTTGAGATTCATGCACAGTCACATACAAACTGTCCTGTTCGAGAGACAAGTCACGGACAGTCATACAATTTTTAATTTGATGTCCAGAAGATGAATTCGTTATTATAACTACGTAAAATGACACAACCCGTGTTAGAGGAACTATTCACTTCTTTAAAACTTTCCTAGCGAGCAACATTGCATATTTGGACGTTTTCTTGCTAATTTTGGAACGACACAACACGTACATTATTTTTGTAAAAAATTCTGAAAATTGCGGACAACCACAATTTTGGACCGGAACATCATACTTAATTTACTGTTTTTAGAACTTTTTTTCAGGACTTATTTTTATTATCTTTGATCAAATTTGGACCATTTGTCAAAAATCGTAAGTCTCGTTTAAATAATTTACATTTTAATTTACACAGAACGAGCCGTTTCGTAACACAATGAACTTAATTTCCTAGATCCAAAGTTTGCTATGAACTTAAAAATTCTTAGATCCAAAGTTTGTAAATGAACTTAAAATTTCCTAGATCCAAAGTTTGCAATGAACTTGAAATTTCCTAGATCCAAAGTTTGCAAGTAATTTAAAAATTATAAAAATTTATAAAGCTTGTTGTGTGCACTTTTTCTTTTTATGTTACACAGAACGAGCCGTTTCGTAACACAATGAACTTAATTTCCTAGATCCAAAGTTTGCAATAAACTTAAAATTTCCTAGATCCAAAGTTTGCAAATAATTTTAAAATTTCCTAGATCCAAAGTTTGCAATGAACTTGAAATTTCCTAGATCCAAAGTTTGCAAGTAATTTAAAAATTTTCTAGATTTAAAGTTTGCAAATAATTTTAAAATTTCCTAGATCTAAAGTTTACAATGAACTTAAAATTTCCTAGATCCAAAGTTTGCAATGAACTTGAAATATCCTAGATCCAAAAGTTGCAATGAACTTAAAATTTCCTAGATCCAAAGTTTGCAATGAACTTAAAATTTCCTAGATCCAAAGTTTGCAATAAACTTAAAATTTCCTAGATCCAAAAGTTGCAAACAATTTTAAAATTTTCTAGATATAAAGTTTGCAATAAATTTTAAAATTTCCTAGATCCAAAGTTTGCAATGAACTTAAAATTTCCTAGATCCAAAGTTTGCAGTTGTTACAACTCTAAAGTGCGTTTAAAAAAAAATCAATTTTGTATAAATCTTATTTTTTATTTCATTATATCATCTAACATGTTTTTGATAAGTTTATTTGAGTCGTAGATGTAGTTCATGTACGTGCTGTGTATGATGACAAAAATTCATTGTTCAGAAGTATTGGGAAATTGCATGCTTCCTCGTGTGAGTGCTGTTCAGCCTACTGTTTAGCATTCCCATATATGCTTTGAGTTTTTGAGATTCATGCACAGTCACAAACAAACTGTCCTGTTCGAGAGACAACAGTCACGGACAGTCATACAATTTTTAATTGTTGTGCCAGAAGATGAATTCGTTATTATATCTACGTAAAATGACACAACCCGTGTTAGAGGAACTATTCACTACTTTATAACTTTCCTAGCGAGCAACATTGCATATTTGGACGTTTTCTTGCTAATTTAGGAACGACACAACACGTACATTATTTTTGTAAAGAAATCTGGAAATTGCGGACAACCACCATTTTGGACCGGAACATCATACTTTAGTCTGTTTTTAGAACTTTTTTCGGGACTTATTTTTATTATCTTTGATCAAATTTGGACAATTTGTAAAAATCCGTAAGTCTCGTTTAAATAATTTACATTTTAATTTACACAGAACGAGCCGTTTCGTAACACAATGCACTTAATTTCCTAGATCCAAAGTTTGCTATGAACTTAAAATTTCCTAGATCCAAAGTTTGCAAATGAACTTAATTTCCTAGATCCAAAGTTTGCTATGAACTTAAAATTTCCTAGATCCAAAGTTTGCAAATAATTTTAAAATTTCCTACATCCAAAGTTTGCAATGAACTTAAAATTTCCTAGATCCAAAGTTTGCAATGAACTTGAAATGTCCTAGATCCAAAGTTTGCAAATAATTTTAAAATTTCCTAGATCCAAAGTTTGCAAATAATTTTAAAATTTCCTAGATCCAAAGTTTACAATGAACTTAAAATTTCCTAGATCCAAAGTTTGCAATGAACTTAAAATTTCCTAGATCCAAAGTTTGCAATAAATTTTAAAATTCCCTAGATCCAAAGTTTGCAATAAATTTTAAAATTTCCTAGATCCAAAGTTTGCAATTGTAACAACTCTGGAGTTCAAGTGCGTTAAAAAAAATCAATTTTGTATAAATCGTATTTTTTATTTCATTATATCATCTAACATGTTTTTGATAAGTTTATTTGAGTCGTAGATGTAGTTCATGTACGTGCTGTGTATGATGACGAAAATTCATTAAGAGATTCATGCACAGTCACATACAAACTGTCCTGTTGGAGAGACAACAGTCGTAGTTGAGTCATACAATTTTTAATTTGTTGTGCCAGAAGATGAATTCAAGACTTATTTTATTATCTTTGATCAAATTTGGACCATTTCTCAAAAACCGTAAGTCTCGTTTAAATTTACATCATTATAAAAATTTATAAAGCTTGTTGTGTGCACTTTTTCTTTTTATGTTAAACAGAACGAGCCGTTTCGTAACACAATGAACCTAATTTCCTAGATCCAAAGTTTGCAATGAACTTAAAATTTCTTAGATCCAAAGTTTGTAAAAAAAAAAAACTTAAAATTTCCTAGATCCAAAGTTTGCAATGAACTTGAAATTTTCTAGATCCAAAGTTTGCAAATAATTTTAAAATTACCTAGATTCAAAGTTTGCAATAAATTTTAAAATTCCCTAGATCCAAAGTTTGCAAATAATTTTAAAATTTCCTAGATCCAAAGTTTGCAATAAATTTTAAAATTCCCTAGATCCAAAGTTTGCAATGAACTTGAAATTAACTAGATCTAAAGTTTGCAAATAATTTTAAAATTTCCTAGATCTAAAGTTTGCAAATAATTTTAAAATTTCCTAGATCCAAAGTTTTCAATGAACTTAAAATTTCCTAGATCCAAAGTTTGCAATAAATTTTTAAAATTTCCTAGATCCAAAGTTTGCAATTAGAACCAAATTCCTGAAGATCTCAAGTTTGCGTTTTAAAACCATCAATTTTGAGATAAATACTTTATCTGTTTTTTTACATATTTTCGCTCCAAATTGCCGTTTTGAAAATTCGTAAGTCGTAAAGTCATTTCTTTAAGATTTACGAAAAATGAGTTTTCGTCACAAGTATTAATTGCAATCCAAGTGCTAGTGACATTTTACAAGTTTGGAAAATTTAAAATCTCTCCATTATAAGACTAAAATTTGTAGTTTTGCATGACTTTAAATTCATACAAGCAATAAAAAAATTTCTAATCTAAAGTTTCAATGAAGTTTAAAACCTAGATCACCAAGTTGACAAATGAAATTAAATTTTTGAAGATCTATCAATGAAAATTAAATTTTCCTAGATCCAGACTGCAATGATAGAATTTTCGTCAAATTTGACGAAAAATTTTAATCAGACCAATTTGAAAATCTAAAAATTTATTTATACTTTCTAGTCATGGCAAAACATTTGAAATATTTGGTTTCATCTAATTTTGGTAGATTCCTGAGTACAACCATTGTATCAGTAATTGTTTATGAAAATATTTAGGATATTGCGGCAAACAAATTTGGAGAACTCATACTAGACCGTCTGTTTCTTACAATAATTTTCAGAGGGTTCGGATTTATTAATCAATGATCAAATTTGGAACATTTCTTAAAAAGCGTAAGTCTCGTTTAAATTTTCATTATTTTATGTGATCACTAAGTAAAAAAGCTGTATCATTATAAAAATTTATAAAGCTTGTTGTGTGCACTTTTTCTTTTTATGTTACACAGAACGAGCCGTTTCGTAACACAATGAACTTAATTTCCTAGATCCTAAGTTTGCACTGAACTTAAAATTTCCTCGATCCAAAGTTTGCAATGGACTTGAAATTTCCTAGATTCAAAGTTTGCAAGTAATTTAAAAATTTCCTAGATTAAAAAGTTTGCAAACAATTTTAAAATTTTCAAGATATAAAGTTTCCAATAAATTTTAAAATTTCCTAGATCTAAAGTTTGTAATAAACTTAAAATTTCCTAGATATAAAGTTTGCAATAAATTTTAAAATTTTCTAGATCCAAAGTTTGCAATTGTTACAACTCTGGAGTTTGCAAATAATTTTAAAATTTCCTAGATTCAAAGTTTGCAATAAATTTTAAAATTCCCTAGATCCAAAGTTTGCAATAAACTTAAAATTTCCTAGATCCAAAGTTTGCAAAACTTAAAATTCTAGACCAAATTTGCAAAAATTAAAATTTCCTAGATCCAAAGTTGCAATTTGAACTTGAAATCCTTTAAACCAAAATTCAATTTTTAAAAATTTTCTTTTAAAGTTTCATAAAATTTTTTAAAATTTTAGTCTAAAGATTCATGAAATTAAAATTTTGACCAAAATTCAATGAAATTAAAATTCAGTCAATTTGCAATAAAAAAAATTTCCTAGATCCAAAGTCACATTAAAATTTTCGAGATAAAGTGGAATATAATTTTTAAATTTTTGTCCAAAGTTTGCAATAAATAAAATTCTAGGACCAATTTAATAAACTTAAATTTTCCCAGATCCAAATTGCAAAAAATTTTATTTCCTTCCAATAAATTTAAGAACGACAAGTCGTAAAAAAATCAGGTAAATTTATTTTTTTTAACATCACATGTTTTGAAATTTTTTAGATTATTAAATTTTCTTATGATCAAAATTCATTGTTTAAAAAACCCGGGGAGTCATTTGTTTTAATAATTCTTTTTTAATTTACACAACAACGCCTTTCGAACACAATGAACTTAATTTCCTAAATCAAAAGTTTGCAAATGAACTTAAAATTTTAGAAAAACCAAAATTTAAAATTACTTAAAATTTCCTAGGGCCCAAATTTTCAATTGGGCTTGAAATTTTAAGAACCAAAAATTTGGAAAAATTAAAATTCCAATCCAAATTTGCCAAATACTTAAAATTTTCCTTTAATTTAATTTTGCAAATTTTAATTTTAAAAAGCTAATCCCAAATTTCAGAATTAAAATTTCCTAGAAAAGTGTTTAATAAAAATTAAAATTTTTGGATTTTCTTTAAAATTTACAATCAGCCGTTTCGGGAACACAATGAACTTAATTCCTAGATCCAAAGTTGCAAGAACTTAAAATTTCCTAGATCCAAAGTTTCAATGAACTAAATTTCCTAATCCAAAAAGTTTTAATAATTTAAAAATTTCCTGATTAAAAAGTTTCAATATTTAATCTTAAAAAAAGTTTAAAAAATTTTTTTAAAATTTCTTCCTAAAAAGTTTTCAATGAACTTTAAAATTTCCCAGATAAAGTTGCAAAAAACTAAATTCATTGTTAAAAATTTAAAATTTCAATAAAAGTTTTGCAAAATAATTTAAAAATTTTTAAATTAAGTTTGCAAGACTTAAATTTTTAATCCTTTGGAAAAAATTTGGGAAATTTCCTAATTTCCGAAAAAAGACTTTTTTTTCATTAATAATTTATTTAAAATTTTAAAATTTCACTAGACCAAGTTTCGTAACACATGAACTTAATTTTTCCCAGATCCAAAAATTTGCATATGAACAAAAATTTCCTAACCAAAGTTTGAAAAATTTAAAATTTTTTTAGATCCAAATTTGCAATAAAATTAAATTCCCCAATCCAAAGTTGCAAAATAAATTTCCTAATCAAAGTTTGCAAAAATAAAATTTCCTAGATCCCAAATTTGCAATAAATTAAAAATTTTCCCAGTCTAAAGTTTGCAAAAATTTTAAAATTTTCTAATCCAAAGTTTGCAATGAATTAAAATTCCTAAATCCAAAGTTTGCAATAAATAAAATTTCCTAATCTAAAGTTTGCAAATAATTTTAAAATTTTCTAGATCCAAAGTTGCAAAATTTTAAAAATTTTCCCAGATCCAAGTTTGCAATAAATTTTAAAATTTCCTAGATCAAAGTTGCAAAATTGTTTTAACCAAATTTGGAGTTAAAACAAATGCGTTAAAAACAATTTTGTATAAATCTATTTTTTATTTCATTATATCATCTAACATGTTTTTTGATAAGTTTAGTCGTAAATGTAGTTCATGTACGCTGTGTATGATGGAAAATTTATTGTTAAGAAAATTTGAATCCCTAACTTCCTGTTGAGCCCGTCAGGTACGCGTTTGAATCCCCCTATATTTTTAATTTTTGAGTCCCGAAGTCACAACAATTTTTTGTCCTGTTTAAAGACCATTTTTCCCAAAAACCGTAAGTCCGTTAAATTTTTATTTTTGTCCATAATAAACGAATTATATTATAAAATTTTCCCAAACCATGTAAAGAACAACATTCTCTTTTAACTTTTTCCTAGACAAATTTTCAAAAATTTGAATTTTTTTGCCAAATTTGGAAAAAAAATTAATTAAATTTTTTTGAAAAAATTCTGAAAATTGCAGAAAAACCTTAGAACCGGAAATCATACTTTAGATCGTTTTAAAACTTTTTCAGACTTATTTTATTTTCTTGTAAATTGGACCATTTCTCAAAACGTAAAATCCTCGTAAAATTTCAAAAATTTTTAATGTGATCCAGAAAAAGTTATTAATACATAAAATTTAAACTGTTGTTTCACATTTTCCTTAGTTTCAAATAACTTTCCCTAACACAAATGAAACTTTTTCTGATAAAGTTTTGCAATAAATTAAAATTCTAGATAAAGTTTTTTAAAGAAATTTTAAAATTTTTGGCCCATCAGTTTCAATGAATCATTAAAAATTACTGTAAAAGTTTGCAATAATTTTAAAATTTCCTTTTTTTCCAAATTTGCAATAACTAAAATTTCCGAATCCAAAAGTTCAAATTAATTTTAAAAATTTCCAGATAAAAGGGTTTGCAAATAATTAAATTTCCTAATCCAAAGTTTGCTATGAACTTAAAATTTACTAGATCCAAAGTTTTCAAATAATTAAAATTTCCTAGATCCAAAGTTTGCAAAATTTTAAATTTCCTAATCCAAAGTTTGCAATTTAACTTGAAATTTTCCTTAAAAATTTCAATTTTAAAACATTTTTAAATTTTAATAAATTCAAATTTTTAAAATTTTCTAGATTTGTTCATACTGTGTTTAGACAAAATGTCAGAAGTATTAAATTTCCTTCCAAGTTGCAAGAATTTAAAATTTTCCCAATCCAATTTGCAATAACTTAAAATTTTAGATCCCAAAGTTTGCAATAAATTTTAAACCTAATCCAAGTTTGCAATAATTTAAAATTTCCTGACCAAAGTTTCAATGTTAAAACAACTTTGATTCAGTTTCTAATAAAAAATTTATAAAATGTATTCCAAATTTCAAAACTTTAAAATTTTTTGATAATTATAGAGCAAAGTAATTGGGTCAGGGACCTGGAGATAAAAATTCATTGTTAAAGTTATCAAGTAAAAAATTCCGTTCAGACAAATTCCGGGAAAAACTTTTGATCCGATCAAATTTTAATTTGTTTCCAGAAAATGCTCAGACTTATTTATTATCTTTTTATCAAATTTGGACATTTCTAAAAACGTAAGTCTCGTTTAAATTTACTTAATTAATGAAATTAAAAAAATCATTTAAAATTAAAGCTTGTGTTCACTTTTCTTTTTATGTACACAGAACGAGCCGTTTCGTAACACAATGAACTTAATTTCCTAGATCAAAGTTTGCAATGAACTTAAAAAATTTTTTAGATCAGTTTTAAAAACAAAACTTGAAATTACCTAAATAACCAAAGTTTCAATGAACTTAAATTTTCCTAATTAAAGTTTGCAAAAAATTTAAAAATTTCAATAAAGTTTTCCCAAAGAACTTAAAAATTTTTCCTAGATCCAAATTTGCAATAAATTTTAAAATTTCCCAGATCCCAAAGTTTGCAATTGTAAAATTTTGAGTCAAAAGTTCTGTCAAAATTTAAAATTTTCATAGAAAAATTTCTAAATAATTTCAAATTCAAACTAATCTAAATTTAATATTTTAAAATTTCCTGATCCCCAAAATTTGCAATGAACTTGAAATTTCCTAATCCAAAGTTTGCAAATATTTTAATTTCAAAATTAAAGTTTGCAAAAACTTAAATTTTCTAGATCTAAATTCAAAATAAAAATTTTTAAAATTTCCTAGAATTCCAAAGTTTTCAATAAATTTTAAAAATTTTCCAGAAAACCAAATTGCATAAATTTAAAATTTTTTTAATCCACAGTTTGCAAATTTTAAATTTCTAGATTCAAAGTGAGCAATTAAAATTTCCTAGATCCCAAGTTTGCAATAAATAAATTTCTAGATTCAAAGTTGCAAATAATTTTAACAATTTCTTAGAATCAATGTTAAAATCATTTGATAACTTAATTCAATAAATAAAGTTTTTATAATTTTTTTAAATTCCTTTTGCTTTTTTAAAATTCAAACAAATTTAAAATTCCCCGTTAAATTTCATAAATTTTAAAATCCCCAAGTTAGTTTTTTAATTTAAAACTAAAATTCCTGTTAAAAAAGTGGAAAATAAAATTTAAAAATTTTTAAAGGTTTCCCAAAAATGAATTGTTAATAATCTTAAAAAAACAAAAATTAAAAAATTTATTTTTTATCTTTTCCTACAGAAATTGTATTTTGGGGGTTTCTGTAAATTTTGGAAAACAAAAATTATTTTTTAAAAAATTTTGGAAATCACAACCAAAAATTTTTGGACCCCGGGAAAACTCTTTACCTTTTTTAAGAATTTTTCAGGGCTTATTTTTTACTTTTATCAAATTTGACCCTTTCAAAAACCCTAATCTGTTAAATTTTTTTTTTAAACATTAAAAAATTTTTATAAAAAATCTTTTGGTGCACTTTTTCTTTTTTTTAAAAAATTTTAAAAAAAAGAACAAATTTTTAACCAATTTTAAAATTAAAAATTTTCCCAGATCCAAAGTTTTCAATGAACTGAAATTTTAAAAAATTCAAAAATAAAACCAAAAAGTTTGCAAAAATTTTAAAATTTTTTAGATTAAAGTTTCAATAAAATTTAAATTTTTCCCAATCCAATTGCATAAATTTTAAAATTTCCCAGATCCAAATTTGCAATAAACTTAAAAATTTTTTCCTTTTTTAAAAAAAATTTTTAAATTTTTAATAAAACTTAAAATTTTTGTTTTTAAAAATTTTGGGGAAAAAAATTTTCTGTAGGCTTTTCTAAATTAGATCCCAAAGTTTATTTTTTTAGATTCAAATGCAATACTAAATTTTTCCTGTTCAAAAAAAAACAACAGTCAAAAATTTTTTAAATTTTGTCCAAAGTGAATTTTTAAAATTTCTAACAAATGCAAAACCCGTGTTGAGAAAATTCACAAACTTTTTTTAAAAAATTTCCTAGACAAATTGCAATTTTGGGGCTTCAATTTTAAAAGCCAAAGTAATTATTTTAAAAATCTGAAATTGCGACAAAATTTAAAACCAAATCAATAAAATTTTTTTTAAACTTTTTTTCATTATTTATTTTCTTAAACAATTGGAATTTAAAAACCAGTCTGTTTAAATAATTTAAATTTTAATTCCAAAAAATTTGCAAATATTAATTTTCCCAGATAAGTTGCATGAACTTTAAAATTTCTAACCCAAATTTTGCAATTTTTAAAAATTTCCTTTTAAAAAAAGTTGCAAAAAATTTTTTAAAATTTCCCAGATCCAAGTTTGCAATGACTTAAAAAGCCTGACCAAAGTTTTCAAAATTTTAAAATTTTTAGATTTAAAGTTTCAAAAAATTTTTAAAAATTCCCAATCCAAAGTTTTCAAAAAAAAAAAAAAAAAATTTTAAAAATTTTAATCCAAACAAATTTTTAAAATTTTAAAATTTCCTAGATAAATTCAAAAATTTTTAAAATTTTCTTCCCCGTTTGCAAAATTAAAAATTTTCCCCAAAATTTTTAAATTTTTAAAAATTTCCCGGATCCAAATTTTTAAATTTTAAACCTGTTTGTGTTAAAAAAATTTTGTAAAATCGTATTTTTTATTTTTTAAAACAACTAACATTTTTGAAAATTTTTTGAGCAAAGTATTTGACGTCTTGATGAACAAAAACTTGTTTTTGGGGAAAAAATTCCCGTTCGGGCAACATCTTTTTGGGACAACCAATTTTTAATTTGTTTTAAAAATATTCAGACTATTTTATTTTCTTTGTCAAATTTGGACCATTTCTCAAAAACCGTAAGTCCCCCGGGGTTTAAAAAATTTACTTAAAAAAATTTATAAAGCTTGTTTTTGCACTTTTTCTTTTTTTTGTTTCACAGAAAAAGCCGTTCGTAACACAAGAACTTTAATTTCCTAATCAAAATTTTGCAATTTAAAAATTAAAATTTCTTTAAACCAAAAATTTGTAAAAAAAAAAAAAAAAATTTTTTTGATCCGAAGTTGAAGACTTAAAATTTTTTCCTAGATTTTCCCCAAAGTTTTTTTCAAAAAATAAAATTTTTTAAAATTAAAACCTAGTTCCAAAGTTTGCAAAAATTTAAAAAATTTTCCAAATTTTTAAATTTCAAATTTTAAAAATTTTAAAATTTCCCCAGATTCAAAGTTCAAAAATTTTAAATTCCCAATCCAAAAATTTCATAAAATTAAAAATTTTTTAGATCCAAAATTTTCAATAAATAAAAATTTCCCCAATCCAAGTTTCAAAAATTTTAAAAATTTTCCTAGATCCAAATTGCAAAATAAAACTTTTGAAAATTTTAAAACTAAATCAAAGTTTCAAATAATTTTAAAATTCCTAAAAATCCCAAAGTTTCAAATTTTAATTTTTTAAAAAATTCCTAACCCTCCCAAAAAAAAATTTAAAAAAAAATAAAAATTTTTAGATCCAAAGGAAAAATTTTTTCCAATAAATTTTCAAAAACTTTTTTAATCCAAAAAAAAAAAAATTTTTTTTCAATTTTAAAATTCTGGTTCAAATTTTTAAAAAAAATCAATTTTAAAAAACTTATTTTTTTAATTTTATTTTCAAAAATTTTTTAAAATTTTTTTTAAATGTGTTCATGCGTGCTTTTATATCAAAAAACCCTTGGCAAAGTTTTGGGAATTCAAAGTTTGTTTTTGAGTGAGTTTTAATTTGGAAACATTCCCTATATGTTTTGAGTTTTTAGTCTGGGGGAAAAAACAAAGTATAAAAATAAAATTTTTTTTTTAAAAAAATTTTTTTTTTGTTTTTTAATGAATTTTTTAATTAGTAAAAAAAAATTAAAAATTCAATTTAAATTTCTAAAAAATAAAAATTTTTCCCCAAATAAACCAAATATTTTTGGGAAAAATTCGAAATTAAAACCAGCCGAAATATTTTAAAATTTTTTTTTTTAAAAAAAATTTTTGGCCCCTTTTTAATCGACAAAATTTTTTTTAATTTTCTAAAAAAGAAAATTTTTTAAATTTTAAAATTTTTTTTAAATTTATCCCATTAAAAAAACCTTTTCATTAATAAAAATAAAAGTTTTGTTTAAAAAAATCTTTTTTTTCCCAAAAAATTTGCAAAAAGAATTAATTTCTAATCCAAAGGAAAAAAAAAATTAAAAATTTCCAGCCCAAAATTTCAAGAACTTAAATTTCCCCAAATCCAAAGTTTTGAATAAATTTAAAAATTTCTAATCCAAAATTTTCAAAATTTTAAAATTTTAATTAAATTTAATAAAATAAAATTTCCTTCAAAAATTGCCTGGTGTTCTGTTTACAATTCAGCCTCTCAAAAAAATGGAGGTTAACCCTTGACAAGAACTAAACCGTAAAGTCATCTTTGAAGGTATTTTAGATTAACATATGATTTGTATTGATTGTCACACAGTGGAAAGTTCAGTATTGGGAAACAAATGTAGAGACAATATAGTGAAATTGTGTACTAAGGTCTGTCAGTAAAAACTTGAAACTGATATAAAAATTTTATTATTTATTATTAATGACATACACATGAAATTTTAATGTTTTGTATATTGACTTTAAAAATATAAAAATGAAATTAAAAAAAATAATTTTAATTTTAAAAATTTCAATGAAATTTAAAAAACAAAAAATAAATTTTTTCCACCAAGTATACACATATATAATATTTTTTGGAATGATATTAAATGAAATCAGCATATATATACTCCAACACCATATACATGCTCAAATGATAGATATTTGTCAAATTTGATCAGAGAAAATATCTTTATTAGTCAAAATGAGACCCTCATTTAAAATACATGAAGACAAAATTCTATTTTGCTTTGTACCTTTAGGTCATTGAAACTATTTATTTGGGGTCCAAACAGTTAAATTTATGTGTTTATGATTCACCCTGAGTAACACATATCTGCTTGTATAGCTATCAGTAATTGTTTATAAACATAGTTATAGGGTATTTAGTGGAAGGACAGAGATGAAGACTTTTTACTAGAACCTGTTCAAGTTCTCTACAAAATCATATTAAGCTGTCAGAGAATGAAATACAGGTCAGAGGGGTATATTTACCATTGCATGTAAGAAAACAGCAAAATTGAACAAAGTTGAACAAAATTGAACAGCAAAGTTGAACACAGAATGCATTCCATTTTATTGCTCAGTTTCTTTAAGATGTTGATTGATGTAGTGTGGCATTGTGGCCCAGATGATATTATGGGAATTCTCATGATCCATTTTGCTTTATGCATTATTGACTAATAATATTTATTATCTGACACTTTAAAGATTACATAAGTAATTCTCATGATCCATTTTGCTTTATGCATTATTAATGACTAATAATATTTATTATCTGACACTTTAAAGATTACATAAGTAATATTCAAACAGATTATTTGAATTTAACTTTCTACAACTGGTCCTAACATGGTTACATAGCTGAGATGAACAAATATGCATATATTTTGTAATGTTTGGAATCAAAAGTTGACATTGTTAGGCTGACATAGTACTATAGTGAATATGTAAGGCTCAGTTTTGACTGTGTGCACTTAAAATATCCCAAGATGTTATTTTCATCATGAATATGCCTCTGTATGGTAACACATTTCAATTTAGTACTTTGACAGAGGGCGGTATTGAAGCATCAGCTGAGATCTGATTCCATTGAATCATTGAATCACTGAACTTAACACATTTCAATTTAGTACTTTGACAGAGGACGGTATTGAAGCATCAGCTGAGATCTGATTCCATTGAATCATTGAATCCCTGAACTTAATAACTTGGTAGCCAAGACTAAAAATGTTCAGATTATTTGAATCATGTTTGCACATGTCATTTTAACAAGTACATTGCATATGTCCCACACATGCAAATATCCATCCTTGTTTACAAGTTTTCGGGATGAAAATTTCACATTTAGTTGATGATATAGAATCTATTGGTACCTATAGTTGATCTGTGTGGCCACATTTTGCTATATTCACTCACAATATCTAAAATTGTTTTTCCTTCATTAATAGGATTGCATATAGTAATAAATTTTAATTTGGTACATTGTCATTTGACTTTCCACTATACTGGTATGTATCAATGTTTGCACCAATAATCAAACCTCACCGTTCCAACATTGCCTTAAACTTTATGATACATACTGTCTGATTAGGTATTTAACCTGTAAATGGCTAAATATGCTTGTAGAAACTTCATCTATTTTTAGGATGCATATATCACTTTAATACATGCCCAGTGCTTCACATCTTTGAGTGTCACTCTGTCAAGTTTACCATTTTTACCCATATTTGCAAGCTGAATGTTATTTTGAAATCACCATATCTAACACATTTTAACTTCATCTGCCTACATCTTCCTTTTTTTAGAAGTGAAACATGTTATATATTTTCAGGTCTAATCTGGTATCTGGAACAAAGTATTAGAGTTGGATCAATTTGGAAGCTCTCCAGTAGTCCAATAGTGATAGCAAGGTCTCATAAGGACATGTGCAGTGTGCTGCTATAAGTGACCAAGATGAGTTCATATCAGTACACTGATATACAGCATCTCAAAGACATGGCTTAGATCTTCATGAGAGAGATTTGCATCATTTTTCAGTAAGGTGAAACTGTATTTTCATATTGCATTGTTGACTTTTGTAGTTATCAGCATTAAAATGGAATGCATATTTGCTATAAAACATGGTAGTGGTCCCATCAAAACTTTAAATTTTAGTGGGCTATTAGTTATACAAACAACTGCCCAAGTACCTGAAACAATAAATGTGGAACATAGCACCTGTCAGTTTCTTAAGTATGTACACCTATATGCAGCTGGATAGGCATATTGCAATTTGCTGTCAAAATCACTCTGAGCTTTCATGCTTCATTCAGTACCCCTGGGAATAGTATTATCAGTTGTACAGACCCAAAAGACCATTCATTAATCAACTTTGCTGCCTTAAATTTGTCAAACTGAATGCTATAACTTGTATGAAAATTTTTAATTTTTTAAAAATAAAGTTTTTAAAATTTAAATATATTTTAAATTTCCTTTAAAATTTAATATATCAATATTTTTTAATTTCAAGAATATCTTCAGACAGGCCTTATCAAGTATTACAATTAGGTTTTTACTGCATTGAAAAATTCCTATAATTAAGGAAGATATAGCAAATTTAGTTTTGGTTTCCTAAGAATAATTGGACCTCAAATTGCACCTTATAGAACACCAGCACTACACACTTTCTGACAGCTGTCACATGTCTTGCTTGTAATGAAATTTCAAAAGACTTTATGTATGAAGTTGAAATAGTAGTGGCATGCAAAATTAAATGCAAATATAAAAGTTTGACAAAAACATTGACCCTTTCAGGAATCAGTACACATTTAATAAAATCCGGTTCAGTACCCACAAATGTAGTCCCAGTGTATTTTTAGATCACTTTTTCCTGTCCGAAATTGGTGGTGATACTAGAGTTAGATTTTGGCATTCTTGGTAAGGATTTAAAGGCAATTGTTTATTCTTTAAAATGTGAGCTTATGGTGTGGTTGTCTGTGTGTATTTCGGCGACAGTGCACATTGAGTAATAAGGTCATGGTGATGATCCGGAAGTGAAATCTGTTCCGTTGCCTGGTGTTTTGTTTACAATTCAGCCTCTCAAAAAAATGCAGGTCAACCCTTGACAAAAACTAAACCGTAAAGTCATCTTCGAAGGTATTTTAGATTAACATATGATTTGTATTGATTGTCACACAGTGGAAAGTTCAGTATTGAGAAACAATATAGTGAAATTAATTGTGTACTAAGGCCTTTCCCTAGATCTAAAGTTTACAATGAACTTAAAATTTCCTAGATCCAAAGTTTGCAAATAATTTTAAAATTTCCTAGATCCATTGTTTGAAAATGACCATAAAATTTACTGGATCCAAAGTTTGCATTTAACTTAAAATTCCCTAGATCCAAAGATTGCAATAAACATAAAATTCCCTAGATCCAAAGTTTGTAATTTTAAAATTTCCTAGATCTAAAGTTTGCAAATGAACTTAAAATTCCCTAGATTTAAAATTTGCAATGAACTTAAAATTCCCTAGATCCAAAGTTTACTAATGAACTTAAAATTTCCTAGATCCAAAGTTTACTAATGAACTTAAAATTCTCAAGATCCAAAGTTTGGAAATGAACTTAAAATTCCCTAGATCAAAAGTTTGCAATCAACTTAAAATTCCCTAGATCCAAAGTTTGCAAATGAACTTAAAATTCCTTAACTGGCACTTAGAGGTCTGATCATGAATGTACAGAATTTTTTTACATCTCACAATGAAATCACAGTCATCATTTTATTGACAGAATAATAAGAAAGTTAATTTATAACATTTATAGAAATAAATGTCCATCTTTCACCAAAAAATCTAGTTCTGTTTTGAGTCAACAGTAACACCAGAAAGTATCCACTGTCACTACAGAAGTCAGTGATGAAATATACAATTTTTTTGCTGGTAAGCATAATTTTTACTGATGCTTCTGAGAGTAATAATTCTAATGACTTTTCGAAGAGTGGTTATTTTGAAGAAAAAAAAATATTGGTTATCATGAAAAATAGGTCATTTATACAGAAAAGCTCACAACTTCATTAGAAGAAAGATATTTACTATTTACTGAGAAATATTCCCAGCACAATTACTGCATGTATTTGATCATTTACCCCCCTTTTTTTTCATGCAAGTCCCACTTTTTTTTAATTTCTAATAGGTACCTTGGAACTCACATACTAGCTTATGCTGTGGATTATATTCTTGTTTGTGAATCACTGAGAGTTTTTCAAATTTATTACAAAATATTATAGTTGTTTCATTTTGATTACGAAGAATCCCTTGTCTAACTCAATAGCTTTTGTAATTGAAATGGAAAATAATAAACGTGTTCTGATAACATTAAATATGCTTTACTGATTACTGTCTACTGATCAAAAGGAATCTGAACCTGATTTGCAAGTAAGATACTTGCAGATATTTATCTGAAGATCCATGTATACTGTTCTGAAAATAATTTTATTCAAAATGTTTATACTATATTTACTTCTGTTTTCAGCATTACAATACAACTGGAAGCTTCTGATGCAAGACAACAGATTTACATGCCAGCATACAACATCAAAAGTACCGCAGATTAGCTTCCTCCTCAGCCTGCTTCAAAACCAATTCTTGATGTAGTTTTTCCATGGCTTCATCATGTTTGATTTCAATTGAGGAACTGAGATTATTCAGAGTTTCGTTAAGTTCAGTTTGCACGGCTGAATCAACTGTTTCTGCTGGTTCAACATGCTCAGTTTGCACAGCCAAATTCTGCAACTCTATTGCAGCTGAGGGAATCACCTGTGCTGGCCTGTTCACCACAATGGGAGATTCATTCAAGCAACATAATGTTTCATTGGACTTACTAGTTCAATATTTTCAAAACAATTATTTGTAAGAATAATGACATAAAATGCATTTGTATTAAAGCCGATTATTTGATTCTACTTATATTACACATGAAATTTGTTTAGATACTGACAATTAATTACTTCAACAAAGGGTTAAGTTCTAAGTACAGGCTTCGGCTAAAATGGAAATTCATAATCACTTTGAAGTTAAACTTCAAAATGCTGGGAAGACGTACATACAACATATGTATTTGCTTTAAAGTTTAGTCCAACTTCAAACTGCAAAAACTCAGATCTTCTGTTGCATAATGTGTGGGAAGGTCTTGAACTATGCCGATTTTAAGGAACAGATAGTAGAGCAAGAAATGTAGAAACATATCTGCCCATGCATTATATGACAGCAGATCCGAGTTTAAGTTTTTTGCAGCTGGACTACACTTATAACTGAGTATAAATGGTATATACACAACCCACTGAAGACATTTGGATCTGGCATTATTTTTCTGTCAGAAGTTTTAAAGCTGGTCCTCTAGCAAGCAAATGTTACACTTGAGTTAATCTAAGAACTGCTCAAAATGACACTGAAATAGATACCAAATTTTTCTAATTAACCAGGTGTGAACTAATAATAATATCACAAACTGCAGTACTAATGTCTCTGAAAGAATTAAGAATGATTTGAGTTTTAAAATAATGACCCTTTGCCCTGGTAGTTAAGACCCTATTTGCAATATATTTTTGAATGCCAAAAAGGAATAAAATTTTTTTATCTCCCTAAACTTGGAGTCAATAAATTAAAAACAAGAATCCCTTGAAAGGACTGATACTCTACTGGGTGAATAGGATTTCCAGAATTCAAGATATTACCATTTCCTCCATTCAATTTATATTTTTTTAAGCAATAACAAGATTTTCAAATTAGCTGCTGTGATACACAGATGTCAGCTTGGCACAATTTTGATTTAGAATCAAGCGGACATCATTAGAAGTCTTGTGGCGAAAACCCTATTTTATAATGATCCATTCAGGGGGTAACAGTGACAAGCTTTTCAAAATAGTCTCATGGCAGACAATTTGATGAAAAACTGACATTTTCATTAAGGACTGACAAAGCATCATAAGAAGTTGAATAGGGCTTGAGCTTAGTCATATTAAATGAGCTGCAACAGTAGGATTACTGCTTGGTTGCCAAAATTACACAGACATAAACCAAAGTACATCTTCAAAGTTCAATACTTCTGAACAAAATTTTAAGTTGAGAAAAACTTTTTCCATTTTAGCTTGAATTTCTGTTGAATGCTCAAATGCTTCACGAACACAGGGTGAGAAAAAAAAATGCACTCCTTACCTGATGACATCTTTCTTCTCCCTGATGAGTTTGTCCTCTTCTGCGTGCTGCTCTCGGTTGATGTCTTCCTTTACCTTCCTTAGCCGGGACTCTTTGTCCTGAAACAAACAGAAAATAAGCATCACTACCCAATAAGAAAATGTAATCAGATCATCAAAATGTGCATACAAAATTGAAAACTCCACTTTTTAAAGCATAAAAACCTTAAAAATACATCATTACTAATGAGGCACAACAAAGTATATAATTTTTATTTTGCTACATAATCATTATTTCACCATTTAGCAAGTACAATTTTCAAAGATAAATTGTATAAACAAGTTTAATCTTTCAAAGGAATGTATACAGAATGTGTAGCGCTCTCCGTTACAGATCACTGCAATCTCATCTGTCTGCATGGGTTCGAGTCTAAGATTCAGTTAATGTGGATGTGAGAAAGATTGCCAGTAGCTGCTCATGGGTCGGTGATTCTTTACGCTGATTTCATGGTTTCTTTCTCCACCATTAATACTAACCGCCATGTATAGCCCATCGTGTGCTGAAAAATGGCGTTAAGCCTCACAACAACCAACCAACCAAACAATTCAATAGTGTATCATGCAATGAACAGTTCTCTACTATTAACTTTCCTCTAATCTGCACAAATAAATCTGAATTTCAAGTCATGAGATGGATTCATATTTTGGGACCTTTGTGTGACAGTCCCCATTTCTTTGGTAAGAGATAGCACAATAATATTTCCAAAAATTATAGCCAATGTTGTGCCCTTGTTTTTTCCATATTTACAGGAATTTTAGTAGTAAAGAAAAACATGATAAAGATTGAAACCTCAAGTAGTTTCTTTTTTTCCTCCTCCAGTTCTCGATCCATTTTGGTTTTCATCTCCTGCAAAATGCGAGCATTGGTGGACTTCAGCTTTTTCTCCTCCTCATCTAAAAGTCTATTGTCTGGATCAGCACGTCTGAATTAAAAAAAAAAGTTATAAATAAAAGCATTTCTGGTTGTGTTTTGCAAAACTAATTTTCTTAACTTTGTATAACATGTCAGTTTATCCAGGGTACTCTTGATTGTCCAAAATGCAGAGTGTCACTGAGGTGGAAGAAGCCACAGAACCAACAGAATATCATCAATCCTGACCACTACTTTATCTTGCACATTTTACAACCAGGGAACAAACTCAGGACAAATCAAATTATGTGTCACTACTTTTATATTCATGCTGTAAAACATTACTCATTTTATGTGAACCATTCAATGTCAGGAAAGCTGTCCTGTAATGCAAACAATAGGATTGACTCAGTTCTGAAGAAATCTTATCTCATGCAATTCTAAGACCAACTGTTCCTAGCTAGCATGACAATTCAGACAGCTAGAATCAGGCACTTATTGCAGACTCTCCAGCTATTTGTAGCCCATGTGACATTTTAGTTTCTGAATGAATCAGTCATTATGAACTCAAGAATTCTCTATGTCAACATAAATTGTATTTATAAAAAAAAAACACCTCAGAAATTTGGAAGTTTTAAACACACTTAGGATCTTGTGTGTGTGTGTGTGTGTGTGTGTGTGTGTGAGAGAGAGAGAGAGAGATGTAAAAGATCAAATTGTTTCAAAAAGTAATTTCAGGTTGACAAGCTGTTAACATTTAGAATATTATTTATGGTTCCATTAAACTATACAGTAACAAGGTACTTGTATGGGACATAATGCATTAACACATGACAGGAATCAAAGTACTGATTAATCATTTTGGGGCACAAACCTGTGTAGTACAATTAAGCCACACTGGAATGTTTCTTCCAACCAATGACTGGATCAAGCTGAAGAAATCTTTTGCTATGAGAGTCACTGTTCAAATTCTTTCCAAATGTTGAGGTAAAAAAAATGTATTTTTTTTATTTTGGGGGGGGATCAATCCACTGATCCAATGCAGACCAAAGTTCAATGGGTTAAGACATCCAGTAGTTGATGAAAGCACAAGTAAATTTTTAATTTTATGTTATGCAGACTAAATATCAATTTAAATATATATATTTTTCCATCATATGTAAAGCAAATCCCCATTCCTTTATTTAGCACACATAAGTGTAGTGGCTAAAAAAACCAAATATTCTAAGAAGCTGAACAAACTTTGGTAAATAAATGTTAAATATTTTGCTGAGATATTTTCTTTCATAAAAATTTGTTCTGTTTGCTTTTCAGTGTAACAATGATATCAATATATTTATTCATCATAAATGCTCATTGCTTTAAATACAAAGAAATGACTGTCACACAAGTTTCCTTTTTGATTTTGAAGAAAAGGAAGAAAAACAATTCATGCATTAACTATGACAAAAAAGATACAACTTTTAAATCAAAGCTGCACAAACTTTGTCAGCATTGAGCATTCTTCCACTCTAAAGATATGTAAATCTGATACAGAATTAATTAAAGGTCCAAGTGGAAATTTGTTTTAAACATTAATTTTTTTCTATCAATTTCCCATGATGTTCAAACAATGTATTTTTTTTTTGGATTTAGTTAATGTATGGCTGATGTAGACTAACTATAGTCCAGTGAGGAGGTATAGAGTAAGTGATTTTCTGCAGTGTCCAAAAATAAACGTTTCACACCATATAATCTACTAAAATTTTACTCTCTGTTGGGGGGAGGGAAGCAAGTGGCCTAAAGTGGTACAAAGCGGTATCTGTTGCAGATCACTGCCATCTCACCTCTGTCTGCATGGGTTCAAGTCTCAGATTCAGCCTATGTTGGTATGTGAGAAAGCTTGCCAGTAGCTTCTCATGGATCAGTGGTTCTTTCTGGGGTTTTCCTGGATTCTCTCCTTCACCATTAAGAGTGGTTGCCATGATGTCTATTATGTGCTGAAAAATAGCTTTAAACCCAACAACAACAATTCTCTGCTGGCCCTAAATTATATAGCAAGCTTCTTCGAGTCTACTAGTCATTATCATTTCTACAAGGATTTAAGTATTGTTTTTGTCACTGTGTTGGTCAAAGTGTGAAAATATTTTTTTTTGTCTGATTACAAATCTTTTAGACATAGATTGACAATCAAACTGTGGATGCACTGCCTTAGTTTCTATAAATGGTAACATATGATGATGCTTCATTGAACAAGTTCAGAGACTAAATATTTAATTCAAGAAATACTTCAAATTTATGAACAAAAATCTGCATAAAATTTGGTAAAAATATATATATATTTTTGGCATTCTTCATTATAAGAAAAGCATGTCCACGATTCATTCATATCATATTT
The DNA here is from genome assembly GCA_016746295.1 of Potamilus streckersoni. Lineage (NCBI taxonomy): Eukaryota > Metazoa > Mollusca > Bivalvia > Unionida > Unionidae > Potamilus > Potamilus streckersoni. The sequence continues at coordinate 171,521 of JAEAOA010002143.1, forward strand.
AACTAAACACTTTCTGTTATACCCTAATCAATCAGGCTTTAGACAGAAACACTCATGTGAGACTGCCTTGATCTCCCTAACTGATAAATGGCTTCATCACTTGATCAAGGTAGAATAATAGGTTCTGTATTTGTAGATTTCAGGAAAGCTTTTGACATGGTGGATCAGAAAATCCTTTTGAAGAAACTGAAAATCTACCAATGTGATGAAAGCACAGTTAGATGGTTTATTTCATACTTAAGTGAGAGAACACAACATGTTTATATTAATAATGTTCTGTCTAAACCTGAAACAATTAGATGTGGAGTACCACAAGGCTCAATTCTGGGTCCATTACTGTTTATTTTATTTATTAATGACCTACCACTTGTACTAAAGGACTCGGTGTCATCTACAGATCTCTTTGCAGATGACACAACATTGTCAGACATCCAAAACACAAAACAAGAACTCAAAATTTCTTTACAGAATGCCTTAAACAAACTAGAATACTGGTGTACATGCAATGGCATGGTGGTTAATACTGGTAAAACTAAAATATTACTTATCTCAACACGGAAAAAAAGAACAAAACTTGATAGCAATGAACTATGTCTGATATGGAAGGATAAAAGGTTGCAAATGGTCTGTCATGATAGTCTACTTGGTGTTTTGGTAGATAATAACCTATCATGGACTGAACATATCAAACATATCAGTAAAAAAGTAAATTCAAGTTTATGGCTTCTCAGTAGGATAAGACACTTTCTCCCAGAAAAGCACAGAAAACTTTTATAACAGTTACATAAAACCCTATTTAGACTACTGTAATACAGTATGGGGTAATTCAAATGATAAAAACTTAGCAAAGCTGGCACATCTCCAAAAAAGAGCTTTTGAGTTAAAATCAATCCAAAAAGAAAGCAAGGAAAATTTAGCTGGTAAGTTAAAAATACTACCTATTAAAGACCAAATCTGTTTAAGAAAAGCCAAATTAATGTACAGGATAGCCAATAATAGTGCTCCTGAATATTTACAATCAATATTCAAGTATAGGCTACCTGGAAATACTCCCCACCTGTGATCAATGTCTACCAAACATTACAAAATTCCCAAACCAAATAAGGAATTATTTTAAAAAAGTTTCCAATACTCTGGAACATTGCTCTGGAATAATATTCCAGTTGAGATTAGAAATGCCCACTCTATTTCCTCTTTCCAAACCCAGTATATACAATGGCTTCAGAGATGCAGCAAAAATAAATAAATTCCTTTGAATGAGGGCCTCAAGGTAGATTAGTTCTTAGCTAATTGATTTACCCTCTTTAAATAAAGTAATAATAATAATAATAATAATAATAATAATAATAATAATAATAATAATAATAATAATAAGGATTTAATTACCATACATGTTCATGCAAAAGTCAGATCCAGCTGTAAGCAACAAAATCCCTGATTTGCCATCATATAATGTACCTGATAATCATGGTCTGTGATGTTTATTCTATTTATTACTCCTAACAAACTCTGGAGACCTAGATCTTTTGTTGTATTAGGCAATGGAAAATCAAGTTCTATACAGTCTGCAGACAGATCAGACATACATATGAGTATATATGGTACTAAAATCTGAGTAATAATTATTACAAATTTAATTTTGATATATAAATATAGTGTGCATATTAAGCACTTAACTATGGTACGCATTTATTTTTTACAGGGGCATAGGGTTCTATATAGTTATATTTTAAAATACACAAATAGGACTAAAAAAAACATATAAGAAAAAATTACACAAGATTCATGGTAGAAAAAAAAACCTCTGATAGCTTTAACAATATGACCTGTATGTTTGACCTTTCATTACATTGAGTATTAAGACCTACTTCACTCAAGAAAAAAGTATTCATACTTGTGTGTGTTAAAAGAGCAAGATGCCTGAATTATGAGCAATGTTGGTAATCTTCAACAGTGAAAACTCAAAACCAAATGATCATGATTGACCAAGACTCACAATATCAAACCTAATGGTTATTCTAATTGATATACACACACAACATCAAACCTTATGGCTATTCTGGTTGATATACACTCGCAGCATCAAACATAATGGTTATCCTGGTTGACCCACACTCACAATATCAAACCAGGTACAAAATACCCACACTCACAATATCAAACCACATAAAAATACCCACACTCACAATATCAAACCAGGTACAAAAGACTTAAAAGAATAGAACATTGTGCACCAAATGTGAAGTTTCTGTTGCAATGTGTGCATAGGCATTTGTTCTGAATATTTTCTGCTGCATGCAAGGAAAGCCATGCAAAAATATATAATTTGAAAGAAGCTGCAGAGTAATACCAAAACCTGCATTCTGATCAGTTTTTGTTGAAAAGGTTTAAAGAGGAAGAAGATATGAGGTAGAAATAAGGAAAAAAGGACAGATGAAGACCATCTCTTCAATCCTTGAAGCAAGAAAATAAAAAAACTGCAAAAATCAAAGAACCTTTTCTGCATATATAGACTATATTTAGGTGTACTAAAGTATAAAATTTGAACATGTGCTGAAAAACTATACATACTTATTATCAGGAACCCTACATCATAGTACATGTATCTTAAAATGGTTATAAAACTAATACTTTTTTTCACAAAAGGATCAATAGGCCATGCTTAAAAATTCTCTTGTTGTACTCCGAATAACTAGGTCTATTCTAGAATGCATAAATGTTGAATTCATACTTGAAAATAAATCATGCAAAGAAATAAACCAAATGTAAAACAGTGCATAATATTTGCAAGTCTTAACTTTCTTTAATTCATTAAATCCCCCACCTCATTTTATTCTAATAGAAACCATTTTCTTTTCTCAGCTGTGATGACCTTGACCTTGGATCTTTTGATCCAAAATTGAATGGGTTCTTCCATACTCCATATGCAAACCATCTAGAATGTTTTGGTAACTATAATGGTGGACAAATCTAGTCATCGTGCAGAAATGAAATTGGTAGCAGACAGTCAAATGTTTGTTCAAATGGACAGACCATAATTTAACATAATACACTCTACCTTATGGTTGACATATACAAATTTGAACATGAGTGAGCAATTTATTCATCCAAATATACCCCCACCTCTCTTGTATCACACTCCTACCTCATATGGAAAGCAATGTATTGTTTTTCTTAAAAAAGGGACAGAACTCTTCAGCATCATACTCCTACAATATTATGGAAATAAGTGCATTGTTCAAAACATGAACAGAACTCTTCTGAAAATAGAGTGCCATGATTAGTTATCATGCACTTGCTCTGATGATGATGATGACATGTACTAAATTTAACAACAATCCTCTGAAGACATTCATATACAGTAGTCCCCCTCTTATACGGCCACCCCTTCTGCACCGGGAAAGTGGCCTTATAAGGCGGATGGCCTTTCCAGAGGGGGACTAAATTTTTTGTGAGAAGAATATGTATGTAGTAAGAAAGCTTCATTTTTCAAAGAATTTAATATCTTCGTTTAAAAGCAACATTAAATATTAAATGTTTCTTGTGCTATAATAGTTGACTTATTTCAACTGAATATGAATTAATAGTTCTTATTCTTAGCGTAAGCGTGATATGCGAGCGGGTGTTGTCATGCACATTGCAGAACCATTCAAAAACGTCATTTGAATCTTGGTACATACGCGTTTCTCTTTCCATTTGCTCCATTTTCCCACTGCTGCTAAATAACTTATTGGTTACGATGTTATTTATTCGAGTCTTTTCAACATAAAATTGTTTTATTCGAGTCTTTTCTACATAAATTTGTTTGACCAGTCCCCCTCCCCACCTCTCCCGATATCGTAGACTATAATAACCGACGTTTTCTGAAATAATCATCTTCGTTTACGTGATGACATGTTAATGTTTGGTAATGAGTTATTCAGATGTTGCTAACTGTATGCGATTTAATTATGCAGACAACACATTTGTTGCGTGGACAAAATTCTTTCTTCGTAAAGAAGCGACAAGTTGTGTTGTCACATGATTTTTCAGTCTTTGTCTAGTACCCTGTTTCTCTTTTTAGCCAATGCTGACCGTGTGATCTTGACCTTATGTCCAGTTATAATCATCAATGTTGCAACTACAAGACTGATAAAACAATTTTTTTCTGCATTTAAACAGATGCTGTATATTTTTAAAGGCAGCGATTGTCACGTGATTTATTAGTCGCAGTCTGGTACCCTATTGTTTTTATATATTTTTTTTTTTAAACTATAAGTGCGAAAAACGGCTTGGATAAGTACACCGATATGATCTGAACAATAGCACATCACAGCCGTTAAACTTTACAATTGTAGAGTAATAGCCATTCATTATGCAAGTTCAACATCTTGCAAAGGGAAGCCATAAAGGCTATCAAACCATTTTCAGCGCAGACTTTTGTCTTGTCCATCAATATTGCCACTTCTCCGATGTTACTACTATTAATAAGTGTAATCTTAACAATTATTAGTGGATAAACCAGACATCTTATGATAACACGCAGTAAGGATATATGGATTACCTTTATGTAAGGAATAAAATACGAGTCTTTCTCGGCTTTAAGGAATAAATGTGGCTTCTCGTGAGGTGTAAAGGATATAATAATAATTAACCTTAGTGGTTCCGGTAGAACACTTTTTTGAAGAACGAAAATCTGACATCAGGAAACCGAAATCGGATTACTTAACCCAATTAAAAAAAAAAAATTGTTCTAGATACAGATTACAAAATAAAATGCGGCCGCTTGTGAGGGGTAAATTTTATGTTTTTGCAAAAAAATGCTGGTTGCTGGTCACGTTAGCCGGGTGGCCTTTCATGAGGGGTAATTTTGAACACAAATTTGTCAGTGCCTTCAGATTCTGGCCATAAGGAGCGGGTGGCCGCTGGTGAGGGGGGCCATTCAAGAGGGGGACTACTGTACTTCTGTCATATTGTGTTCAGTTGTAAATGGAAAAATGAAATAACTCTTTGAAAAAAAAACATTTTTTTCATTTCTAGTTGATGACCATTATGTATATATATATATATATATATATATATATATATATATATATATATATATATATATATGATAACCAATTTTCATAGTAATCAGTACATATTCTTTCTTAGACTTCATTCAGTTGAAGGACAAATGGGCAATAATTCTATCAAAAATTGTGACAGACAAGTGATTTGTCAATATGTATCTCTTCAACAAAATTTCATGGCTATCCACAGAAGACTGTGAGACTATTTGTGTTTACAAGATTCTGTAGCACATTAAATTGGGCTCCAAATCATAAAGGGCCTTAACTCTAAGAAACATCAAAGGATTGTGATTTGATATCTGCATCTTCAGATAATTATTTTCAGATAATGATCATAGCATTTCCCAAGTTTCATGGTGATCCACTGCAATCTGTAATATATATATATATATATATATATATATATATATATATATATATATATATATATATATATATATATATATTCACAAGGTTTTATACACTGTATTTAGCAGCAATACACAAAGAACAATAACTCGTAAAAAAAACATGGGAGCAAAGTGATTTGTAGATGTGTATATCTACAGGTGGTGACCATAATATTTACAAAGTTTTCTGGCAATCCATTCAAACTGCTGGGTTTTTAAGCTACATTAAAAAAGGACAATAAGTCTAGAAGAATTGTGGATCTTCAGATGATGACTGTATCATTTGCCAAGTTTCATGGTGATCTATCAAGAAATACGAGACAACCATCATTCACAAAATTTCATACACTGCATTTAGTTGCAAGTAAGAAAGTACATAAATTCATAAAAACTGTAGGAGCATCTACATGTGACTACCATAAGATTTAACAAGTTTCATGGCACTACATCAAAAACTACAAGACTAACTACAATAGCAGGATTCTGCGCTGCATGGAAGAATATGTGGAAAGATGAGAATTCCAACATATTGCTACCACTATAGAGTCAGGAATATAAAAAGTACCTATCTATTAACTTTAATCATCCTGGATCTGGAGATAGAAAATCTGGAATATTTTAAAGATGGCCCAATTAATTCTTTATGAAAGAAAGAAGAAATGTCTGAAATGTGCCACACTCTGTACTGGCATTATAAAAACAAGTGCAATTTTGAACCAATCCACAAGCTAGTTTAGTGGAAAAGCTGCAACTTCAAGTGTTAGATGAAAAAAATAACTTACTGTGATATGGTGTATTGTTCTCCAATAGAAACAGGGTTTTTTCTCCTATTGTGAATATGAATAATTTGTTAGCAGACAACTATATGCAAGAATGATTCTGCTAAACTAACTAGGGTTGGATGGCATCCTTAATTTCCAATGGCAGCCACTATTATTTTGAAATATCTCAAATGAAATTTTGTGTTAATCTTGTCTGGAACAAATGTTTCCTCCTTCCAAATTATGTAACAACTGATCCCATATCAGAACTGTACTTTTAACATTTTCCTTACTGGAAGTACTCTTCATTATATAAAATTATGGCATTTATGCATAATAAGTACCCGGATTCTTAAATGTATGTGCACCATCATTGTGCTGACATGCTGGAAAATAATGCATACATTTATCTAGTGACAGCTATTCCTTCCTTAAATTATTTAAAATTTTTGGAATAGTTCTTGGGATAGTTCATGATACATACTGGAAATGACTGATACACATGCCTTGTGTTTTGAATTGCTTCAAGTAAACACAGGGCCTGTGACTGACCTGCCAAGGTGTGCTTCAAGTCAAATGGTAGAGTAAGAAATTCTAAATTATTTTTTGACAGTATGTTTCTGATGAAATGGATGGATGGGGTTTCTTTAAGACATTCTAGCTGAATTTTATATTTTTGAAAAAGGAAAATATTTTTCACCAGCATTCAGTTTGTTGGTTTATGTCTGCTCGGTAAATATACTGCAAAAGATACATACAGCTTAGAAAAGAACATAATTTTAATTTGATGTTATTCATTTCAGGGCAAAAATTTCCCCAAAATACTAATTTCATGATAAAAAAAAATTTTCTCCTAAATACTCGATTTATGATTTAAAAATGCACTAGTATAATCATGGCACAATAAATAAAATATTCAAAAAAATCAATCTGCAATAATATAAAAAAATATTATCAAACAGATTATTTCAATATAAAAATGTACCACAATGTTCTTTGCAATACAAAAATTCATGAAAAGACTTCCTTCCTGATAAATAATTCTTATTTCAAGAATGGGGGGGGGCATGAAAACTTTGTTGTTGAAATCATTTTAAATATTCCAAAATTTAGAATATAACATGAACATTAATTTTTCCTTTCAAATTGTTGAAATGTAACTTAGATTTGTGTACCTGGGTCTAACTTATACTTTCTACTGGGAGAGTGAGTGAAATGGTGGAATATGAAATCTGTGGAACAATTTCATTCTTAGTGTACCAAAAGAGAAGTTATATAGGCAAAATATTATGCATAAAAACATGAAAGATATTTCTCCTTCCAGTTAAAATGATGACTTGTGACATAATCTATCAAAAAAGTATGTATAGAACATGGATGCCCAAAGGAAGCAGATGTAATATATTACAAGTACACTAGAAATTTGACAAAATAATTCTACATTTTTTTCATTTACCTAGATATGAGAAAATCATAATTTTATATTAAAGTTTTAGTTTTAAATTATTCACCAAGATCAATCTGATAATGTGAAATGAACACACTAATGAATGTACTAATAACAGCCACCATTGAAAAAAGCACTGAATTAAAGTAATAGAAGCACCCAAATAAACAAAAACAAAAAGAACCCAGATATTTTGTGGTCACAACATACAGAATATGCATTGGGGCCCCAAGTGGCCGAGTGGTCTAAAGCGCTGACCGTTATGGATTATTGCCATCTCACCTCTGTCTGCGTGAGTTCAAGTCCAGACTTGGCTGACATGATTAAGTGAGAAAGCCTGCCAGTAACTTCTCGTGGGTTGGTGTTTATTCCCTGGGTTTTCCAGGGTTTTTCCTCCACCATTAATACTGGCCGCCATGTATAGCCTATCTTGTGCTGAAAAATGGCGTTCAACAACAACAACAGATTATGCATTGTTAATTGATTGTATCATTAACCTTGTCTTGTTAGGAATGAGAATAATTAAATAAAAAAAAACCAGAAATTGGTAATAAATTAACATCTTCATTGATACTCTCAACCCTACAAACAACATTTATAATTTATTCATTTATAATGAAAGCAAACTATTCAAGTAAATTGTTTTTCAGAGAATAACGACCTGATCACATTAAGGTCAAGAAAAAAAACTCATGTTTCCTGGACCCAGTTCTCCCAAAAAGACACATCATCTTTACCATCTTTATACCATATAGACCAAAGGAAGAAATTCTTATCAATTACCTCCCTTTTACCACCACTAGATGGATCCAGTTGTATGCATCAACTAGGATTCTTGCATTTGTAAAGGAAGTGTGGGATGGTTTTATAGTAATCTGATTGAGTGAATATTATTGAAGAAACATAATATACTACAATTCTGCTTTCTCCTTTGATAACTTCCCACATCATGTTCATAATAAAGGAATAGATAATAGGAAGAGGGAATTCTGACCATCAAACTTCTACCCTGGGCACTATACATGGGAAGGATGGCTGATTCCCTATATGAAAGATAACCTGATCTTTAACCTGGTAGCAGCACAACTGACAGTCACATCATCATCTGTAACAATTATACTAAACTAAAAAGAAAATAAGAAACTTTTACTGGTAAAATATCTTGGGGAATCCACTAAAAGCACCAAACTCATACCCATGAGCATGATAGCCAAATGGGTGTCAGTCACTGGATGCATCAAATTCAATCCTTGTCTCTGCAATGCTTGATTACAGAGAAAGAACTCAATTAGGTTGATTGTGCGGGCGGTACAATATTTTCTGTTGTGCCATGTACTCAAATGCAGAAACTCTTCACTGGGTGATTTTGACCTCTTGACCCTACCAAACCAAACAATGTATTTTAAAAAATGCTTGATGGCAGACAGGGTCTTGCATCATCACCTCTCGTCATATGAACTGAAGAAAGGTTGCATATGACTCACTAACGGTACAATGACAGCAACCTATTTTTATATACAGCGCCAAGCTGTGTAATTAAGAACGCCATAAACTGGATATAATTGAGGCCCATTGAGAGGGCATGTAACTCACCCTGTAAACTGAAGCTAATGCTAACAGAAAGCAAGTCTTGTATGCTAATAGGATCAGCAAGACTCTGGCTAAAGGCTCCAATTCATCTAACTAAGCCAACTCAAAGTCCACAAAAGATTCCATCTGGAAAATAGGATGAGGGATTGCAAGTAATATTTGACTAGCAGGTCTGTTAGATCTTAACAATATATTTCCTCTGCCCTGATGTCTGAAAGTATAATATCATGGAGCAGTAGCTGTTGATAGTAATTGGGATAAATAAAAGTTCCTCAAAAAAGTAGATGCTACCCTGACAAAAAAGAATTTCCTGTAATTCAACATAAGAACATATCTTTCTTTTAACTCCTGAGTGCTGAAGCCATCACTGATATTCTTCTGAAATAACAAGATTGTAAAATTAACCATTTAGATTGGCACCATTTTCATTTAGAAGCAACAAGACATCATACAAAGTCTTCTGGAGGAAACCCCACATTGATATGACTTTCTGTTAAGGGAAAGTAACAATAACAAGATTTTCAAGATGGCTGTCATGGTGGCCATACTGGAATACTGGACCTTTCATACTGCAAGATTCACACTAGAATCAAAAGATTAAATTATTTTCTTTATGGGACTCTCTCTCTCTCACAGGCCCAAAACCACTCCCACCTCACTGAGCAGCCATAACCCAGGATTTTGGGTTCAGACTGGAAAGACAAAGGTGGACAGTTTGTGATCTGAACTTGTCACAAAAAGATCTATCACTGAATGCCCCCAAAGCACAAATCTAATTTGTGAGTGTGTGTGTATGTTTAATGCAGCTTTAATATTTTTTCAATCATATCATTATGATGTTTGCAGTGGCAGTTTATAGTGATATCTACCACTGGGGCATAATGCCGCAGACATTTAGCGTCATGTCTCACCCAGTCAAATTATCCTGACACCAGGCTGACCAGTCCTAACAACAATCTCTTGATGCTGAGCACCAAGCAAGGCATCTGCTTGTACCATTTTATAAGTCTTTGGTATGACTCCGCCAGGGCTTGAACCCACGACCTCTCGCATCCAAGGATGCTCTAACCACTAAGCAACCAGTGCAGTGCCAAATCTGATGAAAGTCCATCAGATAAATGGACCACTCATTATAAAGGATATGGCACCTTTTTTACAAATTAGCTAGGGCATTAAGTCTACCAGGAATGTGTCTGATCTACTAAGTTGAAAACACCAGTGCAGGAACTTCCTAACAAAACTGCTCAAGTCAGGTGATTTTATCCCCCAAGTAAGAGGAAGTAGGCTACCACCATCAAGTTAACCAACATGATGAATTTCTTTTCTACAGAACTGATCATTTCAAAAATGAAAAGCATTGATTCTAGCTTTCATTTTCAAAATGTTAATGTGAAGTTAATTCTTTCAAGCCCACTTGCTAATGACAGTGTCAAAGCATGGCAACAGGTGGGCTCCTTAACCAAATTATCTGGCATCCAAACATACCATTAACTTTCAGCTGGGTCTTTTGTTTTTAGAGAAATTCCTGCCATGAGCCAAAATTTCTTTTGCTAATGATGCAGGAATATTACTACATTTGTTGTCATCCTGACTTGCAGAGTCGAACACAAAAGGGGTGACAGTGAGCCAGCTGACATCTGCAAAAGGTACATGAAATGGCAGCCAATCTGAATCAAATTTGTTGCCGCATTGAGCAATTACAGGAGTTGCAGGAGTGGGTTAGATAATTGAAATTCAAAGCCCCTTCAAAACAATTTGGATTGCCCACTTATTTGGTGAAAACAGTTTGATCCAACACACTGATGAAAATAAGGGATTCTGGAGGCATCCAGTAGACTATGTGTGAGTGGGCAGGTGGCTGTTTTAAGAGGTATGTCGGTAAAAGAAACATTGTTTTTTTTATCTAGATATTAAACTGCATCCTAAATTGAGGGGCCTGATGCCACCTAAACTTTTATTGAGGTGGAAAATATTGCTGTTGCTTGGCAGTAATAGGCATCATATCTCTTTGCTGATGATCATCTCTCTACGATGAAGACTAGATTGATTCAGCCTTGATTCAGCCGTCAGTAAGACATTCAATATTTTTGGTTAAGTTAAACCAGTTTTCATCAAGGTGCAAAAAATAACATTTACTGCTATTGTCAAGCTGAAAAACATACAATTTAAAAGTCCACAAGTGTGAATCATGACTGATGTAGCAATGGTAAACATTGTGTTCAACTAGGCCTAAAATGTTTGTAAAGCTTACTTGCACATTATTTACCTACAGTACAGATACACAAACCCTAAGGAGCTCGATAGCTTCTATCTATCTCTCAACTTGACATAATCCTTAAAACAATTTTCTATTTCACTTGGGTTGTTATGATAGCAATCATCTAATAATAATAATAATATCTAATAATAATAATATCTAATAATAATAATAATATCTAATAATAATATCTAATAATAATATCTAATAATAATAATAATATCTAATAATAATAATATTTAATAATAATATCTAATAATAATAATATCTAATAATAATAATAATATCTAATAATAATAATATCTAATAATAATCTAATAATAATAATCACATAATCAAATCAATGTATTATGTCCACTAAACGTAACACAGCTCCTGTGGCCAAAGTGGCTGGAGCATCCATCTTTGCACACTGGAGTCTGCAGGTTCAAACCTTGCCCAAGTCAGACTTACAAAAATGGTACTAGCCACTGCTTTGTTTGGCACTGAGCATTAAGACATGATACTTCATGTTTGTGGCAAGATGCCCCAGTGATAGACATCAATATGAACTGCCACATTGCAGACATCATACCTATATTACTGGAAAATTGCAAAAACTATGCTAAAAATCAAATCACACACACACACATAAAATATAACTATTACCCTTCCTGCTTTTTTCCCTAAGTATCTAAATATTTTCCTTCATTCTTCTGTACTGACCATTAGAACATTTTAAGACGTTTATTTTCCCTTTCATCCTGAAAATTTATCGCTTGATGGATGCCATTTAAGAACAAAAAAAAATCAACAACTCAATCATGCAGATGTTCTGCATCACAAAATATGTGCAGTTTGAAGCATCTGAGGTGCTCTTGTAAATCTGGTCTGGTTCCATGACCAAATCCAACGACCTAATATGAAACCCAGATCTGAATCAAAATATGGACAAGTCAGTATCTGGGTTTTACCGCAAACAAATGTCCAACATGTCCATCTTGCAGAACATCTTGTAACTGATGCTGTCTTTGGGTGATGGCTAAAAAAAATTCACCACTCCATCTGAGACTTCACATTCTCTCCTTTCTTTTAATGCTAGTGTGAAACAGTGGACCAGAAAACTTCTGACCATAATGCATGCATAATGCATGATGAAAATGATTGACACTTTGTGAAAGTGACCAAGGTCTCATGTGTGTCCTCATTAGCATTAAATTTCTTGCATCAATTGCATTTCACAGAAATTATAAAACAATTTGGAAAATAACCCAAAAGTGTTCATGATCACATTAATAATATTTGTACAGTTAGGATGAAAGCAACCAACAACTACCACAATGAAACTATGCTGGAAAACAAGGTCAGAAAAAGAATCCAAAACTGAAAACAATTCAAATAAGTATTGATCACAAATAAAAATAAATGATTATCACATGTAGAAAATACACAATAACATACCAACTTTCTGGATGAACAGGTTGAAATCAACAAGTTATTTAAAGGATTTTGGATAATCAAGCTGTATTATGTAGACAATGCTGACCAAAATGTTAACACTGAAGCCACCTAGTGGTGTTAAAGGGCAGATAATAAGTAAGAGATAAAATGGTCATCTTTTTACAAGAGCTGGACTCTGATGGTAACAGAGTTTATTTTCCTAACATTAATGTCATCTGGGAATGTATTCAAAGGAAAAATGCTGTCACCTGAGAATTAACAAGCTGAGAACTAACTCTATCAACAAGAGGTTCTGTACAATATGTTTTTTCTTTTAACAGTGATATGTATTATCTTACTTGACTTTCCGAAACTCTGACAAAAAATACTAAATTTAAAGAAAAATTATTAGAAAAGTTATAGAGAGTGCTATTTCTAATGGAAAGTAGTACCAGTCTTGCTATCTTCTGATGCAGACATGAGATTAAAACCCCACCTTTCCGCAGCTGTTGCAAACAGCTCAGCTTTTCGTTTTCTTTCATCCTCTAGAGGACTGAGTTTTCCACCCGATTCGTCTCTGGCTGTAGACTTGACAGAAAGAGTCTCAAAATCCTGAGAAAAAGAGGTAAATCAGTGAGAAACATTCACCACATTCCTCTGTAAAATCTAAATTAATAATACTAACTGTTGCAATCTACTGGTTTTGATTGATCTTGATTATTCCAATGGGAACTTTAACTATGGACAGATTTTCATTGTTATTTAGAATATTATATAAAATTTAAAGTTTGAATTAATGAACTACTGCAAATGAGAGTCATATCTGATACTCCTAATAATATACATGTACATAGATATTTAGCATTCATTTCCATGAACAATTTAAACTGACATGTCTTGTATTTTAACTCTCTTAATGTGAGTATGGAAATTAGAAAAGATATCCGCATATAATTTTACTGTAGATATTTAGCATTCATTTCCATGAACAATTTAAACTGACCTGAATTGTATTTTACGTCTCTTAATGTCAGAATGGAAATTAGCAAAGATACCAGTATATATTTGAAAGAAAGAAATGATAGGCAAAGAAAAGTAAAGAAAACAGTGTAAGAGATTTGCAACAATTCAAAGACATATATTCTGATATCAATCAGTAACAGCCACTTTAAATACTTGCAATGCCTGTAGTACAAACAGATTTTAATGAGGGGCCCCGAGTGGCCGAGTGGTCTAAAGTGCTGTCCGTTACGGATCACTGCCATCTCACCTCTGTCTGCGTGGGTTCGAGTCTAGGATTCGGCGAATGTAGATATGTGAGAAAGCTTGCCAGTAGCTTTTCATGGGTCGTGGTTCTTTCCGGTAATTTCCCAGTTTCTTCCTCCACCATTAATACTGACCGCCATGAATAGCCTATCGTGTGCTGAAAAATGGCGTTAAGCTCAACAACAACAACAACAAACAGATTTAAAAAAAAAAACTTCAAATCAACAAACTAAATGCATATTTTGCCTCTCCTTTACAGATGGTGCTTTTATCTACATCTTTCTAAATAAAAGCACAATATTTGTAAAATCTCAATTTCTATTAAATACTTTTATTGTTTAAACCAACCCATTGCACCTCCACACAAACACTACTGTATCCATTTCTTCTCCAAGTGAAAAACTTTGCTAATGTTTATCTTTTGACATTTTAGTCCAGGTCATTGGGATGTTTTTTAAATTACACTGAACCCACATGTACTTATGTTTTTAAGAGAATAAATCAGTTGATGCCGATCTGTATTGTTTGGTCAGGTTCAAACTTCAGATACTTTCTAAAGTGACCATATAGCAAAATGGGTCATTCCAACAGTATTTACCTCCTTTTCAAATGTAGACTTGTCCAGTATCCCAGCATGCATCTGCATGAAGCTAGTCAAGATTACCAGGAGGTATTTTGGGTTCCAAATTCATGGTGTGGGACTAACATAAACCAAGCCTTTCACTTGGAATTAAAATGGATAGAATAGGGTTTGCATTGAGATGCAGAAGGTTGGTTTAAAAATTAAAAAGCTGTAAATAAGGATACATACTGCAAAGGTTCCCTGAGACAACAAAATAGAAAATAAAATCCTGCCAGAATGTACCACAGAGAACATAAAGATAGGATTATATATTATCCAACCTGAAACTATTCCAGAAGATTTCTCATGGCAAGCAAAGTAGTGATTTGATGAATTCTACATGACAATGATGATACACTTCATTTTCGGCAGGTGACATAAATATTTAAACCTGATGGGTGTGAATGTTTGCTTTGTAATAATACATCAAAATCTGGTTTGAAATAAACCAAACTGCACTCACTTTATCATAGGATCCTCTGAAAGGAGAGTCATTCTCCAATAATCTTTCCGATAAGTTTTTGTCAATTCCAAAATCCTGAAATATAAAATTTATGATGGTGGACATTTGGGTTAAAATTTATGAAAATTTTTCAGGCCCAATGAGAAAGCACATTTTGTCTAATTTTGTCAGGCTACAACGAAGCTGTTACTTAGCAATGGAATGTTATATCAAAATGTAAATTCCTTGCCCTAAATGGGAACCAAAGTAATAAACATCAAAGGTATTATTCCATCCTGATCCTGGACAAAATTGTGCTTCTACCATTTCCATCTGCATTTTTTGACACTGATCCATTTTAATTATGCTTGCTGACAAAATTTTAAATAAATATACAATAATTATATTACTATTTGAAGCATCAATTAAACTTGCTCAATAAGTTAAGTCCTACTGTAAACAACTCAGACACTGACCTGCCATTACAAAATATACCAGCAGATAGTGATCTATGCTCCTTGTTCCGCTAAATATTCCAGAAAACTCCACAGAAACAGATTTCTGGTGCATTATGTGATCAGAGTCAATGTTATTTCCAGTTTGAGCTTATTTATGAATTACTTATAAGTAAGTATATACAGTGGATGTTCAACAAAGCATCCATTATTACATTGGCAAACCTACAGATCTCTGACAGTACACCTGAAATGTTGTCAAAATCATAAATATTTGGCAAAACTGATATTTCGATTCATGATCTATAATAAGTCTATTAAAATAAATTAACACATTATTATTGATTGTAGAACTTAAGTTACAATTTGTTTTATTACTGTCACTGTGTACAACTATATCAATCTAATACACAATCATTGAGAATATTGAATAATTCTTGATCTAGTTCACTATATGTGTATTAGAGTTAGCTATTTTCAGTGATATTGAACATTTAAAATGCACAGTTCCTGATCTTAGCATGGCCAAATTTTTTAACAAATTTCCTTGTAGCTAGTTGGACAAGCAGATTGAGAAATTTACTTTGCTGCATCTTCACTTGTCCTTCCGTCCAAAGTTGATGTCAGACATGTATCTCCATTAATAACACTTTTTTAAAAAAAATATCACAATTGTTCATAATCTAGAAGTATAATCTTGCATTAGGAAATCACCAAGGTTACTTGAAAATATTCACTACAAGTTCACAAGAAAAACTATGATTCTCCAGAAGAAAAAAAATGGTAAAAAAAGATAACTCATTAAATGCTCTTTTGAGTCATGTTAACAGTAAAAAAACAAAAACAAATAACATAAGAGAAAAAGACAATGACCACATGGGACATTATGTATATTAACTCCACAGATTGCGTAAGCAGAACCGGATTAATAAAATAATTATATAATAACCAATACCATCTGAAAGAAGTAATCAATGCAACCTGAAAGAATCAATGCAAACTCAGAAAGTAATCAATCCCAAGTAATCAATAAAATTTGAGAAATATAATATAATCTGAAAGTAATCAAGACATTCTGAGAAGAATCAGGACAATATGTGAGAATAAATCAATGTAATCTAAGAATACAAATCTGAAAGTAATCACTGCAATCTGAAAGAAGTAATCAATACAAATCTGAAAGTAATCAATACAATTCTAAAAGTAATCAATGTAAATCTGAAAGGAGTAATACAGTCTGAAAGCAGTAATCAATACAATCTGAAAATAATCATACTTACAACATCTTTGTCATAGTCATCACTGTCACTTTCTGACTCAATTTTCCCTTTCACACTACCCTGCTCAGATTCCTGTAAGAGATAAAACCATGTGAAACATTTAGTCATAATAATCTCTCACTCATTATAATGCTGTTTTTTACAACACAATTCCAGCTGTAATGCTGTAAAAGTATGAAACCAGCATAAATGACAAATCTTTACAAAATGATACATTAAAAGATCATAAATTAAAATTAACATTTAAAATTTTTAATTTCCAGGAGCTAAAAAATGCAGGAGAAAACCACTGCACTTGAATTGGTCAATTAAATGTATGACAATATGGGTTGCAAGAAAAAACATCAGACTCAGTATCATAATTTCATTTTCCTTCTAAAAACGTAAGGATCTCAGAAAATTAATTGCACCAATTGTATGAAATGAAAAAATTATATTTAATTTACATAAAAGTAAAATTATTAGTATATGCTAAAAATAAAAATATAAATTTTCAATCATTCTTGCTATACAATGGTTCAATGCATAATATAGTCAATAGTTACAGACTAAAATGTTTTAATATGCAAGAGCTGTAGTGTCAAACACTATAGTAAATTTCCATTACCTGATATCTGAATGAATTTTCCAATTAAATGAGCACTACCCGGTGACGTTTCATTTTACTGATGTGGGGTGTATTTTCATCTCCAAAGTGGTTATTTTAATATTATAAAATCAGTAATAACAGGGTACTTTTAATGAAAGCAATGCATTACAAATAAATTGAAACTGTGTTTACAGAACCAACATGAAAATCAGTATCAAAATTATGCATCAGCTTCATAAAACTTTTAAACTTTATATTTTCAAGGCTAGTGATGATGACTGGATAAAATATCTTCAAGGCTAGTGATGATGACTGGATGAAATATCTTCAAGGCTAGTGATGATGACTGGATAAAATATCTTCAAGGCTAGTGATGATGACTGGATAAAATATCTTCAAGGCTAGTGATGATGACTGGATAAAATATCTTCAAGGCTAGTGATGATGACTGGATGAAATATCTTCAAGGCTAGTGATGATGACTGGATGAAATATCTTCAAAGTTATTGATGATGAGTGTATGAAATATCTACTGGCTCCTGATCATGACTGGATGAAATATATACAAGTCTAATGATGATGACTGCATGAAATATCTATCTGCAACCTAATTGTTCCATTAAATATTCTTGCAAATTTTTTATTAACAATTTTCACTTAAGAATTCTGATGTTAAATGATCTAGTTTTTATCAAGTCAGAGAAAATTTTAGTAAGACTTAGTTCTACTCTGTCATGCATTGCTTTCATTTGCAAAGCTGTATGAAGATGATGTTATTCACTATAAAATATATTCAGTTGATGAAAAAACATCCGAAATTCTACATTAAAAGCCATTTACTTTTTCTTGTTATTACATACAAACAAACAAAACATAACCATAAAACTTTACCATCTTCCCTTTCATAAAGGAAGGCTTTTATAATTTATTAACCATAAACATTATCCATTAACTTAAAGATGTCTGACAGAAAATAAGAATGGAGAAAATAAGTGAACACTACCTACATATCAATAAAACTTAATAAAATTTAAGGATGTTTTGAAACTCAAATACCTCGTATCCAAGAGCAGTCACATCCTGCACCATCTCAGCATCCATACTCATCATTCGACTGTGTGGTCTCTCTGGTCTCTCATCAGGTCCCTGAAAGTACAAGCAGATTTACTTCTTTGCAGAGGTGATGATTCTAGAAAAGATATAATAAGTAATAATTATCTGCAACAAATTTAAAAAAACATTTCTGATTTACAAATACAAGACCAAAAAGCAATAATATTTTCCATATAACTGTCAACTGGTTATTACATAAAAATGCAAATTTAAAATGTAAATTTACCTACACGCCTTATTAGTGCTGTAATACCATGATGACTTTGTTATTCTGTATGATTATAATGACTCATTATCAGTAATGTAATGTCAATATAATGAGTAGTATTTTGTATGATGAAAAAGCTTATTAACAATAATGTAATACTATGATGACTTTAGTATGCTGTTCTATGATGATATCAGTGATATTATAGCATGATAACTTTGGTATTATGTATGATGATGGTGACTTAATATCAATGATGTTATAGCATGATGACTTTGGTATTATGTATGATGACAGCAAATTATTAATTAACAGTGATGTAATACCATGGGTTACTTTGATATTCTGTATGATGATAATGAATTAATATCAGTGATGTTATACCATGATGACTTTGGTATTATGTATGATAATGGTGACTTAATATCAGTGATGTTATAGCATGATGACTTTGGTATTATGTATGATGACAGCAACTTATTAACAGTGATGTAATACCATGGGTAACTGATACTCTGTATGATGATAATGAATTAATATTAGTGATGTTATACCATGATGACATTGGTATTCTGTATGATGATGATAAACTTATTAACAGTGATGTAACACTATGATGACTTTTGTATGTTATTTTATAATATCAGTGATGTTACAGCATAATGAGTTTAGTATTCTGTATGATGATAGTAACTTATTAACAGCGATGTAATACTGATTCTGATATTTTGTATAATGATATTGAATTGATATCAGTGATGTTATACCATGAGTTTTTATACTGTATGATGATATTAATGATGACTTCCGTATTCTATATGATGAAAATACATATTATCTAAAGCAAATTTAATCTATTTTTAATCAACAGCTGTTAATAACTCATTCTTTTTAAGTCATAACACAAAAATTGGTGTCACTCCCTTTTCCACTACAACAATGTCCAATGGCCACTACTTTCATTAGGACATCTACACTTTAGCATGAATTTGTTTGTCAAGTTTTGTGGCAATGCTCCCAGTAGTTCAGGAGAAGTAATAACAAATTTGTGCTAATGTATCCTGGATGCCAGTCAATAGATAAAAGGCAACCTCCAGTCCCATCTACTAAAAAACCTGTTGGTCAGTCATCATGCTGAAGTTACTGAAAGGAGATTTTTCACATTTTAAGAGGTTTATTTTTTTTTGTACAACTAATTATAACAGGAAGTGTTCCAGTGAAACACCTATGTCAAAATGAACTTCAATAGAAGTAGTGATAAGATTGTCAAGATGGCTGCCATGGCAACCATGCTGGATCTCTGAGAAGCATGATTTTCATTTAGGACCTACCAGATATGTTAACAGGTCATTTAGAAAAAGCTCATTTCTTTATGATCAACTGTTGAGGAAAAGCTGCAATGGAGGTCACATTGGTGCCATATTTATCTATATTTTACCTAAGCAGCATAAGAACTCTTATTTAGTGCAAATGCCATGTCATCCAGTCAGAAGCAATAGCAACAAGATTTTCAAAATCATCACTTTGGCCGACATGCTGAATGTCAGATCAGTATTATTATCAATTAGCATCAACTGTACATCATAATTAGTCTTGTGGTGAAAAAAACTTTGAATACAAGCAACTAACTGTTCAGTTGGACAAATGACAACAGTATTTTCAAGATGGTCACTTTAGCAGGTATACAGGATATCATAATGGCATCATTTGCATTAGGAACCAACCAGACAACATAAGAAGTCTTTTGGTGAGAACCCCATTTCAATAAAAACATGTTTAAATGGGGCTGTGATAACATTTTTGAATTTGATGTCTGTGGGACACCATTTTCATTGAGGATCAATTAGACCTTGGGATCAATGTGTGTGTAAAGTTTCATCACAACCTCACAACAATTTAAGAGCAGTGACAACTGATGGATGGATGGATGGATGGATAGATGGATGGAAGGAAGGATGGATGGATGATGGATTTAGCAACATTAATTGGCACCTCCACACAATAGTGGCTACATGATGCAAACTAAACACAAAATTCTGCACAATGTAAAATGTAATTACATAAAAAAAATCACCTGGAAGCCTTCCAAATACACCACTCCCTTGATAACTCATGCCCTAATAACTCGCGAACCTGCTTATAACATGGGGTCATGTGTAGATCCCATTTTTTCAACCAGAAATACTCAAAAACTGATTCCTATTTTCGAACTTGAAGAAAACTGCGATCAAAATTAGAAATGGAAACTTTGATATATTGTTCATTTTATTATCAAAAATGGTAAATAGAACCTGAAATTTTAATCAAAATTATGAAATATCAAATTTAAAAATAAATCATACAATTTTTTACATTCTTAAGTTTGTGGAGTTTTTAATTGCAAATATTTTGCTATGTATGAATAACATGCTAATATAATATCTGAAATCAGTATCAGGAGTCTTCCATTTGGAAGCAAATGTTTGCAGGGTAGCTTTGGCTGCTTTATCTGTCTTTTCATTGCCTTTTCCTTTATAATAATGTGACTAGGAAGCCAAAAATACTGAATACCTTTTCAGGATTCTACTTTTCATGGTTTTGTAAAATAAAGAATATTAACAGGTTTTAAGTTTGAATGTTTTGCAAGGTTTTCAATGTGGATTGGGAATCCAAAAAGATGAAATTGTTTTATTTTAAATGTTTCAATCTCTGAGCATTGATGTAATTTCTGCAGTAACCAGCTGGAGGTGATGAATGATAGATGGACACCATATGATAGATGGATGACTGACAAATGACTGACAACAGATGACAGACAACATTCCATCATACAAACTCTACAATTACCTGAACAAGCTTACACATCTGACTTGTAAACTAATATCATGCAAACACTTACTACACATAAGGCTTGAAACTAATATTCTTATTACATTAATTACATATCAAACTGTAAATGAATACCCTGCATATACTTATTCACATCAGACTATAAAATCCTGTATACACTTAATACACATCAGACTAGTAATGAATATCCTGTATACACTTATTACACATCAGACTAGTAATGAATATCCTGTATACACTTAATACACATCAGACTAGTAATGAATATCCTGTATACACTTATTACACATCAGACTAGTAATGAATATCCTGCATACACTTATTACACATCAGACTAGTAATGAATATCCTGTATACACTTATTACACATCAGACTAGTAATGAATATCCTGTATACACTTATTACACATCAGGCTAGTAATGAATATCCTGCATACACTTATTACACATCAGACTAGTAATGAATATCCTGCATACACTTATTACACATCAGACTAATAATGAATACCCTGTATACACTTAATACACATCAGACTAATAATGAATATCCTGCATACACTTATTACACATCAGACTAATAATGAATACCCTGTAAATACTTATTACACATCGGAATGTAAACCAATATCCTCTATATAACTACATGGCTGTGAAACACATGCTGTATACAATGTGACTTCTCTTTCAAGAAACATGCCTTTCCATTTAAGTGCTTCTGAAAAGCTGCAAACAATTTCACTACCAAATTTGATTTTCCTTGACTGCAAACTTTTTAAATGAGGAGTGAGTGATTTGGATTTTTAATGTAGCTTTAACAATGTTTCAGTCATAATCACTATGATGTCTGCAGTTTGGCAATTTATAGTGATGTCTAGCACTGGGGCACCATGCCATGTGGCATGATGTCCCACCCAGTCACAATATCATGACACCAGGTCAACCAGTCCTAACACTAACCTCTTAATATAAAACGTGAGGCAGCTGTTAGAACCATTTTTTATAAGTCTTTAGTATGACTTGACTGGGATTTAAACCTGCGACCTCCCACATCCAAGACTGATGCTCTAACCACTAGGCTACCAGAGTGGTCTTTTCAAATGTGGAAAGGTTTCTGCATAAAATTTAGACTAAAAGCCTAAAAAAAAAAAATTCTGAAGGTACCACTTATAAGTCAAGTCTAACTTTAAACTGCACAGACCCTGATTTGCTGTTACATAATGCACTAGCAGATCTGGGTCTATGCAGTTTGTTTAGAGCAATCAGTAGAATAAACAATATAAATGCTGATTTTTCATAGGCAATGACAGATCAGGGCATTTGTACTCAACTTATCAGCAAGTATATATGGTATGCATACACGATTCCTTTTCAAATACATCATCATCATCCTACTCACATCAAAATCATTATCCTATTCACATCATCATCATCATACTCACATCATCATCATCATCATCATACTCACATCATCATCATCATCATACTCAGTGGAGTATATAGGGATGCTCATGCTGCTGGTAAGACCACCCAGGCTCTTGGAGAGGTTGACACTGCCACCAAGGCCATGTCCAGATTTCAGGGAGCCTGTCGTTGTATTCAAACTGCCCCGCATCTTGGAAATAAAATTATGAATGAATCTTTGAAACTGAATCGAACACAAAAAAAGCATGTCATAACATATCCTTAATTATTTATATACAACAACCTCATGGAATGAGGAGATGCAACCAAAGTTCTCTGGATACCAATGGGAATTCTCTCTATCCATTATCTTTGTTATATTTTTAACTAGGTTACTGAAAAACAAAAACACTTCATTTTATACTGTATCATGAACAAGAATAAACAATTTATTTCAATATTAGAAATATGCTTTGTCAACTATGTATAATATATTCTCAATATACATTGATACAATCAAAGTTCTTTGGGTACCAATAAGAATTCTCTCTATTCCTTACGTCTGTTATATCTTTAACTACGTTACTGAAAAACTAAAACATTTCACTTAATACAGTATCATGAACAAAAATAAATAATTTATTTCAATATTAGAAACTAAACCTTTTCAACTATATATGATATATCCTTAAGATATATTCCCTCTACAAGTTTAATGATTTAGTGTATATGTGTGTGTGTGTGTATATATCTATATATATATATATATATATATATATATATATATATATATATATATATATATATATATATATATGTGTGTGTGTGTGTGTGTGTGTGTATGTGGTCATCAGCTAACCATAAGCAAGCAAAATGTGTGATATAGGTCACAGTGCCCTTGTTCTGATGTTACAGGTATTTGAGATGTGTTGAATTTGCATACAATCACATAGCAAAATGGGATAAAGAGAGCTTGAAAAATAAACTTAAAACACAAAATTTAGCCAAGTCAGAAAAGCATAAAATATGGGTCATAGCACCTATTTCTGTGAGGCAAGTGTTGTACTCATCAAAGTACATCTCACTCAAAATGTTTAATGATTCCAAGTAGACAAGTATGTATAGAAGGTGCAAAAAACTTGAGCTAAATGCAAGAAATTTAGAGTGTAGAAATAATGTACATTGCACATGTACATACAAATTTTGTCTTCATTGTTTGAATAGTTAAATAACTGGAATATTATCAATAAAGCCATTGATCTTTTGATTCTTTATTGAATCTATAAGTATTTATTCATGTAGATATATCAATACTATATGTATAGGAACACAGGGTAGAATAGATTTAAAGAATCTGTGTCACAGATTTTAAAAAAATGTCATCACAATTATTATTATTATTATTATTATTATTATTATTATTATTATTATTATTATTATTATTATTATGGTACTTCATTACAATAGTACCATACAAGTAGACCAACTAATACAGGCAAGGTCACTTTATACTTAAGTATTTTAAACAAATATTAATATTAAATCATGAAAAAGGATCAAAGACCATATCCACATAAATAAATGGAAGTGACTTGAATTTACTGAGGAAGTACTTAATTATTGTTATTATTTTTGGTTTAAAACTCTGCCATAAACAATGCTTAAGGAAAGAGATTTAACATAAAACACTAAATGAGAAAAAAGGTCACATAACAGTGACCTACTTTAGTTTCTAATTGATGTGCTCATTAGTAAATACTCATGAAAATATCACCTTAAGCAAAATATTCAAAACCTGCTTTAATCCTAAAAGAATGCATGTCCCAATATGATCATAATGCAAACAAACAATATGTACCTATAAACTTTAATGGCACATCAGTACAAACTTGGCTACATAGTTCCAATTTAAGGTTCTGTTATAAAAATATAATGGGAGAAATTGCAAAAGAGGATTAGGAAGATAAATCCTTCCCAATAAATGTATCAAGAAAACAAACCAAAACAATAACTTGCACTCTGTGTGTTTTAGATAATGTATTGATGCACATAGTTATCACAGTTTTCTTTCTGCCAATCTATTTTTTTGCTGAAGTCAATCAATTCATTGTTCAGTGCATTGCAATACATTATCAATGATATGATGTGTAAGTACAATTCATAAAATACTGTGCATAATGATGATAAATTAAATACAAGCAGGAATTATAAATTACCAATAAAACTTCAAATTTATCTCCTCTTTTCTTACGAACAGTTAGTAATTAATAACCAGAACAATGAAAAACAGTAAACATATCCAAATAACATTATAGATGCTGCAACACTATGAACACTATGTGATGTATGGACTATGCTCTGATGATTATGTACCAGTCTAGCATCTGGACATTCCATTAGTCTTGGTCACAAAGACACTTGCCAGGCTTGCAAACTCTAAAATTTGCTGCATTGTGAGGCATACATCTCAACACATCAATATCTCCATGAACATCGTTTTGAAATCTCTAAACCAATATATATATTGCGATCATATAATATATTATTCAATGTGTATCATGAGACTGTGTGTGTTGTTGTGTGTGCGTGCATATGTGTGCATACAATAACTACCTGTTGACTTCCCGAGGTTCTGAGAGGGGCAAGCTGTGCTCCAGATGATTTCATTGGCTCCAGTGCAGTCTTCTTGTGCAAAGATGGAATCCCACGACTCTGCTCTGCCTTCAAGGGACCAAGTGACTGTTTATATATAAAACATTATTAAAACAAGAACATATCCACAAAACAAACAAAGCATTAAATATAAAAGAAGGCCTAGGCTACATGCTGAGATCATGGTCAAAGCACTGCTGTAAAATGTGTGACTTTGAGCAAGCATGTCATTGAATTAATTGTCTTCATTTCATAATGGTTTAACCAAAGTATGAACAAAATCCATCAAGAAGTTTAAGAAACAAAAGTGAATGCAATAAACTTGAACCAAACTTTGACGCAAATTTTCTAAAACTTTGACCGTAACCCAAAAATAAAAGGAGCAAGCATGCATTCTGCTGAATAAATAGTTCTTGTATTGCGTAGAATCTATCAAGAGATTTAGGAAATCTTTGCAAATAAAAACCTTTATCCAAAACCTTGGAAACTTTTGATACCATTGCAGCCATTTCCACCAGTGTCTGAAACGTTACTGATGCATCTACTACTACTGTGAACATTACGATAATACTATAATATTGTAAAAGTGACTTCTGTGTCTTGATTCCACTAAAACATGGGCTCAACAAAAAAATAACAGATTCATAACTTTTATTGTCTGAGTTACAATGCATATTTCAAAGTACAAACTGAAAAAATTTCATCCATAAGAAATTTGATCAATTTTTCCTCATTCAGTTATATTATTCAATTTGGAATGCATTCTTAAGTCCAGATTTTAACTTTGCTGGTCACATTGATCCAGTACATTGTTTTAATATATAACTGGAGATGTACATGCACCACCAAAACAAATGTTCCTTTAAGCCTGGCGTCTCACCTGCATCAAGATATTAATGCGTTCTACCCCCACCCCACCCCAGTATCTCAGCACATTGATAAAGATAACACCACTATCAATGTATGAGAACAATTATATTTATACCCTATTTGCTTATACACAAGGTGGAAAGGGTTCAGAGGAATGCAGTATCTTGACTGTAACTATGAAAAGATGTATCGCTCTCTCATATTTGCAAACACTTTTGCACAAAACTTGATACAGAATTGTAAAACTAATGACACTAGTTATACCACTAAGACAATGATCAAGATATTGGTATCACACAAAACAATAAAGATAATGACATTGGATATGCAGTGATATACTTTGAGCTTTCAATTTTACATTTGATGTATTCTTTTTAGATAATACAGTAACAAGGAAATGGGCATTAGATAATACAATAACCAAGGTATTGGCATTGAATAAGCAGTGGTACACTTTGATTTAGCAATCACAGGTAAATTTTTTATCAGGTAACACAATGATGAAGATAGTGGCATCCGGTAACACAACAAAAAAATATTGGTATCAGGTAATACAATGATGAAGATAGTGGCATCCGGTAACACAATGATGAAAATAAAACTTGCATCAGGTAATACAATGATGAAGATTCTGGCATCAGGCAATAGTAATGAAGATACTTGCATTAGATAAGCAGTGAAACACTGACTGAGCTGTCAAGATGACATTTTATGTTACTTCATTATGTGATACAATGATAAAGATATTAGCATAATCTAATACAGTAATTTAAATACTGGCATCAGGTAAAATATTGATGAAAATACTGACATCAGGTAAAATAATGATGAAAATACTGGCATCAGGTATTACATTGATGAAGATATTGGCATCAAGTAATACAATGATGAAGATACTGGTATCAGGTAATACCATGATAATAATGGCAACAGGTAATACAGTAATAATAGTGATAATGGCATCAGATAATACAAAGATGAAGATAATAATGGCATCAGGAAATACAATGATCAAGATATCGGTATCAAGTAATACAATGATGAAAATACTGGTATCAGGTAATACCACGATAATAATGGTAACTGTTAATACAGTGATTAATATACTGGCATCAAGTAATACAATAATGAAGATACTAACATCAGGTAATGCAGTAATTTATGTAATGGAATCAGGAAATACAGTGATTAATGTAATGGCATCAGGTAATACAATAATGATACTGACATCAGGTAATACTGTGATTAATGCAATGGAATCAGGTAATACAGTGATTAATATAATGGCATCAGGTAATACAATGATGAAGATGCTGACATCAGGTAATATAGTGATTAATGTAATGGCATCAGGTAATACAATGATGAAGATATTGGCATCAGGTAATCCAGTGATAATGATAATGGCATATGGTAATACAAGGATGAAGATAGTAGTATCAGGTAATATAGAGTGATGAAGACACACCTTGGCTGAGCTGTTAAGGGGATATTTTATGTACCTCTGTCCTACTACATATGATCAAGAAATCTGTTCAATTTTGGGAGAACGATGGCAATTTAGTGGGTGACTAATGTCCTTCAAACTTGCTTAAGGCACAACACTGTGTAAGACAATAAAGATACTGACATCAGAAAAGTTTGCTATCACTGGAATTCATTGAACTATAACCAATTATTTGAACCAGCAATGTTATGAAGTGTTTACTAACTTATCAACTCAAATGCAATTTTTATTGGTTCTTAACCTCAGTAAATGTCCATTAAATTGAATAAATGCAACTGTAGCCTGAGATTTCATTCACCTTCGAAGTGCCTGGTTTGTCTGCTTTTTCACTCTTGTTCTTCTTGTCGCCCTTACCCACTTTGTCCTTATTCTTCTGCCCACCTGCAAGGATAAATTCCTTTTGCATCAAAATATGTTCTTCTAAAAAGTATTGCCATAATTAACTAGACTTTCTAAAGATATTATGCTCTACTAGATAGGAAGAATTTTTATCAATTCACAAGCAGTATCATTTTATCCTTTTATCTCTTTATATTGCTGAGTTTTGAAATCGTCGCAAGATATTACTTTATATCACTAAGCATGATAAAAAGTGATTGCCCTGACCTTTAACCTTGAAAATGATAGAATGATAAAGGTGCAATTTTATCAAAATGTTTCTATTTGCATCTATTCCCACTGACATGATTCAATTGTTAAAATACATATTTGTTGAACATATTTAACAATTTAGGTAAACATCAGTTGGGTTAAAGTGATATATTGTTTCTAACTGCTGCATATGTTAACATGATGAATCTCAAATGGAACATAATATACTGCCTGGATATGTCCACTGGTTAGCACCATGTGCATATATATATATATATATATATATATATATATATATATATATATATATATATATATATATATATATATATATATATATATATATATATATAAACACACACACACATATACACCTATATCAAAGGAACCAACTCTTACAAATTAGCTCCCCTATCTTATCTTGCTAGCTCACAACCAATGACACAGATATCATTAGTCTATTACTTAGGCATCCATGAAATAGATGCTCCCATTTGTGGGGATGGGTGAGACAGCTTGCTACTAATGTGATCAGTTAAGTATTTTCATAGAAACATTATTGCAAAAAATTTCCTTTCTCCATCAAATATGCTAATAATCACATCAATGTTAGGAGAATAGGTAAGAGGAAATGTTGAGCATCCATCCTCTAACTAAATCACCTGGTAGACCTGGTAGGAGGATAATAAATGCTATACTAATGGGATGAAAGTCTCAAACATTAATGAACACAAATGAATGAATGAGGTCATGTGCAAGGACCCTGGGGTACCCACATATGGTTTTGAGAAGAAAAAAAAATTCCTAAGTGAAACTGCCAAAAGTTAACTGGTCATGCTCAGAAAATAGGTTCTGCATCAGTTCATTGTACATTGTGCCTGTTTAGGCACAACCAGAGGCCTGACCAGATTCAGCTCAGATCATTGCAAGGACATGTCACACAAGTAGAAGCTGTAGAAAGCAGGCTGAACATGCCAGCCCACAAACTCCACTTTGTCTCAAATTGAGACACTGCATCTGAATGACATGCCCATAGTGACTGCTTAAATTTTTTTTACTTTGAATTTTACTTCATAATCAGTGCCTGGTCCTATGAGAGTTCGAAGGATGTGGATTTAATAACTCCCTTTGACCAAATTACAAGAGTTCGTGGAGTTTCATCTTGCTTCCCTGCCCTGACAAGTCTCAGGCATCAAGACTGACTGTTCTTATCATGCATTAGATAGCTTTTGTGAGAAAGGACCAGATCCTGTAAGTTTTTGCTTCTTTTGATGGATTGATCAAAGGGAGCAAATGAAATGTTTCTTTTGATTTTCTGAAGACAGCATTGGTTCTTTGTAATGAATCTGGGTTGCACCATTGGGTTAAAACTGTTAAATAATTTGAATTCATGGATAGGACACAGAGCTCACTCAGAAAGATGTTGACCAGCTGGGGAAACAGGAAGACTGCAGTGTGATGCCAAATGGTAAGTTATTAATATTCAGCTCCTGCTGGGCCCCATCAGTAAATCCCTGATGGGCCCCCATCTGTAAATCCACCCACAATATGAAGATTGTCTGCTTAACTATATCGAACACTATCAATTAGGGCTCAAGCTCCAAGTCCCCAGATGTTGATGATCTGTAATTTGAAAAAAGACAGACTCACAGAACTTTCCAAATTTTTTTCAAGTCTGTCTCTTAGACTGTTACATTCTGCTGACCTAAGCAGTATCCTATCTGAATTTTGAGGTCTTAGCTTACAACTGTGTGCTAAATAAATCTAAGAATATAGTGGCATATATTACACTAATTCTTGAAAAGGTTCAGTGCAAATGAATGGAGGTTAAATACATATCCCAAAGCCTGATCAATGTTTACAACAACATCTTCACTACCATCAAATGAGTGACACCAATACCTTTCTTCTATCAATAAAGTTGCAAAAAAAAAACCCAACTTTCTCTTAAGATGTGACAAAAATCTACTTCAAGCATACAAAAATTTGTTTTCTCCAATATTACAAAATCAAACTTAAACCTGAAGATGCCAGCTTCTTGCGTTCATCAATGACCATCTTTCGGTAGAATTCATCGCATGGGTGGTCCCAAATACTCTCACCAGTGGCAAAGTTAAAGTAGTAGATATCTTGGTTTGGATCTTGGCTGCAACAAATAAATGGCATTTTAGAAATGTAGTAAATTTTTACACCTAAACTCTACTTGTCTATCTGTTATGTGACATTTGAGACATCTGACAAATTTTTTAATAAAAAAGTCTCATATAATGATGGAAAGAGAGCCTTGTAAAGTATGCACAGAAAATGTACTCTTCCTAATCAGTGAATGTTTTATCTGCAGGCACCATTGTATGACCTCTAATTTAGTCTGCATAAGCTGTAAGTTAGCAAGCATAAGTTAGAAATAAATAATACAACACAAGGATTACTACAAAGTCATTATTTTCAACACTTTCAGTTGTGTAGTTTTGCAAAAATTACATTTTTATTTGGATGTAAATTCCATGCTTAAGAATGGGCTCTGATTATAGTCCTAGAAGACACCATCATTATTTTAGTCTTTGAATCTGTTGACTGTAGCAACCATAATACAAAAAAATTGGTATCCAAGAAACAATAGTGAATTCTTAGAATCCCTATCCTTGTTTTATGGTCTATTAATTGTATGAAAATGATATTCCCATATCCTGCAATGTATGATGTGTGAAATATTATTGTCCACTAACATAAACTGAAATAATTAAATTTCAATTTATTTCTTATAAAATAGCAAATCTCTCAACAAGTCAAATTTAAGACATCAAAACATATAATGTTTAATTTGAATGACTTTACACTATGGACACTACATCAATCAAAACCTGAAGGCTGAATAAAAAGATTGATACCATGGCTTCCAGTGTTCAGGGAGCGGTGCATTTATTCCTTCTCTTGCAATCCAGAGTAAGTGAGGTTCTTTTATGGGGTCAATCCCAATGATGGTGGCATACTCATAGAGATCTGTAAATGAATGATCAATTTAGTACTCATGATGAATTCTGTTTAAAAGTTGTGCAGGAAAATATAAACCAACTGGTGTCATTAGCATACCTATTGGCATAATTTAGGTCTGCTGCCATAATTATGTTTATTGACATGATTGATGTTTGCAACCATCTGGCAAAAAATGTTTCCACCCCATTGGTTTTAAATTTAGGGTAGGTATATGTGGATATTTTTTCAAATTTAAAATTTTAAAATTTTATACACACACACATATATATATATATATATATATATATATATATATATATGTATATATATATATATATATATATATATATATGGTAATGGTTAGTATATATAATGTACTAAACACATCAAGAACTGGGCTAAACTAGATGCACACGTAATTTCTGGATGTGTTTGTTAAAAAAATTGTTTAAACCCTAAGGGAAAAATGTGCTAGGGTCAGCAATGAAGAATAGAGGCAGGCAGCCAAATATATTTTATTTTTTTGCCTCACCATGTTTATTGACATAATTAAGTTTTACTTTAATTAGCATAATTAAGATCTGCTGCCATTTGTATGTTTAATGGCATGTGGGACTGTCTGCCATTTTTGCATTTAATAGTTACCCTCAACAACCATAAAAGGCTAATATCTGAAGTTAGTATTAGTAATGTGCCAGCTGATTCTATGTTATTCAACCATGAGAACTGTTTCTCCCATTCAGGCCTCTAAGTTCTCAGGTACATAATCTTGCTGCCATTGTGCTTTTATCGATGTCTTATCTGAGCACTTTGGTCTACATTTTGCCCTTAACTAGCATTAGTGTCATTTTGTAGCATGAGTCAGTTTCCCCTAAAAATGAAGACAGATTTTGCAAGCTTGCTTTTACAATTCAAAAATATCTACTGACAGCATTCTCCCAATCTAAATCAAGTGTTCTTCAGTCTAAGCCATTGGCTATTTCCCAGATCAGCCATTGATGACCAAAAATATAAAAAGGGAAGCATCATGGGGAAAAATAATTTGCATCACGTTAATGCAATACATGGAGAAATGGTGCTTCCTGAGAATTTCTGATGCATTTGAAAAAGACTCAATGGTCTCTGAAAGCCCTGAAAAATTTTCAAGATGGACACTGAGAGGGCCAAATTGGATGTCTGAGTGGTTTTATTGTCATTAAGGACCAACAAGACATCATAAGTAAAAGTCTAAAACACCATGTCACTCTGACTCTCCATTCAAGAGTAGGGATGACAAGATTTTCAAGATGGCTGCTGTGGTGGTCAGGATGAATGTCCGAGTACACCATTTTTATTCAGGATCATTTAGTTCACTGGATGAATGTGTGTGCAAATTTCATGACCAGTATAGCTAACAACTGGGACATGACAATTTAATGTCAAAATGCCATGCAGGTGAAAGATCATAAGGCAAGAAAAGGAGGGGTCACTATATACATACAAGCAGTTCAACATGGATGTAATTATAAATACATAGAATATATACTATAAACATCTACCTTCATCATTTGGTTCATAGTTTTCATCATAATCCTCTTCGAGGATTAGCTGGTCATTAATCATCATCTTTGAAGTTGTATCCGTCTGTGACCATCTGCAATGCCAGCATCACAAAAACCTACAATGAAAACTGAAGTCATGAGAAAACAATCCTCACATAACTATGGGTAAAAGACTGATCATTAATTTAAGAGTGCATCAATTTGTTACAATTTTCTGTACTGGTTTGATATATATTGAACACATATCATCAACCTGTGTGCTTGTGTTGAACTTTACACTGTCACCCAGATATGTGATAGGTGACTTCTATAAGTAAGAACTGATTAATTTCTTTGAAATCTGTGACATTCATGAGATGATATCTGGCAGAACCCAGGCAATAACCATAACTTTAAACAAAATTAAAAAACAGTGAGACCAGTTGACATTGAGCTTCATGTTTTCTTTATAATATATATGCTTTCTTCTTATTAGGTATAAAGTACACAATAAATTTTGGATACTTTTTACTTTTAGCAAAATTCCTCTCTACTGGATAAAAATACTGGAGAAATTTATATAATAGAAAAATTATATATATATATATATATATATATATATATATATATATATATATATATATATATATATATAAAGAATACAAATCATATGGTGAATAACAACCATTTCAAGCGATCTGGATCCACTAAGGGATCACGTGTGTCAGGGATTAATTAAAATAGATGCAATAAACTGACGATGAACAGTACGAAACTAGTAACTAACTAGCCTAAGCGCTTTCGACTCTTAATGAGTCTTTTTCAAAGGCAAATACAAAATATATATACGACAAACAAATAAACACAAAAAAGGTTGTATTTTAAACCTCTACATGGCTGTCTTCACATGTGCTAAAACTATAAATACAACCAGCTTGTATAGACTAGTTGCGGAAACTGAAAATGTTGTATAATTCCCTAAAAGTCTACAAGCCAAAGCGACATCTATTTTTGCTTTTTGTAAAGCAAGTAGACAACTAAGTGACGCTAGGTTCTACCAAACACTGGACCATGATCCAACGCTGGAATATGCAAAAATCATCACTAAGGTTATTGACGAGGTGTACCAAAGCGGACACATGGACCAGCAAACGAAAAACTACTTAAGCCCAGAAAACCCAAGAGCAGGTAGATTTTATCTTCTACCCAAAATCCACAAACAAGGAAACCCTGGCAGACCTATTTTTAGGAAAATGTATTTTTAGATCTATTGTAATAATTACTGCAGTAACACCATTCTTAAATGTCAAAATAATGTGAATTTTGTCCTGTAATATGGATTGATTACAATGACATGTACATGTACATTTTAAATGTTGGTCCTAATTAGATCATAAAATGGCAACCTATTTGGTCTGGCCTACAAATAAAGGAACTATAGTTTATATCACATACCACATACAGTATCCTGATCTGACAGTAACAATAGTGTATATCCCATACAGTTAACTAATATGACATTAACAATAGTTAATACCCCAGACAAAATACTGATATGACAATAGCTACAGTTTATATTCCAGACAAAATACTGATATGACAGTAACAATAGTTTATATCCCAGACAGAATACTGATAGGACAGTAATAATTGTTTATATCCCAGATGGTATACTGATATGACAGTAATAATAGTTTATATCCCAGATGGTATACTGATATGACAGTAACAATAGTTTATATCCCAGATAGAATATTGATAGGACAATAACATTAGTTTAAATCCCAAACATTAAACTGACATGACAATAACAATAGTTTATATCCCAGATAATATAGATATTACAGTAACAATAGTTTATATCCCAGACAGTATACTGATAGGACAGTAACAGTTACAACAGTTTATATCCCAGATGGTATACTGATATGACAGTAACAATAGTTTATATCTCAGACATAATACTGATAGGACAGTAACAATAGCTTATATTCCAGACAGAATACTGATATGACTGTAATAATAGTTTATATCTCAGACATAATACTGATAGGACAGTAACAATAGCTTATATTCCAGACAGAATACTGATATGACTGTAATAATAGTTCATATCCCAGACAGATTACTGATAGGACAGTAACAGTAGTTTATATTCCAGATGGTATACTGATGAAAGTAACAATACTTTATATACTGGACAGAATACTGATAGGACAGTAACGATAGTTTAGATCCAAAATGGTATACTGATATGATAGCAAGAACAGTTTATATCCTACATGGTACACCTCTATGGCAGTCAAGATCATAACAATATTATTAATACCAACAATAACAAAGAAATGTTGTAGTTGTTGTTGTAAGGCTTATAACCATTTTTCAGCACATGATAGGCTATACATGGCGGTTAGTATTAATGGTGGAGGAAGAAATCGGGAAGTCCACGGAAAGAACCACCGACCCACGAGAAGCTAATGGCAAGCTTTCTCACATATCCACATTCGCTGAATCTTAGACTCGAACCCACACAGATGGAGGTGAGATGGCAGTGATCTGTAACAAAGAGCGCTTTATCCCACTCTGGGCCCCAACAAAGAAATAAGTAAGTCAGCAAATAATAAACACAATGAAAGAATTATTTCATTTTTAAAAATGGAGGCTGCAAATTGATGAACTTGTTTACATGTGGATACCCTTTTGGGAGTGTTTTTGGTTTAAGCCACTTTGCTCTCAATGTTTTAAGGTTGTATATCCAGAAAGAAGATTCTTCTTTTTTCCTGGTTATTCTAAATTCAACACTTTATTTTGTGTTTAATATTTGTCTTGTATGACTCTGTTATGTAATTGCATTTTTCAAGGACTCAGTGAGAGCTGATAGCACTTCAGCAAGTTAAAAACTAGTTCTGAACTATTCATTGTTAGTTTGCTGCACACACACACACACACACATGCACACACACACACATACTGCCTCCTGCTTTCTTAACTTGAACTGCTGATATTTCATATACCTGCCACATTGATTTGAACCATGTGATTTATTATCCAAAAAAAACAAAAGGAACACATGTACATGATTTCAGAAAAGTTATTACTATTTTTTTCAACATAGTAAGTGAATGTAAAGTTGATTTTTAGCTCTTAAATGGAAGTTAGGTATCAGCATATTTTCACATGATATCAGAGCAAAATTGATATATCTTTAGATATTTTTTTTAAAACAAAATAACTTCTGAATGTCAGTGCTGGGGCTCTTGAAATTTCAGATGGAGCCCCTCATGTTTTCTAATTGTGGTGCCAATCAGGCATGTTGCATATAAAAAAAATTGACCTGAGAAAATTGATGGTGTTGATGAAATATGGAACTTCATTTATTTGAAGATGCTTGAATACTTGTAAATTATTGATGTTTATCCCCACGTAAGCCTCTTACTTCTACGAAGATCTCTACTTATCATACTTTATCAAAAGCTCTAAATTTTGTGTAGATAGTGAAACCAGTGACCTATGAATGGGGAACAAATTGTCTTGGTTACTATTAACTAGTACTCACACAGCTTTAAGTTAACATGCATGAACAAGTGACTCTAAAACATTTTTATGAATATTATTATTATGTATGTTCCAGAAACCAGCGACAACCAGTCTAATGTTTACCAGAACTGGCCCATCTTTGCAACTGGTGCATTGGTGTGTGGTAACATAATGGAATTTAAGGCCAGTGTGTATATGTTGTAATCTGGAGAATTTAGGCCAAATGCAGAAAGGCTTTATTTGAGGTATTATAAGTAATAAAGGGATCAAATGAGATCATTCTGGTGATTTTGTCTTTGATTATACAAATTGGCCAACCTATGGTGGAATTGAGATTGGTAAAATTGCTTGTGTCAGTATTTTTGGGGTCTTAATTGCTAATGCATCATTCTAAATGTTTGAAGCTGAATGAATAATAATTCAGTTGTCCTGTGCACACGCTTACTCTAGCTTAATGAAATACTGGTTAAACAAATTATGCAGCACATATAAACAACACCGAAAGTGTAACAGAAACTTAAAACGGTAAAAATCAAGATATGCTTCCGATGCTAATGAACGTAAACACTGTTGATCTACTGATTAAGAAGGACATTATTAGAGCAATTACAAAATGGCTGACCTTGGGACTGGAAGAAAAAAATTGCTGCATCCAAATAATCACACAAGTCAATTTCATATGATTTTAAGTTTGGGCATATGGAAATGGAGTTGGCTTATGAAATTTTTTAAGTCACCAGCCATAAGATTATGTCTAAAAAAAATTTCTTTGAGCTCTGAATGTTTAGAACAAAGAAAATATAAAGTTACTTTCAATATCTGAATTAATATTGATCTGAAAAACATGTTCTTAAGCATAATCATGTTTTCTTCACATTGTCTTTACCAAAGAAAATTTTGTGTAAAAAGTTTTGATGAGTAACAATAGTATAATGTACATTGGTGTTATCATTTAACTTTTATCTTTTAAGTAAAATCTTGAACCAGTAAAACTAGTTTACAGTGTTCAGAGAAAAATTTGTTTATTACAGGCTCCAGGCTGGTGACTAAAATAAACTCACAAACCCTGACTGAAATTCCACAAGCCCTGACTGAAATTCCACAAGCCTGACCAATTCATATCAAGCTGAAAGAAACACGTCCTGACTTTGGAGGTATTTCCACACCTACCTCCCAATCTCTGATTTCTGATTTTTTTTCAGAAAACTTCTGCTTACTATTACATTATGTCAATTTTCATTTCTCAAAAAAAACCAAATAAATATCATATAAATAAATAAATAGATATATCATATAAATAAATAAATAGATATATCATATGCAATCACAGATGCCATATTCTATCTTATCACTTGTGAATAATTCTGTGATGAAATAATTCATATCACACTACAAAGTTTTTTTTTTCAGAAAATAGACTGTTAAAATTAAACATTAATCAAGTAAATTTCAAATTTTTAAAACCCCTACAACAGTACTACAGCACATAAAAAATAAAATTGTCACCAATAAGTTTCAATCCCATAAATAATCACTGTGAATACTGTGTAATTGTCTCTGCAAACAAAATCACATCTCCATTTCCACCAAAGAAACTCAGCCTATGTAAACTGTAATTACCATGATTAAATCAAAGAAGCAATAAAACAAAATATACCATGCAGTACATGTGGCCCAAAAGAACTAATTCTGAGTAAATATTTTTTTTTAGCAAACTGTTACATGCATTGAGGTTGGGAAAAACATTTGCCACATGTTGGTAACTTGAGACTGCAGATTTGAACTGTAAAAATGAAGTCCTAGGCATCATAAGTTACAACAAAATATGGCATTGCTTATTTGCCAATCAACTGCTGTTGCGTATATACACACACTGCAGTACATGGTTTCTCTGAAGTATGTCCAAAGGACAGTCCTTTTCACAAGATAAATGCAATGTTATGGATTAATTGTTAATTAGTCACATTGGTCCTATTCTTGTGTACTGAAGTCTTAACTTTTACCTAATATGCAGTTTAGCCACAGTTTACCGGATTATAACAAGAGGGGCTTGTCCTGAGAAAAATAAGGTATATCTCAGGGATAAATGGCACATCCGTGGGCACTGGCATTTCGGAGTTGGGAGAACCTCCCTGAATTTCACCTTTAAACATGTTTTGGCCTGCATCCATAAAATTTCAAAGCTGACCACTATGAGTCCCCTCCAAAAAAAGTTTCAGCATATGCCTCTGGCATCCTTTCAGAATCTCACTCTTATTGGACTCGAAAGATTGGTCAATATTTATTAAAACTAGCACTTAAAAGAATCAGCATAAAACCCTCCTTATTTTATGTCCCAATTTTAGCATCTTATTTGTTACTCTCCCTACTTGACAGGTATGCCAGATTCCAATTTACATAAGCCCAAAATTTCCCTTTTTTTTAAATATTGCCACAAAAGATTGCAATAGCTACAATTGGAATATAAATTTAATAAAGATGAATTACACATTTGACTATTCCCATAACTGAAATGATCATGCTTTGCATTCTATATATGTAGTAAAATCTGACTTAAAAGAAACACTGCTGCTGTTCACAAATTTGTCAAAAATAAAATACATAGGATTAAATATTCTTATTCAAAGCAATAATATGTAATAACTTTTTGTTGCATCTATCACCTCTTTGATTTACCTACAATGGGTTGTTCCATTTCTTTATCCTACCTTTGCAGATTAGCATACTGGGTTCACCCTCTGAAACCTTCAACACATCTCACCAGCTACTGTCAACCAATTTTTGTGAAACTTTGATTTAATATCTGACTTCTTTTCCTCTAATTGCTGCAATTTAAATTGCCCATGGGATAGTGTTACATTAGTTCCAATCATTACATATTATCCTTTGTATATACTACTACAAGTAATGGGCATAGAATGAAATTTTTTTTAAAAAAATATTTTTTGGGTTTTTAAAGATAACTGAAAATTGTGTTTTCTCAAAACATAACCATGTCAGGGGGTTTGGGCATCCAAAATCATATTTTTTAGCAAAGCTTCCATTTAATTAAAATCAGATCTCAATTTCACATAAAACAGTGGTAATCTAATTTAGATTTTGCCATGTTATGGCATGTATGTCAACATCTTGAAAGTACATTTACTCATTTCATCAGCATTATCAAAGTTTCCTCAGGCAAACTATTTTTTTTCAAGCCTGATGGGCACCTCACTTGGACTATAGGATAGGCCTGAACTCAAATGATTGGAGCCTCAGGCATCTAGCTACTGGATTTATTGTGCACTGGTTTATTATAATTCTAACCTTTGAAACATTTTAAAATATTTCATATAAAGCATGCACTCAATCCATTAAATACTGATTTCTGAATATTTTTTTTCATTAATAACCAAAGATCACAAAAGCTGTTCAAGTTAACAGCATATTTGTGTTCTAGAATGATATTAAATTCAGTCAATTGGCAAATAACATTAAAAGTGCTTTAATTATACTAGTATTGATCAAATGGGTTTTGCAAGTTCATGGTTATAAGTTCCTTATTAGTTTTTGTAATTAAATTAATTAAGGATGCACTGATTAAGCAAAGTATTAAACACACACACACAAATACATACATACATACATACATACATACATACATACATACATACATACATACATACATACATACATACATACATACATACATACATACAAAATATATATACACACAAATGTTACTACATGGCCTATGTTTATATGATTGCTTGTAATTAGTACCTTACATTAATTAAATGAGTACCACTTCACAGAAAGCAAATGATATTACTGAGGTTTAAACAAAGATTTGTAAAATATATTTAATCTTACAGTAGATAATGGTCCACATATATAGCAGAATATATATTATGATACAAAACTAAATCATCAATTTATTAGGACATCAGTTTAATATTTAGTATATATGTTACTTAGCATTAATAGCCTATAGTACAATGTCGTGGTTAAAGATAAATTTTAAATAAATCTAACAAAAAAATATCACATTTAAATCCATGATAAAATTTATTCATATTTCACATGGTCTGAATCACCCTGTTATTTTGTTAACATCAGCTCATAATTTTGGTACAATACACCTGGTTGGTATTTGCCCTGGACCAAAATAGCCTGTTGTCCCTGATTCTACCTGTTAATCCACCTTCTGTACTAGCTTTATCTTTCCTTATATCTCAAGCTGAATAATAATGTAATATATGAATGCATTCCTTGGGTTTAACTGGATTTCAGCAAAATAATGGCTACATGGTAATATGGTAGTATTTATTAATTCTAATTTAAAACAAAAAAAAACGTGTTTTTTTTTTTACTGAATTATCACCTACTTGTATTTTTAAGGTAATATTTGTATTCACATATTTAATATACTGATTGACTTGCCTTTTAATAAAAGCTGTAATCTTGTCCGTTAACACACACATCCATGGACCTGGTAAAATTCATTAACCTTTCATTATTTCGTATGTTTACAGCACGAGAACATACTGCCAGCGATCACTTTTCAAGTTTATGTCACTGTCGATTTACAAGAGAACTGAACTATACACTCATAGGTTGTCCTCGATTCATAAAATTATTTTTTAAATCTGATCCAACTAAGGAACATTAATTATTCAAATGAAAGAAGGGTTTTCGTATAATGGAACTTGTGCCCAGACATGTTTGAAACTTGTTGTACTGGGATGTTTAAAAAACATTCCAGTAAGGTTTGACTCCATACAATTATAAACTACATGCTTGGAAAAATATATATATAATAAATGCTTTAAGTCACTTCAATAAATTATGTTTTGCATGAGATTCTTTAACAGATCTGAAGAAATTGTTATATTTTGTCACTGTCAACTGAAGCCGTCCATATTGAATCCCAGAACGCACGAACAGAATAAAAAGTCGGATCAAACTCCAAACCGGGAACGAAGAGACAAAGTCGGAAACGGTATTTGAACCACCTAATCAGCGTACTCACGGTAATAAAGAAAGAAATTTTAAAAAATTATCCAAATCATGTCACATCATCACACTATCTAATGTGAGTTGTTTTACAATAGCCATAATATTTTTATGTGTTTTATAATGCAATAGTCTGTATGTATTTTGTATTACAATACCCATTAAATGGATAAATCAACCTAGAAATAGAAACTGCATCTTGTCAGTCATTTTATTCTTCTAACCCTCAGTCTGCCTGTCTTCAGTTTACACCATCATCTTCATCTCCCAATTAAGTGCTTGGCTCATATGCATGCATAGTCATACTGTGGTGAACTATGTACATTGATGAAGGAAGGCTCCTTGTACAAGATGCAATTTCTAAATTGTTCTAGACTTCTACATTGCTCAAAAACAAAACATCTACTTTTATTTGATACTAGTTTTTCTACAATTTTTATACAATTTGGAAAAGATTAGGCCGTTGCTGGCAAGCAGTTCCAAAGACGGATGCCTGTGAGGAATAAGGAACTCCTACCTATATGTGTCCATACATCTATTGATTAGGACTCTGATTGATGCTAAATCGATGGAGATCCAGTTGATGGCATTTCAACCAGATGGTTAACAATAAGCATATTATAATGACTATCTGTTTTAAGCATGGTTGTGACACTACTATTTCATTGATAGTCATCATGACAAAATCTTGCTGCCAGCTTCTGGACTGATTCTAGTTTGGCTGCATTGACTTTGGAGTGTGGGTCCCATACTGCAGAAGCATTTTCAAGCTGTGGACATATGGGTTTCTTGTAGTAGTTACAATTTTGCTGAATTAAATTCTAAAGAATCCAAAATTACTTATCACAAGTCCAAAAGTATAGAAAATTCATCACAAATTCAAAAAGTCTTGAATGTCCTTATGTAATACAGTGATGAAATCAAGAATCTCTTTGAATGAATTCACATATTATCCAAAGTAGTCTATTAGTCCATAAGAGAATAAGAACTGTAGTCATTTTAAATAAATAACTCTTCTCGAATTATATCTAAACTAATCCCATGTTGCAACAACCATTTTCTAAAAATTCATTACAAGAATCCTCTAAGGTCAGAATCAATGCTGTATTTAGAATTCAAACTCATGTAAACATCTTTACAAAAGCTGACATTTGTGATGTAGGCCCAAACTCACACCCCCAGTTATGGATAAAGACACATTACACAATTAAATAGACATTACACTCACAATATGAATAAAGGCACCAAATGAATACAGGTTTGTTGTCAAAAAGAAGTATGCTTCCTACTATGAGCAGAAGTAGTAGCTGAATTATGGACTGGATTTATTGGAAAGACCATCTTGCCTAACTCCAACCTATGTAAACTAATGACTTTTAGCTTCTATTTACTAACAATTAGCTAAGGCGGCTGGATTTGTGAAGTTGTGATTGTTCTTCAATGGTATTATGACTGATTTTATTATTTACTCACCATATTAAATATTTATATATATATATATATATATATATATATATATATATATATATATATATATATATATATATATATATATATATATATATATATATATATATATATATTATATATATTTGTTTATTCAAGAATGATGCCTTGTCTAGAAATGAGCATATTTTAAGTGATGTAATGTATTATTTTGGCTAGTACTTCTTTGTTAGGTATCTGATCTAAA
Source organism: Potamilus streckersoni (assembly GCA_016746295.1). Lineage (NCBI taxonomy): Eukaryota > Metazoa > Mollusca > Bivalvia > Unionida > Unionidae > Potamilus > Potamilus streckersoni. The sequence goes on from JAEAOA010002143.1 coordinate 214,978, forward strand.
TATAGTAACATATTATCGTGTTATCCCCTTTCTGATGTAGCAGGTTATTTAATATATTATTATCCATGTTATTGGCGTTGCACTGTGTAATGACATGTTTAATTCGTAACAATTCTCCATTCTAATAGGGGACATTGGACATAATTCATATCATATGTCTTCTTATGACTACTTTGCCATTAAACCAAAAATTGTGAAAATATATCAGAAATATGCTCTGAATTTTCAATGACCTCACTTCAACTTGTTTTCTTCCATACTTCTTACCACTTAACATGGCTGTTTTCCTCCTATAATTTTTTTTTCATCTCTCTGTATTTCATGATAAAATGTTTAATGTCTGAATATCTCATGGGGACCTCAACTGATCTCATTAATTTATTGTTCCTATATATCTCAGGTTTGCTTTTATGTAAATCTATCATTCATATCTATATATATATATATATATATATATATATATATATATATATATATTTATATATATATATATATATATATATATATATATATATATATATATATCTTGTTACATGACTAGGCTCATACAAAGTAACAAAGAAAAGAGTTAAGCTAACAAGCTTTGTAAATTTAACAAAATAATCTATATCCCTAAAAATCTAATCCAAAAATTAAGTTCTATCACTAAACAGTTCTAATTGAATCCACACGTGATGAAGTCTCCAAGGAAAATAAATTATTTTAAAAAAATAAAACTCAATTCAAATGGTAACAACAGAAATACCTTTCAGCCTGAAGGTACAATTTACAACTGACTCAGAAACACTGAGATTGAGTATCAAACCCAACTAAGAATGCAATTTCATATTTTAATTCTAACAGCACAATAAAAAATATATCAATTATCACATACTCTATCATAGCCTTAGCTAAAAATCAATGCTTCCCACACTGGAAATGAATTTTTTAAAAAAAAAAAAACGTTTATTCAACTAACACGCAGGCCAAAAATGACCTTGATTATGACCAATGATTTTCACTCTGTGTTTACTAAATTTCTGAATCCAGGCCAGGAACTAGGTCAGCTAAAAATACAATGTAGCAATGAAATGGATTTTTATCCTGTCAAAACAGAAAACTTAATTTTCGGAAAAAATGTCAAATCTAGTTAATAAAGTTATCATTACAATAACATTTAATGATAAATGCCAGTTACAGAGTTATGCCAGCTACAAGCAACATCTAATATGAAGATATAACACTAATTATCAAGGGTTATAACTCTATTAAAAATGGACCTGATGAAATTGAACTCATACAAGGGACAGCTAGGTCTATAAGACAATGTACATATCAATTTCCATCAGAATATTTGTAAATAGTATTCATGGTATTTCACTTATGGAAGTATGAATTATATTTGAACAAAATTGTCCAGATTGTCCAGAAATGCAGTAGGATTGGACATGACAGCCTGAAATATGATGTTTGGTCAGTTGCTGTGATCAAGTTCACAGCTGCATTCCTTGCTTCTTACCAGTAAATAAACTTCATCTTAAAATACACCAAAATTTTCTGTTATATGAAAACAACAAAAATTTGGACATCATTTTGACAGAGTGAAATGGTTTGTTGTTTTCTGATGTTTGGTCAGTTGCTGTGATCAAGTTCACAGCTGCATTCCTTGCGTCTTACCAGTAAATAAACTTCATCTTAAAATACACCAAAATTTTCTGTTATATGAAAACAACATCAAAAATTTGGACATCAGTTTGACAGAGTGAAATGGTTTGTTGTTTTCTGTTGTAATTGTTGTTGATGATTTAATAACACTCATCATAAATGAGAAAAAGAAAAGACTTAGTTGGTTAAAAAGAGTCTTGTATTTTTTGTTGGGCACACCAGTGTGGACATTCAAGCCCTAAAAATGTTATTTCTACACAGAGTACCTTACAGAGTCTTATTTCAGAATGCAGGTTTTTTACTAATTTCTAAAACATTGCCTACAAAAAATTAACTGAATGCACGAAACTATGCTTTATATTTCAAAAACCTTAACAGTATTTCTTTAATCAATTCCACATATATTTAGAAAATTTACCTCATTTTCAAAACTGGATCTGAAACGGAAAAGGGCAGGAATTTCAATGCTAAACAAACCATGAGCAAATACTGTGAATTTCTTTATTTTCTTATTCAATATATTTATTTATTTTCATGTGTACCTTCTGTCATGATTTTACAAAATATCACAATTTTTAGGTACTTAAATTCATTGATTTAGGAAGTATATTTTGTACAAAAGAATTACCATACATAGGATCTTGAAATCTGAGGTTTGTTGCAACCATTGAGTTCGTAACAATTGGCATCCCATGAAGAGTTATATTCACGAACATTTAGCACTTCATAAAAAATGCTACTCTATGAATATTGGTACTCAATAAAAATTGGTATCCCATGAAAATTAGTGAATTTACAGTATATAAGATGTCAAAATCTGGTAATCTGATTTACAAGTTTGAGTAAGACAATTGCATGTAAATTTTATCCATTAATTTCAGACCCTAATAGTATTTTCAGAAAATAATATCAGCTCAGTTTTGGAGTCCATTTTGTCCTCGCAAATTCACATTATTATAAAATGTATTAAATATTGTGTAGAAATAGTTTCTAAAATGAAGCAAAATCAATAAATAAATGACTGCCAACCGATAAGTCATTTAAAATAAAAATTAATAACAAATTTCTTTACTGCAACATTTACAAATTTGTCAAAACACAGTAGTTTCATAACCATCACATTTTTAGATAATTGTTACATTTTTGTATCCTTTTAAAAAACTGAACCAGAAGTGTGCCAAAACAGTTTACCAGAAAGCAGACACAAACCAGCAACTTCTGCACCAGAATTGTGCCACATTTTCCAGAAATGTGTGTTACTAGAATGTGTACTGCTACCTAGGTTCTTATAAGAAGTGTGTTGGAGATGTAGCTCGCATATGAAAGTATTATTGCTTCAAAGTTGCAGCAAACAATTCTGAATGGTTGTTCCAAATAACTACAAGTTTGGTGCAGCTATAGGCAAGAGACCATATGTCTTGGAATTGTATAAATCTCTTTATTATTTATTAAATACATGCGCTTGGGTTTTGTTTTTTGTGTACAGTGATGCCTCAGGGTGATATATGTATATTGTACAATATTTCAAAACAGTGAGTTCGGTTCATCAAGTGCACAAATGATGTAGGGCTACATTGTCTGTGTATCAGTACCTCATTGTAGGATGAAAAAACACTATGGAATGTCTTATCAATGAGCGGTATAATTAGCTGTAGAGGCATGTGAGTTATGTTTATATTTTCTATGTAACTCCAGCTTGCATAGTATAATACAAATATACTCTATTCTTGTATGTGCTTAACAGGAGATCTATATCAACAATAAAGCTGCATTTTATTAAGAAACATTTAGTACCATATGATTCTTATCGGGCAAAAGTAGGTTCACTTCTGAACCAGTTTATTGCTTTGTAATATTGTGCCAATAGAATAAATTGTATAGTTTACCATATAAAATATCATAATTATGAGTTATTGTATATGCTTGTGTCATTCTTAGTAAACGGTGTTAGATTTATTTTCAGCTCATCAGAGTTGACAAGGTAGCAGCTGCAAAGCTTACCATAGCAACCTAGAGCTGATTGAAGTGTTTTGCTGGTTGAGTAGCAGGTGATTGGACATTACTGATTGATTGGTGGGTGCCCTTGCCTGATTGACCAAGTGATTAAATGTTGATTGGTGATAGCCTGTAAAGCTGACTGCTTGATTGACCAGTGTGACTGGTAGCCAAGTGTTCTAGTGATGGAGTATTTTCAGGAACTCCATACATGTCTTTGTTTAGCCATGGGCTAATTTTGGGGTTTGTTAGTAACCCAGTGTTTCGGGACTGTAAAAATATTTTGTATATTTTCTGTCCTTTTGTTTTCATCACTTTTTTATTTAAGTAAAGTACTTCATTTGTCACTATTTGAGTGAATACATCATTTTTACTATTTGAGTAAAACATATCATTCTTTTCATTGTGCGAAATTAATGTGAATCATTAATTCTTGTACTTGTACTGTGTAAGGTTATTTATTTGTATTCACATTCATGTTGCATTATTAGGTTCATGTGGATTGTGTTAAAATGTCCAATATTTGGATCTTATATACACACATATTAATCATAATTCTTTATTTTATTTGAGTCATTCATCAATAAAAATTGTATTTTTGTCACCATCAAAAGCCTCTTGTTATAAATCTGAACCTATCCAGGTTATCTTGATACACCATATTCATCTGTAAGGATCACCTTGAGCCTGAGTTAAACATTCAAGCATCTTGAAGACTCACTGCATTTGCTTGATATATGGTAAACAAAGAACAAGCTTTCAAATGATAAAGACAATATTTTTGGCAACTCTCTGATGAGGCGCCAATGTTTATGCATGTCGTTTCTCATTTTACTGAACAATCTGACGATAACACTGAAATACAAAAATTAATTGATGTCATGATTTTTAATTTATAGGAAAAAAGTTTATATTAGTTTTCCAATTACCTTCTCTTTAAAACTGGCATATTTATGTTAAAGGATAAGAATTAAGTGTGTCTTAAAAACCTGTCAATGACACTGAAGCTAGTAAAGAAAACGACTAATTATAACATCTTTTCTATTTTAGCTGACCTAATGAGCTGGACAAGATCTTCACATCTCTGTTTTTACCCTGGCTCTGATAAAACTACAAAATACTGCAAGAACCAGATATGACATTAATGTAGCAACATGAGCAACCTACACAACATTCCAATGTTTTAAATATACGCCATAAACAGAATTATAATTTTGTTACTGTGGCTGTTTGGATTATGCAGGGAATGTCTGCTGCTAGGCTGAGCAGATTGTTGATCCAGGACTAGACCCATCTTAGAGGGACTAACAGAATCAGAGTCACATTGTAGTTATGATCTCTCAAATGTTTTGGTACCATGACCAGGGGTGGGGGATAAATGAAGGCTCAGTAACATTTCCATCTGACTGAATGATTTAACCCAGGATCAAAGAGAAAAGGACCAATTGATGGATGGACCACTCAGTATAAAGAATATAGTGTCTTTTATTGACTTTGTCAGTTGGAATGAACATTGAGAAAGATGGGAATGTGTCTGATCTAGAAGGTTATATTTCTCTGGGACCACCAGCTCAGAAAATTCCAAACCAGAAGGTATAGAAATGGTGATCACTGATCCCCTGACCAACCTAAATCATCAAAGGAGATAAGCCATCACCACTACTACTGAGTTGTTCATCATGATAAGGACTGCTTTCTCATGTAGTTGAAATGAAAAACATTGATTACAGCCTGTGTCAATGCATGGTAACAGGCAGAATCACAAGCAAATGAACTGACATCAAAACATACTGTAACAGATTTGGAGGAGGGTAGTGGTAAAATTAAATGAGAGAAAGATTTAACCTCAGATCCTTAAACATATGACATTATTATAAACTGTTGTAATGTGCTGCTTTGTACCATCAATTGTGATTTATCTGAAGAGTCAGATTTTTAAAGCCATTTAGATTATATATAGGTGGCACTCACCAGTTATTATGTACTTTTGAGAGAGTGATGTATGTAAGGTGAAGTTGTTTGCATTTTAAACATGCACAGTAGAGAGAATATTGGCATACCTATATACTACTTTCATGTAATGACTGGCTGAAATTTCTTTGGATATTGTACTTTTGGATATTTTAAATGATCTTAGCACAATGCTAACTGAAATGGCTGCTCCCTTGTGCTCCAAAAATCAACCCAAATTTGTCTAAAGTACACTATCCTTGGCAGCTTTTAAAATATGGAAAATGAATTTTGCCAAACTAGACAATGCCAGCATCTAAAAGTGCAATGAATGAATTACCAAATACATAAAATGTAAAAAAAGCTATTGTTTTTTTTTTTTACAATTTACCTCTGAAGTTCGGGAAGTAAAAATGAGCAAGTAGAGCTAGCACTTTTTTAATAGTTGCACATCTGGAGTAAGGCCAAGCTGTATACTCTCTAACCCATATTACACCCATCAATCATACACCAAAATAAAGGGAATGAAAGTTTCTTTGAACAATACCTAAGATAAACAATGTCTTTTTCAAATAGCCAGTATAACTAGTGAGGAAACCCGGATAAATTCTTTTTCTTTAAAATTCTAACCCTATGCTAAATATGAAACTGTAGAGTGCCACCTTATATACATATATATTTTGAAGTAATGGAGAACTGTGTACAAAGGACATACAAATGATGGTAGACAACTTCTAATGATATACATGTACAATTTTGCTGTAAATGTTTAGCACATATTTCTATGAACAATTCTAACTGACCTGTCTTGTCTTCTTAATCTCTTTGATATCAGAATGTATATTTGAAACATTACCAATACATATATGTATTTCAAAGAAAGAAATTACAGGCAAAGAAAAGTCAAGAAAACATATTAACATGCAATGACACAATGACAGTGCAGCATTAAGCCACTTCAAATAGTTGTACTGCATTGCAATGCAAACAAAAACCATAAATTTTGGACAAGATTCCATGAAATCAAGAAAACACAATTTATTCCTCAGCTTGTCAAGTATTGAAACCATCTCTGATAATCTTGAGCAGTTTTTAAATTAATTGTCATAGTGGACATGTTAATATCATATAGGTACCATTTTCATTTAGGACCAACAAGACATAGTAAGACATCTTCTGGCAGAAAACTACTGTTGATATGACTTCTGATTTGGAAGAGTAACAATAACATGATTTTCAAAATGTCTGCCATGGTGGCCATATTGGAAGATTGTCATCGTTTCTATTTAGGATCAACATGACAAGTCTTTTGTGATAAAAAGATTTTCAAGATGGCCATTGTAGTGAAGTCAGATCAGCACCATTTTTATTTACATCCAACCAGGCATCATAAGAAATCTCAGTGAAAAGCAGTGATAACAAGATTTTTGAGATGGATATTGTGATGTCGACATTTATACTAAGACATCTGAGCAGGACCATTTTCATTTAGGACCACCTAGTTATATGATGTCTTTTGATGAAAATGCCAATGTTGATATAACCATCCCCATGTTAATATAACCATCTGTTCAGGAGAAGTGGTGATAGGATTCAATATGGTTACTGTGGCATCAAAACCTACAAAGTAGGGCTTATCTTTTTCTGGAGTGATCTGTAGCCAAATGGATTCTATTTCCTGTATTTCTAGGTCTTCCCATCTTTTAGAAATAGTACCAGTTCCAACATAAACAAGGAGTCCACCACTGCCTGCTTTCCTATCCCTTTGATAAGGTTTGTCATAGCCAATGATATACAAAAAAAATTTCACCCTGATTTTCTGTTATCATTGTTACCATGAGTGCAAATGAATGGATATTATTAATTGGAGAGGTTAGCAGTGACTTCGCTTGATCAATCTTTCCACAAAAACCATGAATATTTAAATGACCTATGTGTAAACCCTTACTAGAAAGTCCTAAATTCATGAGATTAACTTCAATGCTATCACATTAAAAGTATTAAAACTATGTTCATGATGATCATTATAATTGTCATTACTGTTGAAAAGATTAGTTTTTCTACAACTGCATTTTCTTAGTAACTTTTATAATCATTAAAAATCAGAACTATCAATCATATTTGAATGTTGTTGTTGTTGTTGTTGTGGGGTTTAACGCCATTTTTCAGCACAGGAAAGGCTATACATGGCGGCCAGTATTAATGGTGGAGGAAGAAACCGGGAAATCACCGGAAAGAACCACCGACCCACGAGAAGCTACTGGCAAGCTCTCTCACATATCCACATTCGCCGAATCTTAGACTCAAACCCACACAGATAGAGGTGAGATGGCAGTGATCCATAACGGACAGCGCTTTAGACCACTCGGCCACTCGGGGCCCCTTCATATTTGAATATGTACAAGTAGCTGGTAAGTTTCCACATTCAGAACATCCATCAGCAAGGGAATCAAATCTGTTTTGACAAGGGATGCATGGTGTATATGACACCCCTTGATAGACAGATTGATCCTCCTGTTGAATAGTGTCTTCCTGTGGAGTTGAAATGGCCCCATTTTCCTTTTCCTATTTCATAAATATAGTGTGAGTTTTGGCTTTGTGTCCAAAGCTGCCACCACAGTAATGGCATTGCATTGGCTGTCAGTGCCTGCATTCCTGTGATATACATTTGGTCTCACCCCAAAGTGTACAGACTCTATTGATATGGCTGACCATATTGTCTGATGCTGTTTTGATCTACATTGGGTTTATAGGGATGGATGATGTTTATAATGTGGCTGTGAGTCCAGACTACACAAATGATTGCATTTATATTTTTTTGCCAGCTTTTACACCCCTTTGGTAGACAGGTGGATATCATCTCTTGTTCCAAATAAATGTTGCATCAAGAGCCCCTTTATGTCCAAGAAACTCAAGTAATCGTAAACAATATCACACTTCTACTCACTTGCCTGTCTTTGAATGACCTCATTGATATCTAACACATCACAATCTGGGGGCCATTTCACACAATGCAAAGTGACAGCATTGATTTTGCTTATGGATGTAAGTAATTGGTCATTATAGTTCTTCAAAAAGTTCTAGATCAGTCCCTTCACTGGTATTGTTCCATCCAATATAGATGACTATTTCAGTAAATGTGGAGAGATCATATAGTTTTATATCTTCCAGTATTTTCTTATATTGCACCTGAAATGGCATGTTTTTTAACACAGTGCCTCAGTTGTCTGTTGTTAATTCCTTGTAAAATGGAACTACCAATAAGGAGGATGTTATCTCTGTGGAAGAAAGCAATGTATTATGTTTACTTTGTAGTGTTGTAGTTAGTCTGTATGGTGCTAATTACTACTCTTAATTTTATCAGCTATGGCTGAGTCCAAGACAGAGTTGCAAAACTGCACTGGGTTTTCATTTAGCAAGGATAGATCTGGCATGCAGCTGTTTGTAATGGGTGCAAAACCTTTGAGGACACCCATAGAACGCAAATTGCCAATGCCAGGAAACACAGAAAGGCCTCAAAGTCAAGAACCCACCCATGGATCCAGTTTATACACTGCTCCAGAACATGTGCATCTCATATTGGACTCATCAGCCACATGAGGACCTATCAGTAAAAAGCAGCACAGGATTCCAGGAACACTAGAATGTGGGTCAGCTCTCATCAGACAATTCTTGGTTTCTATGACTACAACTCTCATCTGAGGCCACGTGGAATTGAAACTATAATCCTCACTCAAATTAAAAGTGTTCTGAGTCAGAAGAGTGTGAGAAAGTTGACATTAATGTGATAGATGAATCCATGATGAAAAATATATGTTATAAAGTTTGACTCTTAGTATATATTTCAATATTATTGTGATATGTATTAACTGTAGCAGTCATAACAAATACAGAGTATGATAATGGCAAGTGATGAAACTGAGTTGCAGATGGACGCTGTCATCTTATTGAATGCATCATGTTTGAAAATCCACCAAAAAAAATCATTTTGTTATATCTATGCACTCACACATTTATAACATTATTAAAACAATATCAAATAATCCTTGGTCACTATATTAACTTAGGTATTTTCCTGTGGACTAAGTATTTTCTCCATAAAACTGATTAAATATATGGAGCATGCTGCAGCACAGTCTGCAAGTGTTTTTTAAATAAAAAATGTCAAACACATAACAATATATATATATATATATATATATATATATATATATATATATATATATATATATATATATATATATATATATATATATATATGTGTGTGTGTGTGTGTGTGTGTGTGTGTGTGTGTGTGTGTGTGTGTGTATGTGTGTTGTGATTGAATAACTTTTATCCCTGTTTAGTTCCAGCAGTTTATCTTTCTTAAATGCAGTTGAGTACTGTACCTTGTTCTCTCCTTGTCTCTATGATAGTGTACAAAATAGGACTGAAAGTACATGTATATTTATTTCACAAAATATTAGCATCGAGGTCTTTGAAAAATAGTTAATACTATGATATCCATAGGGAACAACAGCCTTGCCATGTATCCATAAAACACATACATGTAAGTGCCATTCATAACTTTACTAGTTTGATTTAGCAAAACAAATGGAATCTGATGAGTTCAGTCAAGAATTGCTGCAGACTTTTGCAGGTTTTCGTGTATAGGCAATATAAGCCCTTAAAATGCCAAGCAGTTACTCATCACAGGTGATGAGCTGATTTATCATTTTACTACCACATGACTAGCAAAAATATAAAATAAAATAAAATGGTAATATATTGACAGTCATTTAACAATAAAAGTTTGAAATCTTCAAATAATAACATGTTGGCACAGGATGGGGCTGCTTATAAATATAGCTATTGGCTGATGGGGTTATTTCATGAGGGCTTCATATCAGTGGAGTCAGCTGTCTTAAAAGAAACTGAATAAATTAATATCAACACAATGTGGATGATTTTATTTACTATTTTACCTGCATATCATGATGATTCATGGTTCTTGTAATTAATGCCATAAACCAGGATTGAGAAAACTGTAGGGTTCAAGGAAGGTGATTCAGTTGTTGTAGAACATGTTATATCCTATTGGACATTCCGGTATGAGTAATTTTAAATAATTATTTTAAATAGTTACACTTTTTTTTATTATTGTCATCTAATAATTGTCCCTTTATGAATTCTTTCTTGAAATTCTTCATACAGCTTATATAGATAAGTTTGTTTGCAATGTCCTATTTGTAGAAATAGCAGGAATGCCATCAGATGAGCAGTTTATTTAAGTCAGCATATCCCACTGACACTTGCATAAGCCCATTTATAACCCTCTATTGACTTTCAAGTAGTATATTTATATTTGTCTGAACTGTTTCTTTTGGAATTTCCTCATAAATAGCCAAACATTTCTGAGTTTTAACTGGGACCACACCACTGTGGCCTATTGGCTAGAGTGCCTGCCTCATATATGAGAGTTCATGGGTTCAAACCCTGGCCAAGTCATAACAAAGATTTATTAAAATGGTGCTCAACATCAAGAGGTTAGTGTTAGGACTGGTCAGCCTCATGTCAGGATAATATGACTGGGTGAGACATCATGCTACATGTCTGTGGAATGATACCTGAGTGCTAAACATCACTATAAACACTGCATACATCATAGCATTATGACCAAAATTTTTTAAAGCTATGTAAAAATTCTAAATCACTAAATCTCTTACTTAGTTGTAACCACAGTAGTTACTTATTGCTCTTTCTTCCATACAAGTCCATACAAGTCCATGCTGTTCTTCAAATTTTGTATCCCATTGCCAGAATCCAAAATGGCATGGGATCACATCTGCATGTTTAAGGAAGGCTGCACTCCATATAATGACATTCTGGAGAACATGAACAATTCAATATGAAGCAGCTGCTACACAAGAAACTTCAATTTTAGGTTCTCACTTTATCAATAATTTAAAATGTTTTTTTTTTTATTTTTTGCAAGTTACTGTAATTAAATACATGTTTAAATGAACTAAAGTATGTTACAAGGTTAATATATTGGAGGAAAAAAAATTACATACCTTGTGTATTTCATTCAGTTATCTCCCTTTCACAATATAAAACATTTCAAGAAATAAAACTCATTTTCAGTGCTTGTTAATGAAAATAAAGAGAACATTTAGTGTGAAATATTACATTATCCCTCAATCTTGATACAAATGTACATTCAACTGATTTAATAGTCTATCATTGCAAAGTTTAAAAGGTTTAAAATCTATACAGTTTTGTTTGATTTTGTGTGCCAAATTTACTTAAGCCTGTTGTTATTCTCATGTAAAGGACCAATATAAATCACATTATCTAAATGATGTATCCTTTTAACCTATTTTGGACTAATGGGCACATGTTTTTAGGTAAGGTGTTCATACTTCATCTTCTCATTTTTTTCTATGTTCCTGTTGTCTCTCAGATTTCTTTTTTTATAAGCTACATGTCCCTTTTAGATGAACTTTCCACATAATTTCAACTCCCTTTTACTTGCTACACTTATTATTTGTCCTTGGCTTTTTTCTGAATTTTATTCCCAAATCCAACATAATTGCTTCTCTACACAAAGGAGGGACACTTTCTATTTGTGTTACAAAGAGCTTGGGTAGGTTGACCTTTATGCAAGGACCAGGGGTTAGTGACCTCATGTATCTGCATGCAGTGTAAAGTGTTGAAAGATTATACTTTATAATAAGATTGTGTCATGTCCACCTGTCTCTGATGTTCAGTTCTGTGTCTACCAAACAAAGATAAAGTCCATTGCTTTAGATATATTCTTTTTTTTGTAGTAGAAGACGTACATACATACTAATCAGTACATTAGCCTTTGACCTGATCGTTACATATGATATAAAATGATTTATCTAATACCACCCATGTTATAGCACTGCACAAATATTGTCCAAGGTAAGGTCATCAAACTTTCACTTCTCATTTTTCTCAGTGCTGCTCTTGTCTCCTTTTAATTCTTTCATCATAAGCTACATCTCCCTTTTAGATACACAATTTCTTCCTGTTTTAACACCATTTGACTCGCTATACTTTTATTTATCTTTGGCATTTTTCCGTATTTTATTCCCTAAATTTAACCCCAAATCCAACAGAACCACTTAGAAGCTGTGATCTACTATTTCTTGGTGCCAGATTGGCTTATTGTATCAATTTTTTTCACTACACAAAAGAGGGAAGCTTTCTATTTTTTGACAAAGAGGATGGATAGGTTGACCTTTGTGTGAGGACTGGAGGTTAATGACCTCATATATCTGCAGACAGTGTAAAGTGTTGATATCTTATATGGTATAATAAGATTGGGTCATGTCCACCTGTCTCTGATATTAAGTTCTGCAGCTAGTAAAGAAACATAAAGTCTTTTATTTTAGGTGAATCATACTTTTTAAAGTAGGAGAGGTACATACTATTGGGTACATTGGCTTTGACTTATTTATTACATAATATGACATAATGCGATTTATCACATATCACCCATATTAAGATCAGTAAGTGCTGATATGAATAAAACACAATACATAGTTAAAACAATTATATTCCAAAAGCATAGCTTTGTAGAAAAACAAAAATATAAAAACTGTTACAGCAATTATAACAGTTCAATGACATTTACACATAGATTCATGTAAGACATAAGTTGGTACCTCATTGTTTCTGATATGCAAGAATATGTACACTTGTGACTTGTACAGTCCTAAACCATGCTAAATCACATATTAAAAAAATTAATGTTGGCTATAGGTATAACTTCGTATAACAGTGTGCCCAATGAGTAAGCCTAGAAAGGGGGAGGCGCAGAGTTTAATGTGTATAGAATTTTACGTTCAGAAAAAAACAAGACTAGATGTGATTGTTGCATTATGTAAGAGCTGTAGTTTCTTTTGAGTTTAATTTTACAAAAGCTGTCAACCAATGAAATAATTAAAGTTCCCCAAAACTTGCATTTATATGTACTTTAAGTGTATTTCAGTCACACTTTGCAGTAAAGATCAAAGAGCTTACTTCATTTTGTTATGGCTCTCAGCTGATCATTTTTATCATTATGTAACCAAATTGTAGTACACCACAATATTCTGACAAGAGTAGATCCCAACTAAATGTTGTAACAATAATATTGTGCAAGGTAATATTTCATTAAAACTTGCACTACAGAAGATTTATAAAACTAAAATGTCTTCATTTTCCTCCAACTTAAATATGTGGCGAGTAATTCTGCTATATCCATTGCTGGGTGGGAAAGATCAGAGGAAACTGGACAACTTTAACAGGTGTGCTCAAACAGTGAAAGACTAAATAAACATTAAAAAATAGAATTTTCTTGGGTCATCATTCAAAGAATGTAATATCTTGAAAAAGTTATAAACAGTGTTTCCATAGTGATATGCATTCAGTTTATATACTGATATGAAAAAAATTGAGAATTTATTACAAACATCATGACAAAGATGAAATCATCCTTAAATCTACAAATATAACCCCATCTTTTCAATTCTGTTTAATAAATATGCATTTTCTATTGTTATTATATCACATGATTGTCACATATATCCATACAATTGACAGTTTGTTGCCACTAGTAACCATAGATTACACTCTATACTGACAAACATGTGTTCCTGCAACTATTGAGTGCTGGAAAACAGGACTTGAATTAAGTTTTATTTCATTTATCATGAAAGGTAAGTGTTAGTGGGGATATGGAGTGTGAGCATTATTAGTGTTATATGTTATGAAATGTAGTGTTATTTGTGTATTTCTGCTGTTTGTCTTCATTCTTTTGAGCAACCATTATCTCCCCCCAACATTCACCATGCCCTATCTTAAGTATCTGACAAAAAGTGTAAGGGAGTTCGTGACAATGATAAATAATAATTGAGTTCATTGCAGTTGTTGATATAAGAGCAATTGGGTTTGGTGTCAGTCACTGTATAGTTACATGTATACATGTATATCAAACTGATTCATACAAGCAGTAAATAAAGCCTTTATTGATTTTAAATGTTAGACATCAGTATTCACTATGCACACAAGCAAAGTCAACATGATTGTTTTGCATGTATAACAATTAGTATTATTTAACCTTCATGGTGTAGTAAAATATGTTGAATGAAATGCTATTTCTATGTGGATAAAAGATGAAATGCTATTTCTATTCTGCCAATGAACTGTTAGCATTGCATTCACATATTACATAAGTTGTTTTGCTTTCTTATCATTTAGCTATAAATAATTTAACAGCATCATACTTCACATGGAGGTGTGTTTTGGTTTAGTGAGAAATTATCAACCAATTTGGAAATAATGAACTAAGTATATAAGTGAAATGTATATACATACTGTTGAGTGCTCTCTTTCATATTGACTCTGGTACCATGTTTACTTAATGCATAAGTTTACTCCACCATGCCGGCTATAGTCCCAGTTATATGTATTTCCCAAGATCTCTCCTCCATGTGAGTCTCTCAGTGCTTATAACCTTTGATAATTTGACTGTTGTCAGACAACTAAACAGAAATGTGTCTGTAGGACAAATGTATTGACCATCAGTTTTATACAATTTAAGAAATCTTATGAAAAGTTAACAATGCAAGCCAACCATGAGCCGCATTTCAAATTTGTATTTAGATGAAATAAAGTTGTATATCTATATTGTTTAATGATACAATTTTGGCAATGTGCTGCCAATCAAAATTTAAATTACATATACATCTATATGTAAATGTTTAAAATAAATAAACTCTTCCAAATAAATTTAAACATACAGCATCACAAGATACATGATAAAATGTGAAGATATTAAAACTCTGTAAAATTGATACAAAAGCTAAGATAAAGGTAAAAAAAGCTTAAATAATTAAAAAATTATAAATTTTTAAAATTAAATGCATTCTCTCAAAAAATTCTACATCATATTCTTCAGTCTTAAAAGCTAAAGATAAAGGGAACATCTAAGTTCTCCGAGGTTTTTAAAACAAAATTCTTATGTCTGCTCTTGGAAGTCCTTCAAATGATATCAAGTAGCTATGAAATGTGTTACAGACATGATGAATAGTCAATGCATATCATACACTCAAACCCTTCATCACAATATTAAATGGGTATAAACTTGATACAAATTAAACAAAGGTTTAATTATATTAAGTTGCAATACGTTGTCAATAAAGAAAAAGAGCTGAATCATACTAAAACTTTCCACAATAATTCAAAGGTTCTTATTTTCATATGTATCAACTAACCTTTCTGACTTGCTGACACAACACTGTTCTGCTCAGAATGGTAATTTAAGAGTTAGTTGTTGTTATAGAGTTTAATGCCATTTTGCAGCACAAGACAGGCTATACACGGCGGCCAGTATTAATGGTAGAGGAAGAACCATGGAAAACCCCAGGAGGAACCATTGACCCAAGAGAAGCTACTGGCAGGCTTTCTCACTTAGCCATGTTAGCCGAGTCTGGATTCACATTAAAAGTTAGTGAAAGAAAGGTTATAAATTCTTGAGTAACCTGGAGGCTTCCCAATCAATTTGCACATAAAAAGATGCTACCAGTGAACTCAGTTCATTTTATCCCATGTATGCATGCCATGTGCTTTGCTAAATTGTTTTAGTTATAAATATCATTACCCCACTACATATATTGCACGTGGAGTTAAAATTAAAAGGTTTGGAGAAAGAGTACACCATAGTTTACTGGAAACTGTGAGTGCTTAGCATGAATTATGCTCTATAAACCACAAAGTCTGTATATTAAAAATACACTAATACTTGTTGAAGCTGCATATTGTAAGGTGACTATAAAATGAGACAAAAGAGGTACACAATTCATTTTAAAAATCTGCAAATTTAAATGTAAAACATTTGTGGTGCAATACAATTTGAATTATTTTGGCACCAACAATTTTATAGTAAATATTAATACTGGTGTCCTTCCTTCATAATATTTTTACATGCTAGCATGATCTACATCAAACATTTATTTAAAAGTTCACCATTGTATCATATTTCAGGACTTGACAATACAATTTTGTTATAAAGTTCAATGCAAAAGAGAAAAAATGCAACCCTAACCAACTGATGAAAAATGAGAAAATATGTAAAACTGCCCAATTTGCTAGAAATTGCCACCACTATAAAAAATTTGCAGATTGCAGAAAAATCCTTTATCCACATCTGGACATTTTTCAAAGGGGGAATATATTCTCTTATTACTGGTGATCTATGCAGAAGAGCCTATGGTATACCATGATATTTTGCTGTACAGTATCCAATGTCAGTAATTTCATTCTCTCTCTCTATAATGAGTTCTGGTCTACTGTTGATTGTATTCAAGGTTTCTATGACAAGTTATTTATATGTTTATCAGTAGATTCAAAGTATTTTAGTGTAACCAAAGAAAGCAGTTACCGATAAACTTCCATGTCTATCTCCCTCTTAATTTCCAAGGTGATATCAATGTATCAATGAATGCAATTAACAATTTAATAAGCACTAAGACTGAAAAAAATTTAAAGCCATTGCTTAATGGTACAGCCAATGTATAACCATGGCAATATAATGTTTTAAACATTAATCATATATATTAAAATATTCAAATTATCATAGTTCAACTTTGGAGAAAAATTAGGATCTTCTGCAAACAAAACATAATTGTGATTAGAAGTCAGAATAGTCACTTCTTTATTGTTTCTCATGGAAATAGTTTCCCATAACCTGCAATAAACTTACACTTGTATAAACTTGCAATATCAGATGCATAAACTTTGTGTTTATAAAATATATGTAAGCATGAAATTTGGGTTTTGATTATTATGTGTACTCTACATTTATTACTTTTTATTATTTATTTGTTACTGATCCACCCTGAGCATTCTATATGTCTCTTTCTCATACAAAGACAGATATCAAGCTTATGTATATATTTGGGGTAAATCTAATTCAATGCATTCTCAAATGTGATTGGGTGGTATGCATCCTTCTCCAGTTGCTGTGTTTAGTGATTACAACCCCTTTACTTTCATCGACAAGATAATAACATAAAAATCAAAGATTTAACTGCAGATGCACTTTCCCATGTATAGAAATATTATTTGATGTATATTTGTATAATTAATTAGTTTTCTTATGTATTTTGTTTTTACTTCATGCATAATTTACATATGGCAAAAAGAAAGCTAATTATAAATTTTCTTTCTTTCTTATGGAGGGAAATGTTACAAATATATAATTGAATTGCTTATGTGTTAGTTTTAGATTCTTTTTGCATTAATATTGCTTCATTACATTTTATTGTAGTGATGATTTTCATTGCATTTGAATCTCTTTTTGGAAAATTCACCTGACCATTTTTTAATGTAATATACTAAAATTCATTAAGTTTTTTCAAGGCATATGTGTCTATCAGCTGTGCACTTTTGCTGCTGTAAGGGTGCAAATTTCTGTTGATCTATTAAGAACACATTAAGTTAGATGAACAATTAATTAGATTTATGGGGACTGGTGTGTGTTTACATTGCTGTAATACACTGATTGATAATGTCACTGTCATGTGACAGTGGATCTTAATGAAGCATTCGTCTATTTAACTGAGAAAGATAGGGGTTAGCTTCCAATAGGTATGGAAAATTGTCAATTTTGAATTTTTCCAAAAATTAGTATTTAGTAATCTGAGGTTGTCAGGCAAACTGCATTTTTAAAGCCTAGTCAGGGGGAAAATATTTAATTCAATAAAGAAGTGACTATTCTGACTTCTAATCTGAATTTGCTGAATAAAGGAGCATGACTCAACATAAAAACTCTTGGCTTAAATTTGCCTATTGCAACACTTAATCAGCCAAAACCATTTTCTGAAAGAGAAAACAAAGGTAGAGGACTCTGGGTCAAATTTAGAAGAAATCCACTCATAAATAGGATCCAAGGGATTTGATGTCTGGAAAAATTTATGAACTCAATTCTAGCAGTAAAAGCTTGAAGACACAAAGTATTTTGTGTTAGTCTCACATAATTTCTTGATATCCATGTGATGTTTAATTTGATTTATTTGGTTATATTGCATGATTTATTTGGTTATATTTACATGATTTATTTGGTTATATTTGCATGATTTATTTGGTTATATTTGCATGATTTATTTGGTTATATTTACATGATTTATTTGGTTATATTTACATGATTTATTTGGTTATATTTGCATGATTTATTTGGTTATATTTGCATGATTTATTTGGTTATATTGGTAGATCAATTTTCTTGATATGAATACAATTGTGAGAGTTCATCTATATGAATCCATACACTGATATTCTTTATATCAGTTTGATGAAATATTGGAATGTATAGTCTTATTTATTACAGGTAAATATGTATCTAGAAGTTCATACCTTACTTTAGTTGATATGAGTTTTGAGAATCTGTGTAAATTCTCCGATTTAGATAATGTCACATATGATAAAGACTTGAGTGAATATTGACTGAAATTAACATTGTTAAACCATATGAAATTCATGTTGTTAACCATGTAGTGAACTTTCATATATGCTAGAGACTTGAATGTGTGTATTCACTCTAAATGCAGTAGTTGAGTCATGTAAAGTATTTCATTCATTCATTTGTGTAACAAAGTCCTGGCCGGAACTGATGTCTTGGGGGTGTTGTTACTTTAAGCATCATTTTCATAACCATCACAGTCACTTTTTGACTCAATTTTCCCTTTCACACTACCCTGCTCAGATTCCTGTAAGAGATAAAACCATGTGAAACATTTAGTCATAATATGCTCTCACTCATTATAATGTCCTTTGTTACAGCACTATTCTAACTGTAATGCTGTAAAACTTTGAAACCAGCATAAATGACAAATATTTACAAAATCATAAATTACAAAAATCATGAATTAAAATTGACATTTAAAATTTCAATTTCCATTAGCTGAAAAATGCAGGAGAAAACTACTGTACTTGAATTGGTCAATTAAATGTATGACAATATGGGTTACAAGAAAAAAAAAACAGGCTCAATATATAGCTTTAAAACATAAGGATCTCAGAAAATTAATTGCACAGATTGCATGAAATGAAAAAATTATATCTAATCTATATAATGTAAAATTATTGGTATATGTGCTTGATTGATGGTTGTTTACACACAGCTCAATATAAACATCATCAAATTTTCAATAATTCTTGCTACACTATGGTTCAATGCATAATATAGTCAGTAGTTTTGGACTACCATGTTATAATGTGCAAGACCTGTGCTATCAAACACTGTAGTCAATTTCCATTACCTGATATCTGAAAGAATTTTCCATTTAAATGAAAATTATCCAGTGATGTTTCATTTTACTGATGTAAGGTGTGTTTTCATCTCCAAAGTAGATATTTTAATATTATAAAATCGGTAATAACAGGGTATTTTTGATGGGAGGAATGTATTACAAATAAATTGAAACTGTGTTTACAGAACCGACATGACAATCAGTATCAAAAGTATGCAGCAGCTTCATAAAACTTTAAAATTTTATATTTTCAAGGCTAGTGATGATGACTGGATGAAATATCTTCAAGGCTAGTGATGATGACTGGATGAAATATCTACTGGTTCCTGATCATGACTAGATGAAATATATACAAGGCTTGTGAAGATGACTGGATGAAATATATACAGGAATATTGATGATAACTGGATGAAATATCTTCAAAGTTACTAATGATGACTGGATGCAATATCTACAAGGCTATTGATGATGACTAATGTAATATCTATAAGGCTAATGATGATGACTGGATGAAATGTCTACATGTCTATTGATGATGACTAGATGAAATATCTATAGGATGATGACTGGATAAAATGTATACATGGCTATTGATGATGATGGGATGAAATATCTTCAAGGCTATTGATGATGTCTGTATGAATGTATACAAGGCTATTGATAATGACTAATGAAATATCTACAAGGCTATTGATAATGACTAATGAAATATCTATAAGGCTAATGATGATGACTGAATGAAATATTTACTGGCTCCTGATCATTACTGGATGAAATATCTACAAGGTTAGTGATGATGACTGGATGAAATGTATACATGGCTAATGATGATGACTGGATGAAATATTTATAAGGCTATTGATGATGACTAGATGAAATATGTACAAAGCTAATAATGATAACTGGTTGAAATATCTCCAAGGATATATATCATGATTGGATGAAACACCTACAAGGCTATATACAATGACTGGATTAAATATCTACAAGGTTACTGTTGATGACTGGATGAAGGATCTACAAGGCTAATGATGATGACTGCATGAAATATCTATCTGTAACCACTCTGCTCCTTTAAATATTCTTACAAATTTTTATAATAAAAAAATTATCACTGAGGAACTGATGTTAAATGATGAAGTTTTTATAAAACCAGAGAAAATTTTTGTAAGACTTAGTTCTACTGTGTCTGGCATTGCTTTCATTAACATAGTTGTAAATAGATGATGATATTCACTATTAAATATAATATTCAGTTAATGAAAATGTATCCAAACTTCTACATCAAGAGCCACTTACTTTTTCTTGTTGCTACATACAAGCAAAATAAAATAATCATACAATTTACCATTTACCCTTTCATAACACAAGGCTTTTATAATTTATTAACCATAAACATTATCCAGTTACTTAAAGATGACTGACAGAAAATAAGAATGGAGAAAATAAATGAACAATACCTACATTTCAATAAAACTTAATTAAATTTGAGGATGCTTTAGAAAATCAAATACCTCATATCCAAGAGCAGTCACATCCTGCACCATCTCAAACATCATTCGACTGTGTGGTCTCTCTGGTCTCTCATCAGGTCCCTGAAAATACAAGCAGATTTTCTTCATTGCTAATGAAACAGTTCTGGAAAAGATAATTAGTGATAATTATCTGCAACATGTTAAAAAGAAACATTTTGTGATATTACAAATACAAGACTAGAAAGCATCAGTATTTTCCATATAATTGTCAACTGGTTATTACACAAAAATTTAAAATGCAAATTTGCCTGCACACCCTATATTAGTTCTGTAAATCCATGATGACTTTGTCATTCTGTATGACGATAATGACTCATTATCAGTGATATAATGTCAATGTAATAAGTGGTATTCTGTATTTATAGATTACTGCATTTGTATGGAATATATGAATGAGTTTTTTTGGATGTGTATATGGCATGACCTTAGGAGTGCAGTATATCCATCCAACAAAATGAGTTCATATTTTCCCATACAAATGCAGTAATCATTTTATTATATGCTGACATTTACTTATTCTACCCAAGACTTAAATATATATACAAAATTACACTACAAGAAACAAAGGAACTGAATGTATGCTGTATTCCAAACTAAATACACAAGTGGAGATTCATCAATACACAACAACATTATTAATGAGCATGTAATTCCGCCCAGATAAACTTGAAGTTGATCATGCGCTAGATGCAATTTTTTTAAAAAATGGCATTTTGGTTAACTTAAAATTGAAATTTGGAGCCACATTGTGAATGAATGACAACTGCAACAACTTTTCCATTTGATCTGGAATGAATAGATTTTAGTATTTTTGTTGATTTGATCAAATTTCATGATTATGGACTGGATTTATTTATATTAAGTACATTGATTTCAGCATCTATAACAATTCTACATGAAATACATCATACTGAAGCAGTGTGCCAGAAGTGTGTTGACACTGGAATGCATGTTTCTGTTCTGTCATTGAATGATTCAGATCATAATGTAGGAAAAATATGAAGTCTTACAATTGAAATTATCTGAAAAACTCTGTGTAATTTTACTGTTTATTTCATGTTTAAGGGCAGTAAGGAGAATGTAATTGCACTTGGAATATTGTCGATATTACAGTGCAATTCTGAAATGTATAATCAAGCATAAGAAACCGATGACATGGCTCATGTAATTCCGATTTGCTGAACTAGGAAAGTACATTTTGAGGACATTCAGAATGTAACCACTTTTATTACCAATTAAATAAGACACTTTATATAGTTTCTATAACTAGCCTAAATCTGAAATACTGTTTCAAAAATGTTAGTGTGGAATGTACCAATGCAGCTGGTATGTGGCAGTTCACTAAACATCTGCTTTAGTTCATTCAGAAACAAATTGTTTGTTTGCCATATAAAGTCATTCCTTTATTCGTGTGAATTCAGCGCACGAGTTCAATGGAGAAAAAAATTAACATATATTAAGATGATAATAGCTTATTAACAATAATTAATACTATGATGACTTTGGTATTCTGTTCTATGATGATATCAGTGATATTATAGCATGATGACTTTGGTATTCTGTTCTATGATGATATCAGTGATATTATAGCATGATGACTTTGGTATTATGTATGATAATGGTGACTTAATATCAGTGATGTTATAGCATGATGACTTTGGTATTATGTATGATGACAGCAAATTATTAATTAACAGTGATGTAATACCATGGGTAACTTTGATATTCTGTATGATGATAATGAATTAATATCAGTGATGTTATACCATGATGACATTGGTATTCTGTATGATGATGATAAACTTATTAACAGTGATGTAACACTATGATGACTTTTGTATGTTATTTTATAATATCAGTGATGTTACAGCATGATGAGTTTGGTATTCTGTATGATGATAGTAACTTATTAACAGCGATATAATACTGATTCTGATATTCTGTATGATGATAATGAATTAAAATCAGTGATGTTATACCATGAGTTTTTATACTGTATGATGATATGATGACTTCAGTATTCTATATGATGATAAACTTATTAACAGTGATGTAACTTTATGATGACTTTTGTATGTTATATTATGATATCAGTGATGTTACAGCATGTGAGTGGTATTCTGTATGATGATAGTGACTTATTAACAGCGATGTAATACTGATTCTGATATTCTGTATGATGATAATGAATTAAAATCAGTGATGTTATACCATGAGTTTTTATACTGTATGATGATATGATGACTTCAGTATTCTATATGATGATAAACTTATTAACAGTGATGTAACACTATGATGACTTTTGTATGTTATATTATGATATCAGTAATGTTATAGCATGTGAGTGGTATTCTATATGATGATAATGAATTAATATCTAAAGCAAATTTATTCCTTTTTAATTAAAATGCTTTTAATAACTCATTCTTTTTAAGTCATAACACAAAAATTGGTGTCACTCCACAGCCACTACAAATCTTATTACACATCAGGCTTTAATCTAATATCTTGATTAAAATAATTATGTATCAGATTGCAAACGAATACCCTGCATACTCTCATTGCACATCAGACTACAAACTAATATCCTGTATATATTTATTACACTTCAGACCATAAATGAATACCCTGCATATATTTATTAAACATCAGACTGTAAACTAATATCCTGCATACACTTATTACACATCAGACCATAAATTAATATACCCATCAGATTAGTAATGAATACCCTGCATATACTTATTACACATTAGAATGCTACTAATATCCTGCACTTATTACACTTCAGACTGTCAATGAATATCCTGCATATATTTAATACACATCGGAATGTAAACTAATAGCTTCCATACTTATTCAACTTCAGACTGTAAATGAACCCCATGCATATATTTATTACACATTAGACTAAACTAATATCCTGATAAACTTATTACACATCAGACTAGTAATGAATACCCTACACATACTTATTACACATCAAACTGTAAACTAATATCCTGCATATACTTATTACACACCAGACTAGCAAAGAATATCCTGCATAGTCTTATTACACATTGAAACTAATATCCTGCATATACTTATTACACACCAGACTAGCAAAGAATATCCTGCATAGTCTTATTACACATTGAAACTAATATCCTGCATATACTTATTACACACCAGACTAGCAAAGAATATCCTGCATAGTCTTATTACACATTGAAACTAATATTCTGCATATACTTATTACACACCAGACTAGCAAAGAATATCCTGCATAGTCTTATTACACATTGAAACTTATATCCTGCATACTTATTAAACTTTAAACTGGAAATGAATTATACAGCTCTGCCAACCCTGACAAATTTATGTCAGTAAGGCAGTTGCTTTTTTTCTGTAAGTCTGACCAGTTTTCATTAAGGTGTACAAAACAATATCATAAACTGCTATTGTAAAGCTCGAAAATATAATTACAAGTTTGGTTTTCAAAACATGCAGCAAAAATAAACATTATGTTCAACTGAAAAGTTTGTAAAGTATGAGTAGACTTTATTTGCCACTAGTACAGATGCACAAACTCAAGTTCCAAACCTTATGCAGCTCTATGGCTTGTTGCTATCTCTCAACTATGCATAATTCTTATCTTTATCCATTTTACATGATGACAGCAATCATATTTTCTGCCATGAGTCATACTCAAACTGGCACATGATGTCCAAAAAACATAATTCCAGAATATTACTTTTTATTCTTCGGTATTGATTATTAACACTTTTTATGAAGCTTATTTTCCCTTTTGTCTTTAACATGCATCTCAGTTTGATCATGCAGACACTTTGCATAAACAAATAGGTGCAGTTTAAAGCATCTGAGGCACTGCTGTAAATTTAGTGTCATTTTTCTTTATTTCTGATTTATGTCAGAAGTCCATATTTTAAGGGTAATTTTCATACAACTTATGGCAAAATCATAATGGCGGGCAGGTTTGTGAATACCCTGTATATACTTATTATACATCAAACTGTAAACTAATATCCCGCATACAATTATAATTGATATGATGTGTTTGTACACTTCATAAAATGCTGTGTATTATGATAAATTAAATACAAGCTGGAAATATAAATTACCAATAAAACTTCAAATTTATCTCCTCTATTCTTATGAACAGAAAATGATTAATAACCAGAACAATGAAAAACAGTACACATATCCAAATAACATTATACATGCTATAACACTATGAACACTATGTGATGTATGGACTATGCTCTGATGATTATGTACCAGTCTAGCATCTGGACATTCCATTAGTCTTGGTCACAAAGACACTTGCCAGGCTTGCAGACTCTAAAATTAGCTGTATTGTGATGCATACTGCATCTCAACAAATCAATATCTTGATGTACATCGTGTTGAAATCTCTAAACCAATACATATTGCGATACATATATTTATTTAACGTGTATGTGATGTGATGTGAAAATGATTTTTAACATAGCTTTAACAATTTTTCAGTCAAATCACTACAATGTCTGCTGTGTGGCAGTTTATAGTGCTGTCTAGCACTGGAGCATCATACCGCAGACATGTAGCATGATGTTCCACCAGGTCACATTATCCTGACACCAGGTTGACTAATCCTAACACTAACCTCTTAATGTTGAGTGCCAAGCGAGGAAGCTGTTAGTACCATTTTTGTAAGTCTTTGGTATGACTCGACTGGGGATCAAACCTACAACCTCCCGTATCCGAGGCAGATGCTCTAACCACTAGGCCACTGGAGTGGTTCAATGTGTAATATGAGACTGTGTGTGTGTGAGTGTGTGTGTATATGTGTGTATGTGTGGGTGTATGTGTGTGTGTGCATACAAAAACTACCTGTTTTCTTCTGAATGTCCTGAGAGGGGCAAGCTGTGCACCAGATGATTTCATGGGCTCCAGTGCAGTCTTCTTGAGCAAAGATGGAATCCCACGACTCTGTTCTGCCTTCAAGGGAACAAGTGACTGTGTATATATAAAATGTTATTATAACAAGTCTGCAGCTAGCATGCAAGAAGGCATTAACAAACAAAGCATCAAATATAAAAGAAGGCCTAGGCAGCATGTTGAGATCATGGTCTGACTTTGACTTCTGAGCAAGCATGTCATTGAATGAACTGTCTTCATTTCATAACAGTTTGAAAAGTTACTTATGTGTCTACAACTAATGTGAACATTATTATAATACTATAATACTGTAAAAGTGACTTCTATGTCTTGATTCCACTAAAACATGGGCTCAACAAAAAAATAACAGATTCATAACTTTTATTGTCTGAGTTACAATGCATCTTTCGAAAAGTACAAACTGAAAAAATGTTTTTAGAAAGTAATTTGATCAACTTTATCCTCATTCTAATATATTGTTCAATTTGGAATGCATTCTTAAGTCCAGATTTAAATTTTGCTGGTCACATTGATCCAGTACATAGTTTAATATGTACTGGAGATGGGCATGCACCCCCAAATAAGACAGATGTTCCTTATGAGCCTGGCATCTCACCTGCATCAAAGCATTGATGCATTCTACCCCCAACCCACCCCACCTCAGTATCTGAGCACATTGGTAAAGATTATTTTACACCACTATTACTGTATTAGAAAAATTATATTTATACCCCCTTTGCTTATACACAAAAAAGATATTAGTATCAGGTAATACAATGATGAAGATAGTGGCATCAGGTAATACAATGACGAAGATAGTGGCATCAGGTAATACAATGATGAAGATAGTGGCATCAGGTAACACAATGATGAAGATAGTGGCATCAGGTAATACAATGATGAAAATAATACTTGCATCAGGTAATACAATGATGAAGATAGTGGCATCAGGTAACACAATGATGAAAATAAAACTTGCATCAGGTAATACAGTGATGAAGATTCTGGCATCAGGCAATGCAGTAATGAAGATACTGACATTGGCTAAGCAGTGATATACTTTGAATGAGCTGTCAAGAGAACATGTTATGTACTTCATCAGGTAATACAATGATAATGATATTGGCAACAGGCAATACAGTGATCAATATACTGGCATCAAGTCATACAATGATGAAGATATTGGCAACAGGCAATACAGTGATCAATATACTGGCATCAAGTAATACAATGATGAAGATACTAGTATCAGGTAATACAATGATGAAGATAATGGTATCGGGTATTGCAATGGCGAAGATACTGGCATCAGGTAATATAGTGATTAATATATTGGCATATAAGAATACAATGATGAAAATATTGACAACAGGTAATACAGTGACTATTGTAATGACATTATGTAATACAATGATAAAGGCTGGCAACAGGTGATGAACATACTGTCATCTGGTAGACCAAGACAGTGATAATAATATCAGGTAATACAACAATCAAGATATTAGTAATACAATGATGAAAATAATGGCAACAGGTAATACATTGATTAATATACAGCTATCAATACAATGATGAAGACACTGGTATTAGGTAAAACAATGATGAAAATACTGGCATCACGAAATACAGTGATTTATATACAGGTATCAAGTAAGACAATGATGAAAGATACTGACATCAGGTAATAGAGTGATTAATGTAATGGCATCAGGTAATACAATAATGAAGATACTGGCATCAGGTAATACAGTGATTAATGTAATGGCATCAGGTAATACAATGATGAAGATATTGGCATCAGGTAATACAGTGATTAATGTAATGGCATCAGGTAATACAATGATGAAGATACTGGCATCAGGTAATACAGTGATTAATGTAATGGCATCAGGTAATACAATGATGGAGATACTGGCATCAGGTAATACAGTGAATAATCTAATAGCATCAGGTAATACAATGATGGGTGATCTTTACTGAATAATTTTTTCATACAGACCATGAATAATGATGGAAATATTTGCTTTCATAAGCTGTCCAGTTTCTTAGTTTGCAGAAAACTTTTAATGGAAAATGAATTTAGATCTACTGTAACAATTACTGCAGTTTCTATGCTTTCCCTCATGAGCTATACAAATTTTAGATATTAAAAGAAGGTGACCATTGTCCTGTAATATGGATTGATTAC
Organism: Potamilus streckersoni; assembly: GCA_016746295.1. NCBI lineage: Eukaryota > Metazoa > Mollusca > Bivalvia > Unionida > Unionidae > Potamilus > Potamilus streckersoni. The sequence continues at coordinate 243,513 of JAEAOA010002143.1, forward strand.
ACTCACATGTACATGTACTTTTTGAATGTTGCTCCTAATATAATGATAAAATGGGAACCTATTTGATACTGGCCTACAAATGAAGGATCATCCTGATATGACCACTTGGGGCCCCCAATGGCATCATGTAATACAATGATGAAGATACTGGCATCAGTTAATACAGGTAATACAGTGAATAATCTAATAGCATCAGGTAATACAATGATGAAGATACTGGTATCAGGTAAAAGAGTGAAGATACTGGTATCAGGTAATAGAGTGATGAAGACACACCTTGGATGAGCTGTCAAGGGGACATTTTATGTACCTCTGTCCCACTACAAATGATCAAGAAATCTATTCAATTTTAGGTGGACAATGGCAATTTAGTAAGGGACTAATGTCCTTGAAACTTGCTCAAGGCACAACACTGTGTAAGGTGTAAGACAATAAAGATACTGACATCAGAAAAGTTTGCTATCACAGGAATTCATTGAACTATAACCAATTTTTTTTACCACCAAGGGTATGAAGTGTTTACTAACTTACCAACGATCAACTCAAATGCAGTTCTTTTTTGTTTTCTACTTCAGTATATGTCCATTAAACTGAGTAAACCTAGTTATAGCCTGAGATTTCACTCACCTTTGAAGACCTTGGTTTGCCTGCTTTTTCACCCTTGTTCTTCTTGTCACCCTTATCCACTTTGTCCTTATTCTTCTGCCCACCTGCAAGGAGAAATTCCTTTTGCATCAAAAAATGTTCTTCTAAAGAGTATTGCCATAATTAACTAGACTCTCTAAAGATTTTATGCTCTATTAGATAGGAAGAATTTGTATCACTTCACAAGCAGAATCATTTTATCCTTTTATCTCTTTATATTGCTAAGTTTTGAAATCGTCCCCAGATATTTCTTTATATCACTAAGCATGATCACAAGTGATTGCCATGACCTTTAACCTTGAAAATGATAGAATGATAAAGATGCAATTTTATCAAAATGTATAAATTTTCATCTTATGCCAAATCTCATTCAACTTGTGATTATTTTATTGTACACCCATTACCTCTTAAGATGACATGATCCATTTTTTAAAATACGTATTTGTTGAACATATCTGACAATTTAGGTAAACATCAGGAAACTATAAAGAAACCTGTCTTGTAAGATAGCTGTTTCAGTGAGGTAGTAGACAAGGGCTTAAACTTAGGTGACTTTAGCCATGTTAAAATCCATCATATGTTCAACTTTGGTAACAGGCCAGAAAACGTCGTAGAGATTGGTCAAAGTTGGTCAGGAGGTCAGAAAGGTCATTGTTGTGACCACTCTCTTCCATAATGTCTGAAGGTACTGGCAATCATGAAACTATATCCCATAATTTTATAGGAGCTAACCTCTCTTCAAAAAGGAGTAGAAAGATGTTGACCAGTTGGGGAAACATAGGCAGACTGTGCTGTGATGCCATGAGAGTGACATCAGTCAGTGAAAACTTGCTGATTCACCTTGTATGCTTTTAGTATAGAGGGCTGTGAAGCTGATGATATTCTCTCCCCAAATGAAGTCAGTCCCCAAATGAAGACAGATTTCACCAGCTTGGTTTTACAATTGAAGTACATTACTGAACTCTCTTAAAGTATCTGTTGATAGTATACTTCCCAGTCCAAATCAAGTGTACTTAAGTCTAAGCCACTGGCTATTTCCCAGATCAGCCATAGATGACCAAAAATATAGAAAGGGAAGCATCATGGGGGAAAATAAGTTGCATTACATTAATGCATTACATGGTGAAATGGTGCTTCCTGAGATTTTCTGATGCATTTGACCCAGGAACTATGGTCTCCAAGAGCCCTAACAAGATTTTCAAGGTGGCCAAATTGGATGTCTGAGTGGCTTCAATTTCAATGAGGACATCATAAACAAAAGTTTAGCTAACAACTGGGACATGAGAATTTAATGGCAAAATGCAATGCTGGTGAAAGATCATAAGGCAAGAAAAGGAGGGGTCACTATATACATACAAGCAGTTCTACATGGATGTAATTATAAATACATAGAATATATACTATAAACATCTACCTTCATCATTTAGTCCATAGTTTTCATCATAATCCTCTTCGAGGATTAGCAGGTCATTAATCATCATCTTCGAAGTTGTATCCATCTGTGATCAAAACGACAATGAAAACTGAAGTTATGAGAAAACAATCTTCACATAACTATGGGTAAAAGACTGATCATTAATTTAAGAATGCATCAATTTGTTACAATTTCTCTGTTTAATACATATCAAATAGTCCTAACATGAACATGCATGTTTGTGTTTAACTGTAGATTGTCACCCAGATGTGTGATAGGTGATTTCTATAAGTAGGAACTGATTAATTTCTTTGAAATCTGTAACATTCAGGAGATGATATCTAGCAGAATCCAGGTAATAACCATAACTTTAAACAAACTTAAATAACAGTGAGACCAGTTACCATTAAGCTTAATGTTTTCTTTAAATAATGTACATCTATTTTCTCCTTGATAGATAAAGTATAGAATAACTTTAAGTTTTAACTTTGGATACTTTTAGTAAAATTCCTCTACTGTCACACTAGATAATATTACTGGAGAAGTTTATATAATAAACAAATTAGAATTTATATATATATATATATATATATATATATATATATATATATATATATATATATATATATATATATATATATTCAATTTCTTTTTAAATTTATGGGTGATCTTTACTGAATAATTTTTTCATACAGACCATGAATAATGATGGAAATATTTGCTTTCATAAGCTGTCCAGTTTCTTAGTTTGCAGAAAACTTTTAATGGAAAATGAATTTAGATCTACTGTAACAATTACTGCAGTTTCTATGCTTTCCCTCATGAGCTATACAAATTTTAGATATTAAAAGAAGGTGACCATTGTCCTGTAATATGGATTGATTACACTCACATGTACATGTACTTTTTGAATGTTGCTCCTAATATAATGATAAAATGGAAACCTATTTGATACTGGCCTACAAATGAAGGATCATCCTGATATGACCACTTGGGGCCCCCAATGGCATCAGGTAATACAATGATGAAGATGATACTAGCATCAGGTAAAAGAGTGAAGATACTGGCATCAGGTAATACAGTGATTAATGTAATAGCATCAGGTAATACAATGATGAAGATACTGGCATCAGGTAATACAGGTAATACAGTGAATAATCTAATGGCATCAGGTAATACAATGATGAAGATGATACTAGCATCAGGTAAAAGAGTGAAGATACTGGTATCAGGTAATAGAGTGATGAAGATACACCTTGGATGAGCTGTCAAGGGGACATTTTATGTACCTCTGTCCCACTACAAATGATCAAGAAATCTATTCAATTTTAGGTGGACAATGGCAATTTAGTAAGGGACTAATGTCCTTGAAACTTGCTCAAGGCACAACACTGTGTAAGGTGTAAGACAATAAAGATACTGACATCAGAAAAGTTTGCTATCACTGGAATTCCCTGAACTATAACCAATTTTTTTTACCACCAAGGGTATGAAGTGTTTACTAACTTACCAACGATCAACCCAAATGCAGTTCTTATTTGTTCTCTACTTCAATATATGTCCATTAAACTGAGTAAACCTAGTTATAGCCTGAGATTTCACTCACCTTTGAAGACCCTGGTTTGCCTGCTTTTTCACCCTTGTTCTTCTTGTCACCCTTATCCACTTTGTGCTTATTCTTCTGCCCACCTGCAAGGAGAAATTCCTTTTGCATCAAAAAATGTTCTTCTAAAGAGTATTGCCATAATTAACTAGACTCTCTAAAGATTTTATTCTCTATTAGATAGGAAGAATTTGTATCAATTCACAAGCAGAATCATTTTATCCTTTTATCTCTTTACATTGCTAAGTTTTGAAATCGTCCCCAGATATTTCTTTATATCATTGAGCATGATCACAAGTGATTGCCCTGACCTTTATCCTTGAAATAATAGAATGATAAAGGTGCAAATTTATCAAAATGTATAAATTTTCATCTTATGCCAAATCTCATTCAACTTGTGATTATTTTATTGTACACCCATTACCTCTTAAGATGACATGATTCAATTGTTAAAATACATATTTGTTGAACATATCTGACAATTTAGGTAAACATCAGGAAACTATAAAGAAACCTGTCTTATAAGATAGCTGCTTCAGTGAGGTAGTAGACAAGGGCTTAAACTTAGGTGACTTTAGCCATGTTAAAATCCATCATATGTTCAACTTTGGTAACAGGCCAGAAAACGTCGTAGAGATTGGTCAAAGTTGGTCAGGAGGTCAGAAAGGTCATTGTTGTGACCACTCTCTTCCATAATGTCTGAAGGTACTGGCAATCATGAAACTATATCCCATAATTTTATAGGAGCTAACCTCTCTTCAAAAAGGAGTAGAAAGATGTTGACCAGTTGGGGAAACATAGGCAGACTGTGCTGTGATGCCATGAGAGTGACATCAGTCAGTGAAAACTTGCTGATTCACCTTGTATGCTTTTAGTATAGAGGGCTGTGAAGCTGATGATATTCTCTCCATGACTGCAGTGTCAGACTTATTTCTGTGCATTGTGTGCTGGACAAGAGCAACATATAAAGGAGAAACTTCTCAGGACATAGATAGAATACTGGCAACCTTGGCTGTTTAAGCAGCCTTGGGATTGCAACAGTCAGGCAGGTACATCTGTCTCTAAATTGACCAGACCATTTACCAATTATTTGTCCTATGGGACCAGGGCACTCTGGCTCATCTTGTATTTGGTGTTATCAGTGTTTTAATCAAGATCAGAATTAGAATTATGAAAGGAAGGCAAAGGCACAAATTCTCTTTCCTCTGTGATGCTAGAGCACTGTCAATCCATACATGCAGGTCCAGGAACAGTGAGATAAGTGTGCAGCTGGTTTGTTCCACATTGTCATGAATAAATCCACCATTGGTCATCCATATATAGTACAAATTCATGAAAGATATACAGATAGAGAGACCACTCTGTGAGAAGCATCTGGCCTCTCCTTGACAGAGACACTGCCTGGACATTATGCCTGCCTGGAATGTGTTGGTCTTAAATTTTCATCTGCTGAAACCTGGCACACCAAAATAGATATTCCCATATCAGAATGCAAAAGTCTGGTTATCTACTATTGTATAATGCTTAGAGCTTATCAAGGTTAGGCCCTGTGCTAAGTCCATCTGCACCATGTTGTTTGGGACCAAATGTTTGTTGCATGAGGCATTTTAGTGAAAAACCCTGTCAATGCCACAATCTTTAATAAGCAATAATGATAAAAAGTTATTTTTTTCAATGGCTATGGTTGACATATTGGCGGTCAGATCGACACTACTGATTCAGATCAGGCATCTCTCATATTATAGATGAGTTGGCAGATATCACACTAATTCTTAAAAAGGTTCAGTGCAGATATATATCCCAAAACCTGATCAACGCTTACAACATCATCTTTACTACCATCAAATGAATGACACCTATTTCTTTCTTCTCTCTATAAAGTTGCAACAAACAAAACAATCTTCTCTTAAAATGTGACAAAAATCTACTTTAATAACACAAAAATTTGTTTTCACCAATATTACAAAATCAAAAATAAACCTGAAGATGCCAGCTTCTTGCGTTCATCAATGACCATCTTTCGGTAGAATTCATCGCATGGGTGGTCCCAAATACTCTCACCAGTTGCAAAGTTAAAGTAGCAGATATTTTGGTTTGGATCTTGGCTGCAACAAATAAATGGCAAGATTTTAGAAATGTAGCAAATTTGTATACCCAAACTATATTCTTGTCTATCTCTTATATATCATTTGAGACATCTGATATTTTTTTAATAAAACAGTCTAATATAATGATGAAAAGAGACCCTTGCAAAGTATGCACAGAAAATGTGCTCTTCCTATGCAATGAATGATTTGTCTGAAGCTCTGCATAAGCTGGACGTTAGCAAGTATAAGTTAGATATAGTACAACACAATCATTACTATAAAATCATTATTTTCAACACTTTCAGTTGTGTAGTTTTGCAAAATTACATTTTTATCTGGATTTAAATTCATAGCTTAAGAATAGTGTCTTATTACAGTCCTAGAAGAGTCCATCATTAATTTAGTCTTTGAATCTGTTGACTGTAGCAACCATAATACAAAAAAATTGGTATCCAAGAAACAATAGTGAATACTTAGAATCCCTATCCTTGTTTTATGGTCTATTAATTGTATGCAAATGATATTCCCATATCCTGCAATGTATGATGTGTGAAATATTATTGTCCACTAACATAAAATGAAATAATTAAATTTCAATTTTTTTCTTATTAAGAAATAGCAAATCTCTCAACAAAGTCAAATTTAAGACATCAAAACATATAATGTTTAATTTGAAAGACTTTACACTATGGACACTACATCGATCATAGTTGTCAATATCAATTGAATGCTGAATGAAAAGAATAATACCATGGCTTCCAGTGTTCAGGAAGTGGTGCATTTATTCCTTCTCTTGCAATCCAAAGTAAGTGAGGTTCTTTTATGGGGTCAATCCCAATGATGGTGGCATACTCATAGAGATCTGTAAATGAATGATCAATTTAGTACCCATGATGAACTCTGTTTAATAGTTGTGAAGGAAAATATAAACGAATTGGTGCCATTAGCATATTTTGGCATAATTAAGGTCTACTGCCATTATTATGTTATTGACAGAATTAATGTTTGCTACCATCAGGCCAACAAATATGTTTCCTATTTACTAGTTTTAAATTTAGAATTTAGGATAAGTAAGTAGAGAGTTTTTTAAAACATATATATATATATATATATATATATATATATATATATATATATATATATATATATATATATATATATATATATATATATATATATCTGATAATGGTTAGTATTCAAAATAATGTACTAAGTGCATCAAATACTGGGCTACACTAGATGCAAAAGTAATTTTAGGAAGTTTTCACTCAAAAATTTTTAAACACTAGAGGGTAAAAAGTGCTTGGGTCAGCAACAAAAAATAGAAACAGTCAGCCAAACAGAAACACATTATATATTTTTGCCTTAGCATGTTTATTGACATAATTAAATTCTACTGCCATTGGCATAATTATGGTCTGCTGCCATTTGCATGTTTATTGGCATGTGGGACTGTCCACCTTTTTGCACTTATCAGCAACCCTCAACAACAATAAAAGTCTAATATTTGCAGTTAATAATTCCATTCTGAAATGATTTTGTTTTCTTGCAGTCTTACAATATTCAGGAACTGCATTTAATGTGCCAGATGATTCTATGTTATTAAACCATAAAAAACTGCTTCTTCCATTCAGGCCAGACTAAGTTCTTAGTACATAGTCATGCTGCTATTTTTTATCAATGTCCTTCATCACAGTTATGATGTACTCAGAATTAAATAGATTCTAAATTTACGTTCTCTTTGCTGTCTCCATTTGAGCCCTCAGTTTGATCTACATTTTGCCTTTAACTAGCATTAGTGTCATCTTCATCATGAGTCAGTCCCCAAATGAAGACAGATTTCACCAGCTTGTTTTTACAATTGAAGTACATTACTGAACTCTCTTAAAGTGTCTATTGATAGTATACTTCCCAGTCCAAATCAAGTGTACTTAAGTCTAAGCCATTGGCTATTTCCCAGATCAGCCATAGATGACCAAAAATATAAAAAGGGAAGCATCATGGGGGAAAATAAGTTGCATTACATTAATGCATTACATGGTGAAATGGTGCTTCCTGAGATTTCCTGATGCATTTGACCCAGGAACTATGGTCTCCAAGAGCCCTAACAAGATTTTCAAGGTGGCCAAATTGGATGTCTGAGTGGCTTAATTTTCAATGAGGACATCATAAACAAAAGTTGAAAATCCCATGTCACTCTGACTCTCCATTTGAGAAATATGGATAACAAGATTTTCAGGATGGCTGCTGTGGTGGTCAGGCTGAATGTACAAATACACCATTTTTATTTAGGATCATTTAGTTTACTGGATGAATGTAAGTTTCATGACCAGTATAGCTAACAACTGGGACATGAGAATTTAATGGCAAAATGCCATGCTGGTGAAAGATCATAAGGCAAGAAAAGGAGGGGACACTATATACATACAAGCAGTTCTACATGGATGTAATTATAAATACATAGAATATATACTATAAACATCTACCTTCATCATTTGGTTCATAGTTTTCATCATAATCCTCTTCGAGGATTAGCAGGTCATTAATCATCATCTTCGAAGTTGTATCCGTCTGTGATCAAAACGACAATGAAAACTGAAGTCATTAGAAAACAATCCTCACATAACTATGGGTAAAAGACTGATCATTTACTTAAGAATGCATCAATTTGTTACAATTTCTCTGTTTAATACATATCAAATAGTCCTAACATGAACATGCATGTTTGTGTTTAACTGTAGATTGTCACCCAGATGTGTGATAGGTGATTTCTATAAGTAGGAACTGATTAATTTCTTTGAAATCTGTAACATTCAGGAGATGATATCTAGCAGAATCCAGGTAATAACCATAACTTTAAACAAACTTAAATAACAGTGAGACCAGTTACCATTAAGCTTAATGTTTTCTTTAAATAATGTACATCTATTTTCTCCTTGATAGATAAAGTATAGAATAACTTTAAGTTTTAACTTTGGATACTTTTAGTAAAATTCCTCTACTGTCACACTAGATAATATTACTGGAGAAGTTTATATAATAAACAAATTAGAATATATATATATATATATATATATATATATATATATATATATATATATATATATATATATATATATATATATATATATATATATATATTCAATTTCTTTTTAAATTTATGGGTGATCTTTACTGAATAATTTTTTCATACAGACCATGAATAATGATGGCAATATTTGCTTTCATAAGCTGTCCAGTTTCTTAGTTTGCAGAAAACTTTTAATGGAAAATGAATTTAGATCTACTGTAACAATTACTGCAGTTTCTATGCTTTCCCTCATAATCTATACAAATTTTAGATATTAAAAGAAGGTGACCATTGTCCTGTAATATGGATTGATTACACTCACATGTACATGTACTTTTTGAATGTTGCTCCTAATATAATGATAAAATGGGAACCTATTTGATACTGGCCTACAAATGAAGGATCATCCTGATATGACCACTTGGGGCCCCCAATGGCATCAGGTAATACAATGATGAAGATACTGGCATCAGGTAAAAGAGTGAAGATACTGGTATCAGGTAATACAGTGATTAATGTAATGGCATCTGGTAATACAATGATGAAGATACTGGCATCAGGTAATACAGGTAATAGCAGTGAATAATCTAATGGCATCAGGTAATACAATAATGAAGATGATACCAGCATCAGGTAAAAGAGTGAAGATACTGGTATCAGGTAATAGAGTGATGAAGATACACCTTGGATGAGCTGTCAAGGAGACATTTTATGTACCTCTGTCCCACTACAAATGATCAAGAAATCTATTCAATTTTAGGGGGACAATGGCAATTTAGTAAGGGACTAATGTCCTTGAAACTTGCTCAAGGCACAACACTGTGTAAGGTGTAAGACAATAAAGATACTGACATCAGAAAAGTTTGCTATCACTGGAATTCCCTGAACTATAACCAATTTTTTTTTACCACCAAGGGTATGAAGTGTTTACTAACTTACCAACGATCAACCCAAATGCAGTTCTTATTTGTTCTCTACTTCAATATATGTCCATTAAACTGAGTAAACCTAGTTATAGCCTGAGATTTCACTCACCTTTGAAGACCCTGGTTTGCCTGCTTTTTCACCCTTGTTCTTCTTGTCACCCTTATCCACTTTGTGCTTATTCTTCTGCCCACCTGCAAGGAGAAATTCCTTTTGCATCAAAAAATGTTCTTCTAAAGAGTATTGCCATAATTAACTAGACTCTCTAAAGATTTTATTCTCTATTAGATAGGAAGAATTTGTATCAATTCACAAGCAGAATCATTTTATCCTTTTATCTCTTTATATTGCTAAGTTTTGAAATCGTCCCCAGATATTTCTTTATATCATTGAGCATGATCACAAGTGATTGCCCTGACCTTTATCCTTGAAATAATAGAATGATAAAGGTGCAAATTTATCAAAATGTATAAATTTTCATCTTATGCCAAATCTCATTCAACTTGTGATTATTTTATTGTACACCCATTACCTCTTAAGATGACATGATTCAATTGTTAAAATACATATTTGTTGAACATATCTGACAATTTAGGTAAACATCAGGAAACTATAAAGAAACCTGTCTTATAAGATAGCTGCTTCAGTGAGGTAGTAGACAAGGGCTTAAACTTAGGTGACTTTAGCCATGTTAAAATCCATCATATGTTCAACTTTGGTAACAGGCCAGAAAACGTCGTAGAGATTGGTCAAAGTTGGTCAGGAGGTCAGAAAGGTCATTGTTGTGACCATTCTCTTCTCTTCCATAATGTCTGAAGGTACTGGCAATCATGAAACTATATCCCATAATTTTATAGGAGCTAACCTCTCTTCAAAAAGGAGTAGAAAGATGTTGACCAGTTGGGGAAACATAGGCAGACTGTGCTGTGATGCCATGAGAGTGACATCAGTCAGTGAAAACTTGCTGCTGATTCACCTTGTATGCTTTTAGTATAGAGGGCTGTGAAGCTGATGATATTCTCTCCATGACTGCAGTGTCAGACTTATTTCTGTGCATTGTGTGCTGGACAAGAGCCACATATAAAGGAGAAACTTCTCAGGACATAGATAGAATACTGGCAACCTTGGCTGTTTAAGCAGCCTTGGGATTGCAACAGTCAGGCAGGTACATCTGTCTCTAAATTGACCAGACCATTTACCAATTATTTGTCCTATGGGACCAGGGCACTCTGGCTCATCTTGTATTTGGTGTTATCAGTGTTTTAATCAAGATCAGAATTAGAATTATGAAAGGAAGGCAAAGGCACAAATTCTCTTTCCTCTGTGATGCTAGAGCACTGTCAATCCATACATGCAGGTCCAGGAACAGTGAGATAAGTGTGCAGCTGGTTTGTTCCACATTGTCATGAATAAATCCACCATTGGTCATCCATATATAGTACAAATTCATGAAAGATATACAGATAGAGAGACCACTCTGTGAGAAGCATCTGGCCTCTCCTTGACAGAGACACTGCCTGGACATTATGCCTGCCTGGAATGTGTTGGTCTTAAATTTTCATCTGCTGAAACCTGGCACACCAAAATAGATATTCCCATATCAGAATGCAAAAGTCTGGTTATCTAATATTGTATAATGCTTAGAGCTTATCAAGATTAGGCCCTGTGCTAAGTCCATCTGCACCATGTTGTTTGGGATCAAATGTTTGTTGCATGAGGCATTTTAGTGAAAAACCCTGTCAATGCCACAATCTTTAATAAGCAATAATGATAAAAAGTTATTTTTTTTAATGGCTATGGTTGACATGTTGGAGGCCAAATCAACACTACTGATTCAGATCAGGCCTCTCTCATATTATAGATGAGTTGGCAGATATCACACTCATTCTTAAAAAGGTTCAGTGCAGATATATATCCCAAAACCTGATCAACGCTTACAACATCATCTTTACTACCATCAAATGAATGACACCTATTTCTTTCTTCTCTCAATAAAGTTGCAACAAACAAAACATCCTTCTCTTAAGATGTGACAAAAATCTACTTCAATCACACAAAAATTTGTTTTCACCAATATTACAAATTCAAACTTAAACCTGAAGATGCCAGCTTCTTTCGTTCATCAATGACCATCTTTCGGTAGAATTCATCGCATGGGTGGTCCCAAATACTCTCACCAGTGGCAAAATTAAAGTAGTAGATATCTTGGTTTGGATCTTGGCTGCAACAGATAAATGGCAAGATTTTAGAAATGTAGCAAATTATATTCTTGTCTATCTCTTATATAACATTTGAGACATCTGATAATTTTTTTAATAAAACAGTCTAATATAATGATGAAAAGAAACCCTTGCAAAGTATGCACAGAAAATGTGCTCTTCCTATGCAATGAATGATTTGTCTGAAGCTCTGCATAAGCTGGACGTTAGCAAGTATAAGTTAGATATAGTACAACACAATCTTTACTATAAAATCATTATTTTCAACACTTTCAGTTGTGTAGTTTTGCAAAATTACATTTTTATCTGGATTTAAATTCACAGCTTAATAATGGTGTCTTATTACAGTCCTAGAAGAGTCCATCATTAATTTAGTCTTTGAATCTGTTGACTGTAGCAACCGTAATATAAAACAAATTGATATCCAAGAAACAATAGTGAATACTTAGAATTCCTATCCTTGTTTTATGGTCTATTAATTGTATGCAAATGATATTCCCATATCCTGCAATGTATGATGTGTGAAATATTATTGTCCACTAACATAAAATGAAATAATTAAATTTCAATTTATTTCTTATAATCAAATAGCAAATCTCTCAACAAGTCAAATTTAAGATGTCAAAACATATAATGTATAATTTGAAAGACTTTACACTATGGACACTACATCGATCAAAACCTGAAGGCTGAATAAAAAGATTGATACCATGGCTTCCAGTGTTCAGGGAGCGGTGCATTTATTCCTTCTCTTGCAATCCAGAGTAAGTGAGGTTCTTTTATGGGGTCAATCCCAATGATGGTGGCATACTCATAGAGATCTGTAAATGAATGATCAATTTAGTACTCATGATGAATTCTGTTTAAAAGTTGTGAAGGAAAAAATAAACAAATTGGTGCCATTAGCATATTTTGGCATAATTAAGGTCTACTGCCATTATTATGTTATTGACATAATTAATGTTTGCTACAATCAGGCCAACAAATATGTTTCCTATTACTAGTTTTAAATTTAGAATTTAGGGTAAGTAAGTAGAGAGTTTTTTTAAAACATTATATATATATATAGTTGCATACTGTTCATCGTCAGTTTATTGCATCTATTTTAATTAATCCCTGACACACGTGATCTCTTGGTGGATCCAGTACACTTGAAAGGGTTGTTATTCGCCATATGATTTGTAATCTTTATATATATATATATGATAATGGTTAGTATTCATAATGTACTAAGTGCATCAAATACTTGGCTACACTAGATGCACAATAATTTCAGGAAGTTTTCACTCAAAAATTTTTAAATACTAGAGGGAAAAAGTGCTTAGGTCAGCAACAAAAAATAGAAACAGTCAGCCAAACAGAAACACATTATATATTTTTGCCTTAGCATGTTTATTGACATAATTAAATTCTACTGCCATTGGCATAATTAAGGTCTGCTGCCATTTGCATGTTTATTGGCATGTGGGACTCTCCACCTTTTTGCACTTATCAGCAACCCTCAACAACAATAAAAGTCTAATATTTGCAGTTAATAATTCCATTCTGAAATGATTTTGTTTTCCTGCAGTCTTACAATATTCAGGAACTGCATTTAAGGTGCCAGCTGATTCCATGTTATTAAACCATAAGAACTGCTTCTACCATTCAGGCCAGACTAAGTTCTTAAGTACATAGACATGCTGCCATTTTTTATCAATGTCCTTCATCACATTTAAGATGTAGTCAGAATTAAATAGATTCTAAATTTAAGTTCTCCTTGCTGTCTTCATTTGAGCCCTCAGTTTGATCTACATTTTGCCCTTAACTAGCATTAGTGTCATCTTCATCATGAGTCAGTCCCAAATGAAGACAGATTTTGCCAGCTTGTTTTTACAATTAAAGTACATTACTGAACTCTCTTAATGTGTCTGTTGATAGTATACTTCCCAGTCTAAATCAAGTGTACTTAAGTCTAAGCCACTGGATATTTCCCAGATCAGCCATAGATGACCAAAAATATAAAAAGGGAAGCATCATGGGGGGAAAATAAGTTGCATTACATTAATGCATTACATGGTGAAATGGTGCTTCCTGAGAATTTCTGATGCATTTGACCCAGGAACTATGGTCTCCAAGAGCCCTAACAAGATTTTCAAGGTGGCCAAATTGGATGTCTGAGTGGCTTAATTTTCAATGAGGACATCATAAATAAAAGTTTAAAAACCCATGTCACTCTGACTCTCCATTTGAGAAATATGGATGACAAGATTTTCAGGATGGCTGCTGTGGTGGTCAGGCTGAATGTACAAGTACACCATTTTTATTTAGGATCATTTAGATCACTGGATGAATGCAAGTTTCATGACCAGTATAGCTAACAACTGGGACATGAGAATTTAATGGCAAAATGCAATGCTGGTGAAAGATCATAAGGCAAGAAAAGGAGGGGTCACTATATACAAAAAGCAGTTCTACATGGCTGTAATTATAAATACATAGAATATATACTATAAACATCTACCTTCATCATTTGGTTCATAGTTTTCATCATAATCCTCTTCGAGGATTAGCAGGTCATTAATCATCATCTTCGAAGTTGTATCCGTCTGTGATCAAAACGACAATGAAAACTGAAGTCATTAGAAAACAATCCTCACATAACTATGGGTAAATGACTGATCATTTACTTAAGAATGCATCAATTTGTTACAATTTCTCTGTTTAATACATATCAAATAGTCCTAACATGAACATGCATGTTTGTGTTTAACTGTAGATTGTCACCCAGATGTGTGATAGGTGATTTCTATAAGTAGGAACTGATTAATTTCTTTGAAATCTGTAACATTCAGGAGATGATATCTAGCAGAATCCAGGTAATAACCATAACTTTAAACAAACTTAAATAACAGTGAGACCAGTTACCATTAAGCTTAATGTTTTCTTTAAATAATGTACATCTATTTTCTCCTTGATAGATAAAGTATAGAATAACTTTAAGTTTTAACTTTGGATACTTTTAGTAAAATTCCTCTACTGTCACACTAGATAATATTACTGGAGAAGTTTATATAATAAACAAATTAGAATTAATATATATATATATATATATATATATATATATATATATATATATATATATATATATATATATATATATATATATATATTCAATTTCTTTTTAAATTTATGGGTGATCTTTACTGAATCATTCTTTCATACAGACCATGAATAATGATGGAAATATTTGCTTTCATAAGATGTCCAGTATCTTAGTTTGCAGAAAACTTTTAATGGAAAATGAATTTAGATCTACTGTAACAATTACTGCAGTTTCTATGCTTTCCCTCATGAGCTATACAAATTTTAGATATTAAAAAAGAAGGTGACCTTTGTCCTGCAATATGGATTGATTACACTCACATGTACATGTACATTTTGAATGTTGCTCCTAATTAAATAATAAAATGGGAACCTATTCGGTACTTGCCTACAAATGAAGGAACATCCTGATATGACAATAACAATAGTTTATATCCCATACAGTTAACTGATATGACAGTAATAATAGTTTATATCCCATACAGTTAACTGATATGACAGTAATAATAGTTTATATCCAAAACAGAATATTGATATGACAGTAACAATAGTTTATATCCCTTACAGTATACTAATATGACAGTAACAACAGTTTATATCCCAGACAGTATACTGTTATGACAGCAACAACATGTTTTTAATCCAAGACAGTATCCTAATATGACAGAAACAATAGTTTATATCCTAGATGGTACACTGATATGGCATTAAAAACCATAACAATACTAATAATACCAACAATAACAATGAAACAGTAGGTAAGTAAATAATACACACCATGAAGGAATTATTTCATTTTAAAAAATGTGTTGTAAACTGATGATGAACTTTTTTGCATGTGGATGCCCTTTCTTGGTTTAAATCACTTTGCTTGTATCCAGAAAGATTCCTGTTCCTTTTTCCTGGTATTTCTAAATTCAACACTTTATTTTGTGTTTAATATTTGTCTTGTATATCTTTGTTATGTAGTGACCTGAAAGCACTGTGGCTAGTTAAATCTAGCTCTGCAATGTTAATTGTCAGTTTGCTGAACACACACACTCTGCCTGCTGCTTTCTTCAATTGTACTGCTGGCATTTCATACACATGCCATGTTGATTTGAACCTTGTGAAATATTTCAAAACAATTATGGAACACACACACTTTATTCCTAATTTTATAAACATAGTAAGAGAATGTAAAAGTTGATTTTCAGCTCTTAAATTTACATAAGTTAGGTATCAGAAAATTTACAGGTGATATTGGAGCAAAAACAATATATTTTTAGATATCTTTTTTAAAACAAAATAACTTCTGAATGTCAGTGCTGGTGCCCTTCAAATTTCAGATGGAGACCCCTCATGTTTTCTAAATGTGGTGCCTGTCAGGCACGTTGTATATAAAAAAAAATGGCCTGAGAAAACTGATTGTGTTTATTTAATATGATTTTAAGTTTGGGCATATGGAAATAGAGTTGGACTTATGATATTTTTAAGTCACCAGCCCTGAGACTGTGTCTAAAAAATTTCTTTGAGCTCTGAATGTTTACAACAAAGAAGATATAATGCTCCTGTTAATATTTGAATTAATATTGATCTGAAAAACATTTTCATAAGTATAATTATGCTTTCTTCACATTAGATTTAGCCAAGAAAACTTTGTGTAAAGAGTTTTTGATGAGTAACACAATAGTATAATGTACATTAGTATCATCATTGAACTTTTATCTTTCAAGTAAAATCTTGAACCAAAAAAAACCAGTTTAGAGGGTTCAAAGAAAATTTTTTAAAGCACAGGTCCCAGGCTGGTGACTTAAATAATAAACTCACAAGCCCTGACTGAAATTTCACAAGCCTGGCCAATTCATATCTGACAACTCTCAAGCTGAAAGAAACACGTCCTGACTTTAGAGGTATTTTGACACCTACATCCCAAACTCATAATATTTCCTGATTTTTTGCAGAGAACTCCTGATTACTATTACATTATGTCGATTTTCATTTCTCAAAAAACCCCATACATAAATAGATATATCATATGCAATCACATATTCTATTTTATCAATTGTGAATACTGATTAATTAATATCACAATGCCAATTCTTTTCTTCAGTAAACAGAATGTTAAAATTAAATATTATTTATATAAATTTCAGCTTTTTAAACCCCCACAACAGTACTATAGCAAAAAAATAAGATCTGGAATTGAAACTGATGAGTTTCAATCCCAGATCAATATTTATTGAAACTGTGTATAAAAAATGATACATAATACCGTCCTATTTTATGTCCCAATCTCTGTATTTTATTTGTTACTCTCTTTCTACTTGGTTTTAGAAATGTTTACAGGCATGCCAGACTCCAATTTCCACAAGCCCAAAATTTCTCCTATTTTAACATTGTCACACAACACTGCAACAGATCAAATTTGAATATAAATGTAATAAAAATGAATTACACTTTAATGCTATTTCCATAACTAAAATTATCATTCTTTGCATTCTACAGATGCAGTAGAATCCAATTTACAAAAAACATTGCCACTGTTCACAAACTTGTGAAAAATATAATACATATATTCTTATTCAAAGCAATAATATGTAATAACTTTTGTTATTGAATCTATCATCTCTTTGATTTACCTATAATGGGTTGTTCCACTTCCTGATCCTACCTATGCAAATTAGCACACTGGGTTCACCCTATGAAACCTTCAACACATATCACTAGCTATTATGAGCCAGTTAATGTGAAACTTTTGATTTTATACCTGACCTCTTTTCCTCTAATTGATGCAATTTAAACTGCCCAAGGGATAGTTTTACATTAGTATAAATATTACAGATTACCTGTTGTACATACTACTAAACAGGCACAGACTGAAAGTATTTTTTTATAATATTTTTTTGGTTGGTTTTTTTTTATTATAAGATTCCTGAAAATTGTGTTTTCTTGAAATACAACCATGAAAGTAGGTTTGGGAGTCCAAAATCATATTTTTGGCATATATCTATATCTATATATATATATATATATATATATATATATATATATATATATATATATATATATATATATATATATATAGACACACACACATACATGGGTCAAGCTACACTTAAATTTTAGGGAGAAGTGACTTTTCCTTTTGGTCAGAATGGGGAGAAGTAGAAGCTAAACAGGGAAAAGTGAGACCAAAACAAGAAACATGATATATATATATATATATATATATATATATATATATATATATATATATATATATATATATATATATATATATATAAAATCTTATTTATGTGCTCTATTTCTCAGTATGCTTTTAAGTTTTAAACAATGCCTTACTTTCAAGCTAAAAATTGTATTATATGCTTATTATCAACACATTTTTTACGTGTATAAAAATTATTATAGTCATACCCATTCTATTCACACTTGTTGTATATGTGTGTTTGGACTGAAATAAAATCTGTATGTTTTGGCCATATGACTTAAAAATTAAAGCAGAAGCTATACATTGTACATGTAATTAATTATAACTGATAGCAGCAACAATACTAGAGCCTTGTAATTGCAAGTAGGTAAAAATGCTTAATAAACTACCACTTAATTATTTTATTTTCTACAAGTTTTGTGTAGAATTGCAGTCAAAAAAATTTCTAGCATTCTTTGAAACAATCCCTGATACATGTATATAGAAATAAATGCACAAGCAACTTCAAACCATACTCTTCATCCTGATTTCCTTGTTCCCGATAAAAGATTGCTGTAACAATTCATAGACAACACACTGAAGCACTAAAGTCGATATACGACTAAACTGGACCTTCCCCCCAAACCAAAACATCCAAGAACACGAATTGCACCATGCAAGTGCATCTACAGTGATACCTGTCTTGAAAGACCACTGCTATGTGAGACCACCTGTCTTGAGAGACCATATTCTCAGTGCACAAACTTAATGATTACATAGCACTGTGACCTGTTATGAGAGACCACTTGTCTTGAGAGACCTTAATTTTCTGGCTGAAATGGTGGTTTTTCAAGACAGGTTCTACTGTATTTTTAAAAAGAGAGGTTTTTTTAACTAATGACATGCTTGCTTCATTAGAAAAATTCATTAACAGGACTGGATATTTATGGTTGTATTATTATTCTACCTACTTGTAATAATTATATGCATTAGTTAAATAGCATTTGCTTTACTACTATATATTTTTTTCATATTTTCATGAAAATTAATTATGGTATATCTGAAAACAACCTTGACCTTGCAGCATTGTTTCAAATTCCACAACAGAGATTGTCACATATTTCTGACCTACATTATTAAATATACATGCTAAATCTCCTATCACATAATATTTAAACTTGTTTTCATTATTTTATATATTTTCCTGAATCTATTTACCCAATTATTTACGAATGCAGTTTAAACAAAGTGGTATATCATATATGCAGCATTGCCATTACAAGTTCATTTGTGGTTTCAAACTGATTTTATAAATTAAATACGCAAATATGGCTGTTAAAATCTCCAAATAAGAAAAAGAAATAAATTAGAAAATGCTCTTCACAGATCATATTTTTTAAAGCAAATTACTATTTGCATATTGATGTTAAAATTTTGAAACAGAATTTGGTATATTTTCATCATAGCACTGTAGGCCCAACTTTATGAAATTAAGCAGTGATATCTTGTTCCAGAAAAGGTTAATGATCAGTTAGCTATTAAATCTTGCATGTGAATGTGCAAAAATTTCTTTGTTGCCATAAGCTAATTGGTATCTATACCACATAAATACAATACACCATGGATTACAATAGAGCCAGAACTTTCAGGCTACAGCAAAGGGGCATCTCAAAAGTCATAATCTACAGCCATTTTACGTATGAAAAATCAGACGGCAAAGATGTTTTCGCTTTCCAAACAGAAGAAGGCAAAGTTTACATTTCTCAGGTGACTTTTTCACAGACTTCGCACACACACACACACTGAGAATAGAATGTCTTCATTATATTTTGTTAATGTTAATAATTTTTTATTTTTTAATAACGTGTTGTAAACTATCTAAATTTTGCATAAACTTGAATGAGCTACTTGGAAAATTAAGACTTACATTATTTCATTTCATTGTACATAACAACACCCCTATCTCATGTAAAATCGTGGCTCTCTTTACTTAAATGGAGATTTAAAATGTTCAATTTACCTGTAAAAAAATGAGAAATATTATATTTTAAAAAATTAAAATGTCACATTTAAATCCATGATAAAATTTATTAATATTTCACATGGTCTGAATCACCCTGTTATTTTGTTAACATCAGCTCATAATTTTGGTAGAATACACCTGGCTGGTATTTGCCATGGTCCAAAATAGCCAGTTATTCCTGATTTTACCTGTCATATCCACCTTCTGTACTAGCTTTATCTTTCCTTATATCTCAAGCTGAATAATAATGTAATATATGAATGCATTCCTTGGGTTTAACTGGATGTCAGCAAAATAATGGCTACATGGTAATATGGTAGATATTTATTAATTCTAATTAAAATCGTGCTTTTTACTGAATTGTGACATACCTGTACTTAGTATATTTTACTTGTATTTTCAGTGTAATATTTGTCTTGATTCACATATTTAATATACTGATTGACTTGCCTTTTAATAAAAGCTGTAATCTTGTCCGGTAACACACACATCAATGGACCTGGTAAAATACATTAACCTTTCATTATTTCGTACGACTACAGTACATTAGAACAAACTGCCAGCAATCACCTTTTAAGTTTGTGTCTCTGGCGATTTACAAGAGAATAGAACTATACACACATGGATCCGCCTCAAATCAGAAAATTATTTTTTAAACATGGTCAACAATAAGGAACACTGATTATTAAAATGAAAGAAGGGTTTTCATACAACGGAAAATGTGTCCAGACATGTTTGAAACTTGGTGTTCCGGGAAGTTTAAAAATATTCCAGTAAGGTTAAACTCTATTATATATATATATATATATATATATATATATATATATATATATATATATATATATATATATATATATATATATATACAGTAAAAATCTACATGCTTGGAAATAAATTATTATAACAAATGCTTTAAGTAACTTCAATAAATTATGTTTTGCATGCGATTCTTTAACAGACCTGAATAAATTAAATGCTTTTTTTTTTTTTTTTTGTCACTGTCAAGCCGGTCATATTGAATCCAAGAACGCACGGACAAATTAAAAAGTCGGACCAAAGTCCAGACCGGGAACGAAGGGACAACGTCGGAAACGGTATATGAACAACTGAATCAACGTACTCACGATTAAAACGAAGATGTTAAAATCATAATTGTAATTCATGCAAATCACGTCACATCATCACAATATTGCATATCTAACGTGAGTTGCTTCACAATAGCCAAAAAAGATTACACCATTGTTTTATGTATTTTATAATGCAATATTCTGTATGTATTTTGTATTGCAATATTCACTAAATGGATAAATGAACATGGAAACTGCAGCTCGATAGCCATTTAATTCTTCTACACCCTCTGTCTGCCTGTTTTCTGTTTACACCATCATCTTCATCTCCAAATTAAGTGCTTTGCCAATATGCAGCATAGTAACACTATGGTGAACTATGTACATGAGCAGTAGTTAGGGCGAACCCAACAACTTTTGCTTGACCCCGTAAGAGAAAATAAGGGTTCCTACAAAGGCTGGGGGGGGGGGAATAGTCAATAACGTTACACCAACACCTCTAACTCGTCTGTACCGGTAATAAATCGTTTTAGTTAGCTCAGTTTTGTTAAGCCATCATTGACTATTTTTTTCTTTAAATTTTTACGCGACTTCATTTACTCTTGTTCGGTCACATAATTTTTGTCGTTCGCCCTCCCTGCTGCTATGAATTAAGCAAAGATTTTATCCAGACCTATACGATAGCATGATCTTGGATCATGCAAGTTTATCGTTATAAATCCAAATGGAACAGCTTGTGCTTTTGAACATAAATTTTTTAATTTAATCATGTCCATATCTCCTGAACACCAAGTATAATAAATATTTTGTAACGTATAATTATCTACGCCATTAAACACAACCAAAATATTACAGTTATCTTTCATCACCTTAGGTATTTCTGTGTATCTCTGAGTAACATATATCACATCCGTGTTTTTATGTCTACCTCGAGAAAATATTCTAGCTGGATTAGATTGTTTGTCCAGCATTACATCATCGTATACTACAAGGTTAATAATGAATCCATCTAAGTCATCTACGGATGGGGCTTCATCAATATCGGTGATAAAATCAACAATATTATCGTTGCTGTCTTGGTTCAATAATTTTGCAGTCTCGTTAAAATCTTTAAGTACTTTGTAGCATCTTTGATCATCTACAGATGGTGCCACTAAATATAATTTATCCCACTTCATCCACCGAATTATCAGATTAAGCAATAATTGTGTTTTATCAGATCCAAATGAACGAATTATAATCATTCTAATGGAATTCGGAAGCGCTGGATGATGCTTTACTGGTTCTTGTTTTAGTGGCGCTGAGAAGTCAATTATATCCATATAATAAATAATATGAATTTATATTGTGTTCGATGCAGAGTACCCACCCCCACCGATGGATTGAGAACGATAACAACAAAAAATAGTAGACGTGCAATTACTGGTAAATGTTCAAAATGTGGTACAAAAATATAAATTTATTTCTGAGTCCCAAATAACACGTGGTGGTGATATAGACGCATCTTTAGGGAAATTGCCAGGAGCTCCGTGGGTCAAATACCCCGGTGAGAAACAACTTACTGGATACAATTACTCTTGTTCTGGAACTCGAACTGACATCCGTCTTGGTGATCAAGATCAACCATGACCAGGAGAGTATCCAGTAAATAAAATTGATCAAGCATGTCATGTTCATGACGTTGCTTATAAAAGTAAAAATTTGCAACAGCGGCATCTCACAGATGTGAAATTAATTTATGCACTAAAAGAGAAATACTCGCTAGTTTTTTTTATAAAATCTGCTATGAAAGGTAAAATAATGCTCGAGGCTGGTAATTAATTATATAGCTATTATAATGGAATCCATTCATAATTCCCCGAGAGGATATTGGAGAGGTAATGCAGCGATTACTAAACTTGCTGCTTCAGCAAACGTTTCCCGTAATGTTGCTGCATCACGGTTAGCACGACAAGCAATATGGCAAATCTATCTACCACCACCTAAAAAAATTAAATACGCACATTTCGATGTCAGCATCCCCAATGAAGTTCATCAAGCAGATATTTTGTTTTTACCACATGATACTGTTAAAACACGTGGACGAAAATCACGAACGTACAAATACGCATTGACTCTTCTTGACGTTGCAAGTAGATATAAAGAAGAGGAACCACTATCAACAAAAACAGCATCTGAAATTGCATCTGTGTTTGAGCGAATTTATCAACGTGGTGGTCTACAATGGCCACAGTTATTACAAGTTGATCCTGGCAAAGAATTTCTTGGAGCAGTATTATCCCTGATGAAAAACATAACGTTAAAATCAGATGAGGGCATACTGAAATTCATCGTGATCAAGCAATTGTTGAACGATTTAATCGAACACTTGCTGAACGGTTATTCGGATATCAATACGCGAGGGAAATATCTATTGATTTTAAGTCGGGTGAGCGATCTCGTGAATGGGTTGCAAGGTTATCTAGTGTGATATCTGCATTGAATGATGAAATTACTCGTGCAACTTCCATGAAACCTTCTGATGCAATAACAAAAGATATATACCCCGTCGCGATAACGTACAACGGCGTGAACAACCGGTATTAGGTAATCTAACTGTGAGATATACGAACCAGGGGAGCTTGAGGGTGGAAAGAAACGAGCTACTGATCCTATCTGGAGTGTGACCACACCTACAACTTTTAGCGTGGTTGGATCCACTGGAAGACCTGCCATATACAGACTAGATTCTACTGCACCTCAACGTGGATTTGTGCGTGAACAATTGCAGGTAATTCCTGCAGATACACAATGACCACCGCGTTCACTTATGTGAACGAGAACACATCCGTCGATTACATTCAAGACAGGTCAGCATTACATTTTCACGCGTATGACCAAGATCGCTATTAATTCTATTTACGATAAATTATCTTGGATTATTATTCGAATATTGCCATAACATTATTGTGTTACAGTTTGCACAGTGATTACTCTGCAGTTGTTTTAGTGTTATAATAAATTCAGTATCAATATCAAAGTCACGCTTTTTTGTCACATTGTTTATAAGACGCTAATTTTTTTCTTGATGACAACAAGGTCATTAGTAATCTCCTCAGTTATCACGTAATCTATAATAACCCTATGTAGTTATTAACACGAGATACTGCAAGATAGAGTAAGTTTGACCACTCGATACGATCATCTACACTCCAGATATTTTTATCAGAGATAGTTAATCCCTGTGACGAATGAATCGTTATAGCGTATTCTAACATCCACGATGATTTTTCCATGTTCAGTGCCCTCTCAACAGCATTGATAGTGACCAAAACAATGTCATTTAAAACAAGATTTTGTACTCGGGCACTTTCAGTGTCTCCACATGGAAATTCAACTTCAATATTCTATCATCGATTATCTTCTGGGGGATAGCACAAAGGTACAGGTAACGTTGGAAACTTTTCTTTATGTAACGTAAATAATTTCTTTTGCAATACATCACGAACTATCTTTCTACTTGCGACTATCAGATCAACAGGCTTCCATAAAGTCCAAAAATCATTCATGGTAGTTTCTGGAATTACTTTACGCATTATCTTGCATTGTATTTTATCTGGCTTTAGTCTGATTATTTTTTTGTTTTTAATTCTTTCAGGGGTTTATTAGTAGCTCTATGTTAATCATTCATTTTTTTCGTAATAATCTACATTATTCTTTAGCCATTCATGTGGAGACTGCCCAACAAAGAGGGGTGATTGACCATGATCGCCACACATAACCACAGCAGTATTTTTTGTCAATAACCAATCAAGAAAGTTTTTGGTGTTTCTAACGACACTGTGTCTATCTCGTCCCATATAATATACTTAGGTATATATTTTTCACCCATTCGCTCAGGAGTCCACATGTCTCCGCACCATCTAAAGAAACTATATGTGCATGTTTTAACCCCTCGTTCTTTTTTTTTCTCTGGCGAATTTATGTGTAGGTGTCAAAACGATCATATCTGAATGGTTGTTCATAAATAATTTAATCGCATGAGTTGTTTTACCTGACCCTCCATATCCATTAAGATAAACAGTCTTATGTATAGCCACAGGATCGTACAAAGATGATGCAGATGACTTTGATAGTTGATCACTATTTCTGTAATATATTTCCTTAATTTCAACATCGGTAGATTCTGAATAACTAAGTATATTTTCTTGTTTTATCCTCCACGTCCCCCATTCACAATTACAGAGAAGCGGTTTTAATAAATCCTTATATTTTTTATGTATATAAAATGAATCCGTAGCGACTCTGACAGCGTGACGAGGAAATCTGTTTATCATCGATAGATGATTTATCAAAACATAAGCTAACATCGAAGGTCTTAAATGAGTAAATTGTGGTGAGTCGCCATCAAGGTAGCTCACAATGGTACCTAGTTTTGTTCCATCTGATAAATCAGCATTACATCGACTCACAAATGTGTTGTTTTTTTTTTTTCGTTGTATCGGCGATTTTAAAATCTAGTTCAGTATCGTCCATAATCAATCTTGTATACGCTCGTTTATGATCATGTGAACCGCCTTGAGTGAACTTTCTACCAAGATCTTTTACAAGATTTTCATCATACTCATTCCTGTATTTACCAAGATCAGGGAATTCTTTCCTGGCATCATCGACACTAAATCTATCCGGTTCTGGTAACCAAACTGGCTTCTGTGAACTATAAGAAATAATTGCTTCGGTTACCCTCAACGATTTAAAAAACAATCCATCATCAAGCATATACCGCAATAGTACTATCGGAACCCAACATTTTTTTGAGAAATGTTTTCCAAACTAAACATAAGTAATAGCATGGAGACCTTCACTAAACTCGAATGATTGTACATGAGCAAATCCTGTTAGGTCAAAATCTGGTAAGGGTCTATTTATCGAAACTCTGGTCATGTCATGTGTAGGATGTCAGAGTTTCTTAAAGTATTTAGAACATTCTCCATATCCAAGAAAACTCCCAGGACAACATGCAATCATATCAACTGAAATAACATCACTATAATCGTATTTTGTATTCCATAATCCACCGTGTCCATATTCTAGGCAACTTTTTTTTACATCCTCAAGGAATTCTGATCGTGTTGTTTTCTCCTGAGCAAAATGGGCAGCAACCGATGGTACATTAAAACAGTTATTTAGTAAATGTCCAACTACAACATCGTCAGAGGTATATTTCAGTGCAAGATGTTCCATCTCTTCATGAAGAGATTCTGTACGGTAAATATTACCGTTAGGCCGGACAAACTGATCGTAATCGTATTCTGAACTTTGAAATAACCAAACAGATACAGGGTCATTTTGAGTTATATTTCTGATAACATCAAATATATGACCACCATAAAACTTAACTTTTCTATCTCGTGGAAATACCGTTACAGCATTAGTCCATGCATGTGCATTATGATCAACGATTGTTATAGGGCTTCCATTTTTTATATATTTTGGTTCGTACAATATCTCTCCGGTTAGCTTTTTTACTGTTATTGGAAATCTTAATAACTTTTCTAGTTCAGTAACATCCTTAATAGATGCAACAAAATTTTTAACCGTTTCTGCCCATGTAGCAATTTTTTTTTCATCTAAAATCTGTTAAGCCATTACCACGCATCGCATTTGTAAAATGTTCTGTAACACGCTCAACTACACAGTTTATTCTTGAGAGTGTCATAGGTTTGAAATCCGCAACATTAGGTTTATCATTCAGCAAATAAATTCCATGGACCACTGCGGTAACCTTATATCCTTGCACATATTAAGGCTTATCAATGCCAGTAAGTATTCCAGGTTTGGATTTATTATTCAATAAAACTATATTATTTCCGGATTGTACATTTACTGGGTTTCTCTTATCACAAATTATCTAAATATCATCATCTGTCTCTACAATAAACTTTATCAAAATTAAATATTTTTGATCACCAAGATGATTAATAATTACATTTCTTCGTTTTTCATTCATTATATTAATGATTGTCCTATTCTGAAAGTTGACCATACATTAACTGCCCCGTCATTACGAAATTCCTTTTTGGTTTCACGGATATTTTAATTATATCCGCATTTATTAAAGCTAGATCTTGCATCAAAACACTAAATTTATATTCTGGTAGTCTGTCAAGATCAAATCTAGATTGGGGGGGGGGAACGCGGCTCAATTGCGGATAATCCCTCTATTATTATAATTAAGACAAATATTTAAATTGAATTTTTGTATTTATATAATGATTAAAACAAAGAACAGGTGCATTTGCCTAAAACTTGATCATATCTCTCATTGTGATAAACCATGTGTAAATGCGGCAATCACATACAGAGCATCAAGTATGGATATACTGGACCAAAACCATGTGTTCAGTGTAGTATTGGAGTCAGAGGAAATACAAAGTTATGTCTAAAATGTGGATGAAAAAATATAGAGAATTAAAAAGATACTATAACCAAAAAAATACCTTGTCAGATAAATCTCCTATAAAACAGAAAAAGACTAACTGGAAAGATTTCATAAAAAAATGATTTAGACCAAATAATATTATTATAAAAAATGGAGGAAAAAATAATTTGTAGCACATACAATTATACAAACTACAAGGCGTCGAGAGATGGAATAATAAGAAACTGTCGGTAAATAAAAACAGTCAGTAATCTTAATAAATTTGGTTAATTTAGATTTAATATTAATAAAAAATAAAAATTATTATTCACACAGATTCATCTTCGAATGTCATTTTGGAATGATTGAAAACGGACTTGTAGTTGACCAATTGGACGGATATCCGCAGAACAACGAATTATCTAACTTAAAAATTGTCACGCAGAGTCAGAATTCTAAACGTGGAAATACAGAGAGGTGTAAATTATTCGGAAAGAGAACCATTAAATCTACAAATATGGAAGCAGGCCGAGAAATAATTTTTCCATCAATAAACTCCGCAGCCAAATATTTAGGAATAATTCCACGATCGGTACAAGTTGTAGCAGATAAAAAAAAAAAATAATACAAATCCGCATATTCATTAACATATGATCAGCGGATAATATTCGAGTATGTTAAAAAGCTCTTCAATAGTTGTTTTATGCAAGCGGAAATTACATCCCAGATATTTAATTGCCACTTTCACTTTCATCATCAGATAATAATCTTTCTGAACTGCATTACACGAATGTCTATCATCTTTTGTCTTTCGTACTCGTGAGACAACTCAGTCCTTATCTTTTCGATTCAGAGTGCAAGAGGTGCAAATTACTTCACTTGTGTCTTATTTACCATGACCAGTGATTTTAACATAGATTGATAAATACATTTTATAAATTGGTAATTGGAAGGTAATGTGAATTTGTTCTCGACTTTCCTTTGTTGTAATGACTCGAAGTCAGACAGAAGTTTTTGAGCATCAAGATTATCGGACATTTTAATTCCGTCATGTTTTAATTTATTAATAGCAGAAATAACATCAGCAATATTTTCATTGTTCATCTATATATATTTCTTTAAAATAAAAAATAAGACCTGAAGTTTTTTCACTTTAAGCAATTGCCTACATGTATATATAAAGCGAGGTAACTCCACAGTAAATTAAACGATTATTAGGCAGAAGTTACAGACAATTTTCATCACAACTAAACGTATCCGTCTAATAACAAGGTTTCACCCCCCCCCTCCATAGATAACAGTTGCCGATATATATGACATACAGTAAGACACACGGACTCAAACGCACACGCACACACACACACACACACACACATATGTACAACGTATAATTTTAATTAACACACGCGAGTTATACATGTATATTTTCGCTCTAAGTTTTTAAACATAGCAGCTTTGCACTGAGGCGGATATCGATTTTCCATTCCCTTGTGACGCACAGCACGTCCTACTTACTATGAATTCATAGTTTGACGTGAAGTAATCCCTATTTACTATGAATTCACAGTTTATCTCAAGCATGTCCTATTTACTATGAATTCACAGTTTATCTCAAGCATGTCCTATTTACCATAAATTCACAGTTTATCTCAAGCATGTCCTATTCACTTACTATTCATTCAGTTTCATGTCACACATGTCTTACTCACAATGAAATTAGGCATGTCCTATTCTGTATTAATTCACATTTTCACACATATAAAAATAATTCTTTAAGCGAGTTATACATGTATATTTTTGAAGCAGTAGTTATTTCTCGTCTTTATGCTTTTATTTCTTTTTATTTCTATATATATATATATATATATATATATATATATATATATATATATATATATATATATATATATATATATATATATATATATATATATATATATGTAAGTACTTCAAATTTAAGGATCATAAGAAGCAAATATTACATTTAGCAGGGGTCATTTTCGTTTTATGCTTTTAACAGAGCAACATGTATTGAGACTGATGTGCTTATGGATCGATTGTCAGAGGGATTTATAATTTATACGCAGAGCTATTTAGATCTTCATGGATGTATATATAAACAAAATAATTTAAAATTAACAAACGGGGATAAATTTTAATCGGTTTATGCATGATTATATATCTTAATGAAATTTAAATATTTATTTATTTATTTATAAAATCAGAGATCTAATGCTATTGTATAATGATAACCATATAATAATTTCTGAAACGTATTACATCCAGTCGATAGCGTTAGCTCAGTGGTAGAGTGTTGGAACTCTGGTACTGACTTCTGCTGTTCGCCTCTCACAACCCGCTGGGGTGAGTGTGGTCCAGGGGCTGCCACATTTTATTAGGGGGGGGGGCTGCGCCTCCGGTTTCGATAAATACCTCTCTGCGTCGACCACGTAGTGAAGGTGCGTTTTGCACCTTTCACCCCGGGGTTGATTCAGTGGGGGTATTTATCGAAACCGCAATGCCTAGATAAACCTCTTAATTTCTAATATTTCGGTTTGGTCAATTGGAAATTCTCCGGGGGATGTGTCTATGCAAGGTGCCTCCCCCCTAAAATAATCAGTAGCATGCCTTGAGCTCTCAACCCCATGGAAGAGCCCCCCAATGAAACATTCAGAAAGGATGTTAGTCAAAAGAAACGGAACATGGGGTGCCCCATAATAAGTCATAAGAGAGACGACAATGTAAGGACCCCATGAAAGGCACAAAGGCTATCATAGGGCCCCATTGAAGGGTAACCGCTAGAATGTTGCTGATTATTTTTTTATTTTTGATAAATTGCATTACATACATACATACATACATACATACATACATACATACATACATACATACATACATACATACATACATACATACATACATACATACATACATACATACAAGGTCATCAAGCATCATTCTTACCAGATTATGTACAAATAAATATATAACGACTCACACCTAAGGTCCAAAGTGTTGACATTTTTTATTTGTGAGCTTGAAATTCATTCTAGTCAATAATGGATTAGGTACATGCAAGTAGACCTGGTTCACTGGCTCAGACACAATAAACCACCCTGGAGGAACGTAAATACTGGATGAGTATAATATGTATCCTTGCTGGGCTTGGTTGAAAGGTCAACGTGGTAACTTCTATCAATTGCGTCACATAATAGATTCAGCGCAATTGTAGATGTGATGTTAACAATATTAGGTGAAATATGACGTCCTGCGCCATGTAAATCGTTATTATACTTAAGTATGGTTGGAGGTGGGGACAATTTTCTCCATAAATCACATATTCTTTTAAAGTGTTACTAATAAGATCTTTAGCTGATTTCTTTAACTCGGACAAGTCGAATCCGGGAATGATGAATGTTGGTAGATGTTCTTGCGTAATTCCAAAATGTTTAAGAAAACTATTATAAATAAACTATCTTGTGTAACTCTCTGAAATGGATCGTCCTCATTAACTATGTAACTTGTAATGTATGATCTAGATGGGTTTAATAATCTTTACTCTCTGTTAACAAGAACATCATTCATGAACTCTAGGTCTGAAGCAACTTGATTTTAATGTTGTATTGACTCAATTATTTCATTTTTTAAATCATGATTGTAAGAAATAATAATACTTGAAAGTAAATTTTGTAGATTTCTAAATACACATTCATTTCTGACTTAATTGTATTAGCATATGAATTTATTTTATCAATATATAATGTTATTATTTTACATTTCTTGCCATTAATTGGTTTTGTGAAATGATCTTCTATTCGATCTATATAATGTATACCTCTATCAGCACCAGAATATGGTTTCCATGGATTGGTATTTTCTATTTTTCGATATTCTTTAAATTGTATAATTTTTTTTAGCAATTATGACAGTCGGATCTCTGTGGTTCTGGTGGTCCATTATAAACAGGCGCAACTTCAGGCCATCCTAACACTGATTTGATCGAACTCTGATAAATATCAACGAGGTAATCAGGGGAATGTATTTCAATCACCGCTGATAATGTTGGTTCGTATACACCAATTGTTATTTTGGATTCTTTTTCCGTGATAGATTTAATTCTGCGCTGGAATTCTTCATTAATATGTTCTATATGATAACTACCAGTTGGAATACTAACTACACTACCTGCCAATCAGGAGTTCCATCAAGTTTTTTTTTTGCGAATACTAATGAATCATTTGGTTGTTGTCCACCAAATGGTTTTGATCTAATATTAGGCCAGCTATAATAAACTCGAAGCTGAGCTAACGTTATCTCTTTTGCATAAATCGCGGTTGGAAAGTTAAGGCTAAACTCATGATTAGTCGAACTTAACGAGATCATCGTAGTTTTTGATGGAGTTGTATTAGTGACGATCTGTTGCAATAACTCTCTTGACGTTGTCAAAGATTCACATATTATTATTATTATTATTATTATTATTATTATTATTATTATTATTATTATTATTATTTAATTCTCTATTTTTCAATTATTGTCACTAGAGAACAAGTTGAGTTCCATTATGAATGCTTCATCGTAGGTTTTCATTATTGTTACGAACTCATCAGATATTTTACCATCACTGAGATACAAGGAAAGATGCGAACATAATTTAGTATAGGCGGCTGTTGCTGTGTGTAATTTCATCATGTACTCGCGTAACGTATCGCTCGCGCATGTAGATATTTTCTTATCGATAATACTGAGAATACCTGCCCATGTTATTGTCGTAGAAACGATAATCGTTAAAACCGCAGGGGCTTTCATTGTTAACGTTGATAATAATAATCCGGTTCCAGCAACAACAGCAGAAACCGAATAAACTACTATGTCAATAACAACCATGCGTCTACGATATTTTTTACTTTCAATGTGTATTCGTCAATGATATTTTTAGTTCAGTCTGACACTTACACGCCTGATTTATCTGTGACGTTGAACGTCAATAAGTGACTCTGTCATTTGATTCATTATACGTTTATCTAGGTAATTAATTGAGGAGTTTCAGCTACGAATTCTATACACCACCAATAAGACGCTGTGCCTAATCTTTTCTCGTCAGGTACCAGCAGAAACGTTTCTTCCGAATCTTTGTTTAACACTATAGACACAGTTCCAGAAAAATCATCGGTTGAATGACGCCATGGAAATGTTGTAAATATACTAAACTTTGCACTACTAAACACAGATAATCTATACACACCAGTAATTTTTGCGGTGTGGTTAAGAGTGTTATTTGCTCATGTTGATTTGCCTGATGCTATTGTGTAAACGATATTGTTAGCTCGTCAGTATGGAATATTAATAAGATCAGTTTTCTGAACAATATTAGGAATTCCACTAATAATATCGTTACGTTTTGCGTTAATGTCAGTGAGATTAATAACAGTTGGTGGAGTTCCAAAAAATTCATTTGTGGTTCTGTTTATGTTTGTACGAAAGTTTAGAAACGTACCTATGTGATTAGAAAACTCAGTTTTAAATGCGGCAATTCTATCATTGATTGTCGTTAATGAAGTCGTACTTGGAATTTCCTTATCGTTGAAGTATTTTTTGTAGCAGCATCAAAATCTGGTTCTGGTGCTCTAAGATTAGTAATACCATTATTGTTCATACCGAGAAATGCACGCATTATACCACCGTTGGATAATACGTACTTAGATTCTTGATCGTCAACATATTTTTTTTTTCGTTGCAGCATCATTATCTGTGGTTGGATTTCCAAGACCTGTAATTTTATGTTTTTCATAATAATATTTCCACTGAATGAATCGCCAATCTTCTTGACATAATCGTTAACTGACTTACCGGAATCCTGTATTTTACCCTGATCAGAAAAGGTAACGATATTATCAGCATTTGCGGTAGGAAGTTGTATAAGTACGTCTGGCAGTTGTATGTTGCTCGTTTTTAATCGTCCTTATTTGTCCTGAAAAACAACGACTTCATTTTGATTCACACTTGTAATATTTAATAAATCGTTAATCTCATTTCTAAGTTGATCAAGGGTTGCATATTTAGATAAATCACCTTGTTGCTGAGCTTTACCACGAGAAGATCTACCATAAATATCAACCATTATATTTATCAATGTCTGTTTTAAATGTGACAATGTGGTATATTCATGCACGACATTATGAAGTGGTTTTGTTGATTTTGATATAGCATCAAGTACATAAAATACTTCACGACCACATATTGGTGGATCAGTTAATGTTTGTGTTGGCAACGTAGAATACCAGATTGGAGCAGTATTATTGCTGCTGACATAATGAAGAAATTCTTTTGGTGTCGCTAATCCATATTAATCAAAATAAATGATTCCACGTGGATCAATTGCATATCCAGAGTTTTTATAGAGATTGATAATACCAGTTTCAATATTGTTCGGTTGTTTTGGTAATTGATCGCGTATAAAAACACCTCTAAAGTTTTATATTTTTAGTGTTTTAGCAGCATTCAGTAGATCAAAATTCGTATTCGGTGATATTAGTAAACTGTCCCAGGAAGACTTAGGCCCTTTCCGTACCACGAAGGTGGGGTCCCTAGCAATCGGAGACCTTTTCCTTTTTTAAATTTAATTTCATTTCCGGTTGCTTTCTTTAATGCCATTCTTGCAGCGGTTCCAGCAGCGCCTAATGCAGCTGCTTTTGCAACAGCTGGGGCTGCAGCTGCTATTAATGCTGGTATAGCTGCGAGAAGTGGAAATATACCACCCGTCTTAGCTATGTCTTTGATGGCGCCCGACAAAGATTAAGTTTGACGCCATTAGTTGATTTTTTTGCTTCATTGAAGTTTCTGAACTGACGCTCAGTCAACGATAATTTATTTGAACCGCTCATCTGTTCTCGCTTTAGAGATATTTGTATTCCACAGTTATTTATTGATGCTGATTTAATCTGACCAAGAGTCAAACTCACACTAACGTGATGATATGACATTTATAATAATTATTAGCGATCTGATTGCATATTCTCTACTGGGTTATCAACAACTCTCATTCGTCCACCAACACTTTCGAGTAACATTGATTTATCGCTGAGTATAACCGCTTCTGCTCTTTAATTAGGAATTAATGGAGCTGGTGCTACTGGCAGTGTTACACGAGCTCGAAAATGTATATCAAACTACTGATTGTCTGGTTAAATTTAAATGTTCTAGTGAAAAATAATAAATCGTTTACAGCGTTGTAAAATCTAGTTGTGATATTTGTAAACCAGTATCAATGTTTTGATCAAATCCCATAAACAACCTAAGACGACGATACGCACGTGTTACATGATTTTGATCGAAATCTAAAAAAAATATATTCGGATGGTTCTTGATGTCCATTAATCTTTAATGAAACATCAGAAACACCGAGTTTATCAAATATCATAATACTATGTGTTTGCGAGTTTACTCGTGCAGTATCTTGAAGCACAATAAATATATGTCGCGGTGCAGAAACACCTTGCTAAGAAGCTATTTGCCATGTGAATAGACCATTGCCATGATAACATTGATTTACCACCTTAACTCATAAAGTATAGCAACCGATCTTCTTCAGATATTGTTGGAGTCATTATTGACATCCACAGGGAAATTTTTGTTAGTACTACTTTACCAGCATCAACACCTGGAAGTCGCCATATTGCATCATCGTCTGTGCTTTTTCGTACTTGGAAAACTGTATGTTTGGCTCCTAATATGACTTTTATGACATTCCTACAGAATCCAAAGATATATGACAGTGGAATTACACACGAAAATCTTCTATTTCCACCCTGCAACATCGCTTGACGTGATCTAAATCCTAAGTTGAAATCTGGATCTACATTAACAATCATACTTTGTACATCCGCATAAGCGTTTCTGGCGAAATTTCTTGGTCGTCTTATTTCATATTGTTGGTACTCTGGAGAATTAGAAGTATCTTTTACAAACATCATTGATGGACCAGCTGATCTTAAATAATCATCGCTGTATATTGCAAGGCCAAGTATTATTGTAGCAACGTCAACGTCTTTCTGAATTGATTTAATATTTTTTCCGTCAATCATGTACGTGGCACTGTCAAATAACGCCATAATACCATTATTAACAAAACCAACACTAACAACAGCGGCGTATTGAGTATCATCTGCTGTTGATATTTCACCTTGGACTTCAATAAATGCTTCAGCGGGTAAGAAATCTCTGCTTGTATCATGAACCTGTAGTTCGATTCGTCCACGCTGATTTGGCTGTCGTACGTCATAAGAATAATACCGATAATCGCGCACAGACTCATCTTTGAGAACTGGTGCGTCCATGTCAAACGCGGGGTCAGATATGCGTTTAAACATCTTTATTATATTTGCTATCGTCTAACACGATGACCACTTCGAGAAGTGAGACCACTTCAGGCTATCAGAATAACGGTTATATTTTTTCTTTTTCTGATGATGTTACATCAGCCATCGTTGCTAGTTTTTCATTAATAGCTTGGTTTATTATTTTACTGATATTTGCAGGCATTGCTTCAGTGCTAGGTAATTTTACTGGTTGAGGTTTTCGTCGTATTAATCGTGCTAGTCTATCTTCTATCGCCGAGAATGCTTTACTAGCAACATCGCCAACAGCACTAATACCTTTATCACAAACAACATCAATAGCTTTCATCCCCAGTTGCTTTGCAATCGGTATTGCTTTTTGTCTATCCTTCTAAATAGACCCTGAACAACATCACCTAGTCCATCTCCGTAGGTTGTTTTGTATATCGGTAATCGAGAATTTACCGCCCTGAGCATGGTTGGTCCACGTTGAGTACTATGCACGATCATTTTATTATAATAACTCTATTTAATTACGTACTCAGTCCAGTGACTTAGTCACTATAGTAGTCATCAGCGATTTCATTAATGAGAGACCGATATACATTAATATCCATTAATTCCACCTGTAAATAATCATTTAAAAATATCAGCTGCTTCATTAATGATCTCTGGATAAAATCTTTGGTTAATTCATAGCAGCATGGAGGGCGAACAAATAAATGAAATCGCGTAAAAATTTAAAGAAAAAATAGTCAATGATGGTTTAACAAAACTGAGCTAACTAAAACGATTTATTACCGGTACAGACGAGTTAGAGGTGTTGGTTTAACGTTATTGACTATTTTTTTTTAGCCTCTGTATGAACCCTTATTTTCACTTACAGGATCAAGCAAAAAGTTGTAGGATTCACCCTCCCTGCTGCTATATGTGTGAAGGACGGCTCTTTGTACAAGATACAAACAGGTTAAAATAACATACAGTGTACATACTAAGACATGGAGCCTACAATGCCAACGTAGACCTTAAAGGGTTTAATGAAAGGAAATGTAATAGCTATCTGAATCTGAATGTGTACAGAGCTGCAAATGGCAACTAGTATATTTTGTGGAGAAAGAACCACCAACCCACTGAAATCAACAGCTGTCAAGCTTTATCACCATTTTAGCCAAGACAAGACTTGAACCCATGCAGACAGGTGAATCTGACTTGAACCCATGCAGACAGGTGAATCTGACTTGAACCCACGTGGACAGGTGAATCTGACTTTAACCCATGCAGACAGGTAAGTCTGAATCAAAAGGTATACAGTGCAGGGCCAGTTATGGCATACATTTGCACTGGAAGAGAGAGCCAACTAGAAAGTTAGTAATATTGTTCAGGAGCTGTCTTTAAGCTCTCTACTGATTGTGTGCACCCAAAAGTGTCACTCAGATGATTTAAGTCCACAATTGTTTTTACAAAGAAATAATTTCTAAATTGTTCTGTTCTAAATTGCTCAACAACAAAACATCTACTTTTATTTGATACTTGCTTTTCTACAACATTTATACAATTTGGAAAAAATTAGGCTGTTGCTGGAAAGCAGTTCCAAAGATGGATGCCTGTGGGGAATAAGGAACTTTTATACGTGTCCATATAACAGAATTGTACCATATATCTATTGACAAGGCCTGTGGTTGATGCTAGATTCGAAGGGATCAAGTACCCAGTTGTTGGTATTTCAACCAGTTGGTTAATGGCAAGTACATCATGATGACCTTCTTCTGTCTAAGCATGGTTGATAAGGCCTCTGATTGATGCTAAATCTACGGAGATCCAGTTGATGGTATTTCAACTTATGGTTAACGATAAGTATATTATAATGACTATCTGTTTTAAGCATGGTTGTGACACTACTGTTTCATTGATAGTCATCATGACAAAATCTTGCTGCCAGCTTCTGGGTTTGGCTTCAATGACTTTGGAGTGTGGGTCCCATACTGCAGAAGCATTATCAAGATCAGGCCATGGACATATAAGTGTTTTTTGTAGCAGTAAGCCTTGATGTGCAAATAAACTATTACAAAAGCACAGGAACATCCAATGGGAATTACCTTTGGATTCAAGTATAAGATTTTATCACAGACATTTTCAAATTCTCGTCCTTCTTCTGCAGGTTTCAGGTGCTGAGAGCTCATAAAGCTAGAGCTAGTTGATGAGTAGCAGCCAATCTATCTTGAACCATGTAACAGCAATCTGTCTTGAACCATGTAACAGC
This sequence comes from Potamilus streckersoni, assembly GCA_016746295.1. Lineage (NCBI taxonomy): Eukaryota > Metazoa > Mollusca > Bivalvia > Unionida > Unionidae > Potamilus > Potamilus streckersoni. The sequence continues at coordinate 281,817 of JAEAOA010002143.1, forward strand.
AATCTGTCTTGAACCATGTAACAGCAATCTGTCTTGAACCATGTAACAGCAATCTGTCTTGAACCATGTAACCAACTGGCTTTTTGGTGACATCCTAAATGGGCAGATCACTAAGCTTAATGAGTCTGAAATGGCTGGAACTCAGCAGCTTGGAAAGAAATAACAGGATACATGCTGCTAAGGGAAAAGACGACAGATTGTCACAAGACAAGGGCTCACAAATTTTTATTTTTGCTATCATGAAAGACTTGAAGGATTAAAAGTCGCAGGACATAAATGCATACTTTGAATTTTGTAATGTTGCAGATTTTTATATGAAAGATAAAACTTCATTAACTGCAACATCTTTGTTGAGATGTTAACAAAATCAACAAAATGTCAGCCACAGGATTTAAAAAAAACAATATTTTCAAGATATTTTGAATGTAAGTTAAACAAGAGTAAACATAGAAATAACAAAATAATCACATTGTAAAAACAATACTAATGCAAATGTTAATGAATGATTTTAATTTAAAGGTTATAATATCTTCTTTAAAGGGTTTCATTTGTTACAATATACTTGTTTACAAATGTCTTAAAATATGTTAACTGAAATAAAGTTAAACCTACGATTAAGTAACATGAATCAGTGACTTATTTACCCACAACACAAACTAAAAATTAGCTACACATTTAAAATTTTTCTGAATTAAAGTTCAAAGAATCCAAAATGACTTATCACAAGTACAAAAAAAATAGAATATTCATTATGAATTAAACAGTTTTGAAATTCCTTATATGGCACAGTGATGTAATCAAGAATCTCTTTGAATGAGTTCACAATTATCCAAAGTAGTCTATTAGTTCAAAAGTGAATAAGAACTGTGGTAATTTTAAATAAATAACTCTTATCAAATTATATCTGAACACAACTGTATATTCTGAACTCTAATGGATTCTTACAGGCTGACCTAACACTGGAATGAATTATTTGTTTATCAAATCCCTATTTATACACATTTTCACATAAACCTAAATGTGAATCATTCCTGAAAAATTCCAGTCCAACTGTATATATGACTGTTCCTTTAACTCATATGATATTTAAACTTCTGTTTACATTGTCTAAATTACAACTTACAATCACGCACAAAATTAAAGCACACACTATATATATATATATATATATATATATATATATATATATATATATATATATATATATATATATATATAATACTTCCCGAATTAAACAAATGAAAGATTTATACAATAAAATTTTGTATAATATATTTGTCAATTAAGCATATGATATAATAATTAAAACTACAGTGTTATTATAAGGTCTTAAACTTAGTAACAGAAAAATGTGAAAACAAAAAGTTTATTTAAGAGAAATAAATTATTTCTCTAGAATACAAAGTAACAAAGTATTGTGATTTAAATAAATTTCTAAATGTTCTCTCACATGTCTAAACGTATAGAATGTTCAAAATGAATTTCCATAAACTTGAATGTGCTGATATACCAATAGTTTTGAATATGCTAATGTGCCAACAGTATTGATGTATCACAATAATATAATACATAAACTATTTTAATAAATATGAAATCACAATAATCCCAAAGTAGTGTTTTAGTCCAAAAAGTCAATGAGCACTTTATACTTCAAATGAAGAATCTAAAATCAATGATTCCTCTCAAATTATATCTGAATACATCGAAGTCTTTGCTGATAGATTCCCAAACAATGATATGAAACATGAATAAATAATTGTTTACCTCATCCTACATATACTTATTTCACTTTACCTGAGACACAATATAGGATACTTTATATAGGATATTTTAAATGGGAAGTTAATTTTGTTTACTAAATCAGCTATATATACAAATACTTGACCTATGATGCAGTAGATTGTTTTGGAAACTAAGTCAGGTTTGAATCCAAGATAAGCTTTCTTGACTGAGCTTTTAAAGCTGGATTGTTAAGGTCAAGAAACAATGTGCCGACAGGGTTACCTTGATCTATTGCGCTTTAACCAATCATTCACCATACTAGTTAGTGTAGTCTGGCATGAATGTCCTTCACAAGAGTCTTATTATCATGAATGAAGTACATTAAAAGATTCCAGGTAGTTTTTAATATCATTACATCCATGTCTTTCCAATATCTTTGAAAATGATGTTAAACTTATATAGGTCTATATTTATGCATATTGGAAAGATCTCCATCTTTTGTATTAAAAGTTACATTTGCCAGTTTTTACTTGTTTGGAAAAATACCTGTGGAAATACTTAGATTGAAGATAATCCTAAGTGAAGGTGCAAGCAGTTGAGATGAGAGTTTTAGGAATTTAGCACTTATATTACCTAGACCTTTATTTTTGCTGTTCTGACATCAAGTTGGTCTAATTCATTTAAAATGAATTAAAGGCTTATTTAGATATTTTGAAACGCTCCTCTTTGCTAAGTTCTGAGCAAAATATGCTCATTGAATTCATAAATGGAAAATCTTTTTATGATCTGTGAGATTCACAAGTTTTTTATTTGTATTCACAAAGTAATCATTGAGTGCATTTGCAATCTGAAGATTTGTTTGCTGAATATCATGATTTTCATCATTAATACATGTAAACTGCAGACTATTGACAGATTCTCTTCTTGTGTCATTCTTTTCTTAGGTTTTTTTTAGTAAAATACTGTTATTTCAGTGGAATAGTAAATTCTCCTTGCCTTTTGAATCACCGACTTCAGTCTGTTTCTCCATAATCTGTAATTGTTGGTATATTTTAATTGATGAAATCTATCTCTTGTCTTAAAAATATTCACTATATTGCATGTAATCTAATTCAGTTGATTTTTTTGATTGATTCTCTTGAAATTAATAGGAGCATGAGTTTTCGGTGTCAGTAAACATAGCTATCCAGATGTTCATCAAAAGATTCAATTTAAGGAATATTTGTAAAATGAATCTTTTTATTATTCTAGACTTGTTATATTTGTGATGATAAGGTTTATTTTTTAAACTTTCTACCATACCCACACTGGCTGAATCAGAGACTTGAACCCAAACCAACAAAGGTGAGATAGCAGTGATCCGTAATGGTGAACACTTTAAACCACTAGAGGTCCCAAGTGAAAAGATGACACTGTATAATAGTTTGACAAATTATTATATATGAAATCACAAATGGTAGCGATTTCTTAAAAGTCATTCCATAACTGATGGTTGGTTAGTGGTAGGTTTAACAGCTCTTTTAACAAATTATTGGCAATATCATGCAGATGATATGAAATCTATCTGACAATTAAATACATCTGACTTTTAGTGACAATTTACATCAGATAAACTAGATTCAACTCTACATGCAAGTATGAACAACCCCAAAACATAAAGATTCTATAAAAATTCTCCTTTATTTGACAACTGATAAGTTATTGTGAAAGTACATATACTCCTTCAAAATATCACATCAATTTCACATAGAAAGGTTGCCCAATAGTCATGATACTGATGAATAATCATGATTTTACATATTTTAATTAAAGATTCATCTCCTTTTTTGTCTGTCATGCACACCATCATCAAGATCTCTCATTATCTTTGTGGGAATAATTGTCAGACTGTCAACACATTTCCAAAGTAGTCCTTGTGGGCATAATTATGTCAGATTGTCAACACATTTCCAAAGTAGTCCTTGTGGGCATAATTATGTCAGACTGTCAACACATTTCCAAAGTAGTCCTTGTGGGCATAATATTGTCAGACTGTCAACACATTTCCAAAGTAGTCCTTGTGGGCATAATTATGTCAGATAAAGAATGACAAAGTCAAACTGTACCTAACAAGTAAACAGCAAAAAGCGATTCAAACAGTCACCTTTGTTTTGACCACCTGTGTACATATTTACAAGAAATGTTAATTAATGAAAATCTTCAATTTATAATAAAAGGCATTTTGTTTAGACTCCCAGTAATTGTCATTTTTGATCCTGAAACTGGATAAAAACAATTTAACTGGAACTTTACATTTTAACAGATTTATCACAATAAAGTCCTGTACATTAATTAACCTGAAGACATGAGATTGGTCAAGCCAAGAAAAATAAATATATGTCATGCAATGTCATTATCTTGGCCATGCCATGTACACAAAATTATCCTTGTCAATTATCATGGTTCTCCCCTAGGTATGATAAAGGAGAGGTAGTCTGCCGTTGCACCCCAAGATGCTCGATTCAGCTGGAATATTGTGACCCATGTCACAATCACTGCTATCCATATCACTGACCCAATCATAGAACGGATAACGTCTGGAAAATGGAAAAACAAGGAATCAGAAAGCACTAATTCTACTTGTATTATAAGACAAAAAAAAAACATTTGTGATTTTGATATATCATTATTAAACATAATATAGATTTACTAAAGTGACATCCATAAATTAAGTAAGCACGGAGAGGTGGGAAGGGGTTAGACAAAATGCAGAGAAGGGGGGGCATTGTTAATAAATATTTACATTCTGCACCATCAGGAGGTCAAAAAACACGATCTACATCAGCTTGTTTTGAGTACTAATATTTTGTCTGTCGTGCGGCTATTACAAAAAGCCAGCAACCCAGCCAGTTTGCCTAATTTCCATCTTTCAAACTTTGATTGTCTCTGCTATTGTTGGGTGTGGATGGTGACAAACATGCCTATGTATATGGGTCTTTGTGTGCAAAAGTGTACATTGTGCAATGAGAGGAATCTAAATGGAATGATTTTTTTTGCATATATACATTATGGATGTCTCCAAAGCATGAAGACACAAAAGCACAGCAGTATATGCATACCCTATGCATGTTTAATATGCACACCAAAATACAAAATGCGCTGACTCAGCTGTCACATAATGTATCCAGCTGTCACATAATGTATCCAACTGTCACATAATGTATCCAGCTGTCACATAATGTATTCAACTGTCACATGATGTATCCAACTGTCACATAATGTATCCAACTGTCACATAATGTATCCAACTGTCACATGATGTATCCAACAACCTGAGTCATAATATCAAGTAATACTCCGAAGATTAAGACTTTGCTGTCACAAAATGCACCAGCAGATTAGGGTTATACTATTATACAATTCACCCAAAGAGGGTCATACTCTCACATAATGCAACCTGGGATGTTATCACATAGATCAGAGTAAAGCTATCACATGGTACACCTGTAGATCAGAGTAAAGCTATCACATAATATACCTGTAGATTATAATAAAGCTATCACATAGTACACATGTAGTTCAGAGTAAAGCTATCACATAATATACTTGTAGATCAGAGTAAAGCTATCACATAGTACACCTGTAAATCAGAGCAAAGCTATCACATAATACACCTGTAGATCATAGTAAAGATATCACACAGTACAACTGTAGATCAGAGAAAAGCTATCACTTAATATACCTGTAGATCATAGTAAAGTTATCACATAGTACACCTGTAGATAAGAGTAAAGCTATCACATAGTATACTTGTACATTAGAGTAAAGCTGGCACATAATACACCTGTAGATGACAGTAATGCTAGCACAAAATACACCTGTAATTGACAGTATAGCTGGCACAAAATACACCTGTAGATGACGGTAAAGCTGGCACAAAATACACCTGCAGATCAGAGTAAAGTTGGCACATAATACACCTGTAGATGACAGTAAAGCTGGCACAAAATACACCTGTAGATGACAGTATAGCTGGCACAAAATTCACCTGCAGATCAGAGTAAAGCTGGCACAAAATACACCTGCAGATCAGAGTAAAGCTGGCACATAATACACCTGCAGATCAGAGTAAAGCTGGCACATAATACACCTGCAGATCAGAGTAAAGCTGGCACATAATACACCTGTAGATGACAGTAATGCTAGCACAAAATACACCTGTAGTTGACAGTATAGCTGGCACAAAATACACCTGTAGATGACAGTAAAGCTGGCACATAATACACCTGTAGATGACAGTAAAGCTGGCACATAATACACCTGCAGATCAGAGTAAAGCTGGCACATAATACACCTGCAGATCAGAGTAAAGCTGGCACATAATACACCTGTAGATCAGAGTAAAGCTGGCACATAATACACCTGCAGATCAGAGTAAAGCTGGCACATAATACACCTGCAGATCAGAGTAAAGCTGGCACATAATACACCTGTAGATGACAGTAAAGCTGGCACAAAATACACCTGCAGATCAGAGTAAAGCTGGCACATAATACACCTGCAGATCAGAGTAATGATTTCACATAATGCATCTTCAGAGCAAGGTAATACCATCAAATAATTTACCTGCAGATCAGGGTAATACTGTCATATAAAACAGCCAGAAATCAGTGTTTATAGTGTTATACCAAAATGTATTCTGGCTTTAAATATGTTCAATGCAATGCAGTTTCCTATGACTGTGTTCTACTGTAATGTTGGTTGACTATAATTGTGTTCTACTGTAATGTTGGTTGACTATAATTGTGTTCTACTGTAATGTTGGTTGACTATAATTGTGTTCTACTGTAATGTTGGTTGACTATAATTGTGTTCTACTGTAATGTTGGTTGACTATAATTGTGTTCTACTGAAATGTTATTAATTCAAGTATACACCCTTAATTAATTTTTTTTTACTTACATGATCTGATTTGTGCCTGTTGTTCAAAATGGGGTTTCCTGAAAGCTTCCATGAAGAACCAAATGGAGTTGACAAACCATAAGAAAGGCAGGAGTGCAAACCCTCCTGCAAGAGAACACACCATACATTGTAACAACACATCTGTGTTCCAAAACTTTTACATTGTTCTAAAAAATGTCTTTTCGAACAAATAACATGTATGAAGAGACCAAGGGTTCCTCATTTTCTGACTGTTCTTTATGTCACATACTGTATCGGACATGCCAGATCTTGAACAAATAAAAACCATAATGTTGAGAAGAATGTCACTAATGCCAGCAACACATACAAAATTGTGATATTTCACAATTTGCTATTACAGACAAGACAAAAAGGTACATAAATTTGTCAAGTAATTCAAACACTGACTGAAAACAATTATATATATACTAAGTTAATTTACATCAAAATTCTTGCATACCATCACTAAGATTATGTAACTTTTGTCACTTACTGAAGACAACTGATCTTGTTCCTATTATTGTTTTGGAAGTTACTTCTGGATACTTAAAACTCACTGTGAGTTAGCTTGGTTTTAAATGAAGAATACTGGAACACATCCTAAAGTTGTTCTGAGCAAATGTGCAAGGATTTGTCTGCTAATTTAAAGACAATACAAAGTCAACTGTCCTTAGTATTAGCGTTAGTCTGTAACAAATATTCATTTTCTGTATTTTTATTCCCTTGTTCTGTTTGTCAACAACATTTTGTGTCACCAGTACATCCTTTACTAGCTCTTCACTGACTCCTCTTCAGCTGTTATTCATGGGACGTATTAGATATATTAGGGACACAGCCATATTGCATCATTAGAGACTGGTGACAAAGTAATACAATTACAGAATTAACTAAATCCTTACCATACTAATTAGATGAATCTAGCTTTACCCGATTTGCATCAAACTATATGGCAGAGTGATATAGGTAAATATCAAACTGAATATATTTCAAATTACATTTATTTATTTTTTTATTTTTAAATCCAAGATGTTGGAAGAATCACCGGACAAAACACAACCATGCACAGTTTAAAATCAACAGTTGTATCAGTGGCATAGAATAAAGGGAGTTTCAAATACATGACTCGATTCATATTCAAGTCACTGAAATACAGAATCCTATAAAAAAATTTAGGACCAAAGAAATTTAGTGAGATAAACAAATTCCAACCTTTTCTTTGCTTAGTTTACATTACTGCAGTGATTTAATAATTCTCAATTTCAAAATCTGGCAAATTAACTAGACTGATTCATCTGTTTGACTTGTTGATAGCTCCCATCCTTAACTATGGGGCAAAGGACTGGTAGTTTTACAATGCCAATGATATTAAAAAAGTTCATTTGTCATTTTATTAATATATTCTCGGTCCAAATGAATTCATATATCATGAATTAAGAATAATTAATATGCTATGTTTAAGATATAAATGTATTTCAAAATATTGGCAAAGGATTCCAAAAATGCCAGAAGACAGATAATAATCTTAATAATTTACAGTTAAAATGGGGGTGGTGGATTTTATTGCTTGGCTAACAATGTTAAGATGCTTCTATTTAAATTTGGATTTGGCAATGTTTGGTGTACTCAGGGCATAACTGATGAAAATACATTTCTTAGATTGTTCCGAGATGTGAAGATAATTTTAGGCAAAATCTGAGAAGAATTCACTTGTAGAAGACATCTAGAATTGTTAAAAGATAGTGATTTTTTTTTAACTAATCACAATGCTAAGAGTACGCAAATTGCCAATGATAGGTGGCACATGAAGACATGAAAATATTTGTTATGAAGAAAGAATGTGTCAAATTTGTAATGCTGATATATAAAAAAAATAATTCCATTTTATTACTGCTTGTCCTATGGAGAAGAAAATATTTACTCATCTTTGTATATAAAAATCAAACTTTCGAAATATTTAGGACTTTTATACAAATTGGTTTTAGTAAAATTCAGATCACTAATTTAGGAATGTTTACAATAAAAGCCTTAAAGATTAGAGAAACTGTATGTGATGGACTCCTGCAACATAAGACTATATCAATATCACAAAATTTATTCCATGCAGGTTTTGGGGTTCTCCTTATGCTAGTTTGTGTGATTACTGTATAATATATATATTTGTATTTCACCCAATTGGAAAAAATGCAATAATGATTACTTTCAAGTATAACACTTCCCACAGAAACGATGTTCTTTTGTTACACACTAAAACATCTTTTTGTACTAGATGATGTATGGATATGTATCATGGACAAATGGCCTGAATTACAATGTGCCTACAAGTTATTGTTTTAGATTATGTTTGATTAGAAGAAGTAAAATGTTTTCAAAGCCTAGACTCCACATAATTTGATTTTTATAAACTCTTGGGTCTATGACAAAATGACCAGGTATGTGGAAGCAACTTAAACTATGGAAGTAATTATAAATACTTTATGAAAAACACCTAAACAATCAGTCTACATCTATTAGTCTACATATATCAGCTTACATCCTATAGTCTACACAAATTTTCCTATATACAAACCAAGGTAATACTTCCTGCAAAGGTCTAATTTATCTTCATTCTTCACTCTTCTGAGGTCCATTTTTAATCTGAAAGGACACAAAAAAGAGAGTTCAATTTCAGAAGGAAAATAAGTAAAAACATCAAATAAGGCTAACATAAGTGATAATATTCATGCCATATATAATTGCTTATGAGTTGAGTTAAACTGTAAACCAAACAGACCCTGATCTTCTGTCACATAATGTACTGGCAGATAAGGGTATGAGTGGTTTGTTTTACTGATTACTTCTAACAAACTGTGTAGCCCCAGATCAGCCAGTCATTATGCAATAGCAGATCTTGGTCAGTGCAGTTTGCAGATTGAATGTACCAGGCAAGTACTAACTTTCTTGTCTATCATCAGTCAGATATATCATGGAGGTATCAAGAAATTGGAAGATTTATTGATTTTATTCTTAGCTCCCTATTGTTGACATCATCATGACAAAAAATCATCTCAGTTGCTCTTGCTCTCTAACTTCAAAAGGAATTTGGTGAATGTTATGTACATCTTTGTGTTATAATTATCATGATTATACTCTGTAAGGATCATTTAATAAATAACATTTATAAACATGAATTTTCTTTATGATTGTGTAAACTTTCTTGTTTGTACCATTAAAAAAATGACAGATTCTATATACAACCAGTAACCAATATCTCCCTCCCTCCCTCTGTCTGTGTGTCTCTCTCTCTGTGTCTTTCTCTCTGAATATTAAACAATGTTTGTTCGTGGAATAGAGGCTATGTGGCGATGGACCTGGGTTCGAAACTTGGTAGAGTACGAATTTAATTTCTCTAACCTGTATTACAGTATTTTTTGTATATATATATATATATATATATATATATATATATATATATATATATATATATATATATATATATATATATATATATATATATATATATATAAAGTGTGATTCTGCTATAGCAGTGATTGGGTCCACATAAACTTTGTCATAGATCATGCCATATTATAACCAACAAAAACAGTGGAAGAAAATGGTGCATGTACCCAAAAATATGGCAAAGATGAGTGGGAAAAAATAAAAGTGGATGCAAAAATTACATGCTTTCAAATAAATGAAGACAAAATTTGTCTGAAATACTTTGTAGTACATTAACTACTCTGTGTGTGTGTGTGTGTGTGTGTGTATAAATGTATATAAATGTGTGTGAGTATATATATATATATATATATATATATATATATATATATATATATATGTATGTGTATCTGTGTGTGTGTGTTTGTGTGTGTGTGTGAACAAATCTGAGTATAAATTAAATGTTAAAAATTAATTTACTGGCCACATCCTATTAGAAAACTCAAATAATGCTCATAAAAAATGGTAGTGCCTCGTTTGATCAATATTTCACTGTCAACAAATTTGTGTCACTAAACAATTCACTATGATCTTGTCACCAGTAGCACATGTTAACATGTTACATGTATATATACACTCAAACTGACCTCAACTTTGGTTAGCTGCAGACTTTTTTTGAGGCAACCTGGGGATGAGTCTATTCTTAGGGTAATGAAAACATGTGAACAAATTAAAAAGTAACTTGATGGCCAGATATTTATGCTTTCAAAAGATTGAAAATTTTAATTGCATTTATGCTATCAATGGTAGTGATCATAAACATAAGCATTTTTTCTGCAAAAAAAAAATACTCTCATGGTAAATATTTCCCAGTCACTTTGATAAATGCAACAATCAATCTGATTCCATTGCATTCATTTAAGTTTGCTACTGACTTCCTTTGAGGAAAGACGCTTTATATTTATTGAAGATTGTAGCCAGAACTGCTTTAATAAAGAGTGCATGTGTTATTGCAGTCATGGCTAAAATAAGTTGGGAGGACCGAACAAATACCTAATTTTTTATTTTGGTGGCAATATCAAATATATTTGTAAAACACTGAGACTAAATTTTTTTTCAATTGCTAAGTATTTATACAAAACAATCAATGCTTGTTTTCTTTAGAGATTCAGTAAATCTTTTTTTGGGAGGTACATTAAAAAGCATAAAAACAGCCATTGTTTAGTCATGTGATGTTATTTTTCTTGCCTTCAAAGGTTGGTCAATTGTAGCTAGTCTGGTAGCATGATAGTTCAAGTATTATCACAGCATATGGTATTCATGTCAGATATCGGTATAAGTGTATTATGATATAATAATGCAGCACTATCAAGATGGCTTGTCAAAGGATTTTTTTATGTAAGAATACATTGATTACAGTGTATTGTATATCCAAGTTTGCAGCTTCCTTTCATGGGACATTTAAATTTCTCCACTCCAAACTCAAGATTGTATAGACAAGTTTAAACAGTCAACAATGTTGTCATAAAAAATAGCCAGATGGTATATTTTGTCACCAGTAAGGAAACAAAATTTTGATATGCAACACTAGCAAAGCCCAGTGCAACCCCTGAATAAACTTTTTATACCTTATTTTTCATACTTTTAAGAGAAAAAGTATTTTTCTGTGTATGACAAAATTACATGCTTATGAAATTACAGACACCATGACACTATCATCAAGTATTAAAATTCATACAGTTCTCTTCCCCAAAATGAGTTAACTTTTTACGGTTTTTTTTCATTCTTTAAAGAAGAAATTGATTTTTCAAAAACAAGCAAAATACATGCATATAAAATTTTGTGTATATATATATATATATATATATATATATATATATATATATATATATGTATATATATATACACACAGTATATATATATATATATATATATATATATATATATATATATATATATATATATATATATATATATGTGCATACATATATATATATATATATATATATATATGTATGCATATATATATATATATATATATATATATATATATATATATATATATATATATATATATATATATATATATATATAAGTTTTGTCCCCAGGATGCAATTTTCTTATCTACACATTATAAAATAATAACTCTATATGCCTTTTTTGAAATGGAGTGAATTTGGAATTTGTCTCCTAATTGCCACTCATTCATTATGGTGTGCGATGTAGATCCAACATAATTTTTTTTGTAATTTATATGGCACAAACACCATAAAAAATATTACACATTTTCATTATTACTTGGTATGACTTTGTCAGGCTTTGTATGCCTTACTGTCTTATAAAACATCAAAAGGTTTGTGTTGAGCATGTTGGGCTTTTATATAAATTAAGTCAGACTTTGTTTGTTTGTTTTGATTGTTCGCCATATTAGTTCAAATAATGCCTACTTCCGTTCTCAGCCTCGTTTGTTTGTGTATAATATAAGGATGTTATGGCCTTAATTGGAAACGTAAGCAGATTGTAGAAAAAAAATATGGTGCGGTTTGAGTCAGAAATTTTGCACATTAAAAGTACATACGGTTTACCAGTGACTCTGAAATACCACCGAAAAGCAATTATTTTCTCAACAAAAACTGTATTCCGCAATTTATGCAAGTATCCATTCTCCATCTTCTTGTGCTATGTCATTTAACAACTAAGACGATAGCGTAAAATATCCATAGATAGTCTCACATTATCTGTCATGGTGGACATGGTGAGGCTATCGTAACTATACCAATTTATGTTACAGTGTAATGGCTTAATAAATTCAAAATAAGCCAAACTTCTTTGACAAAATGATTATACTTATTTAGTAGATTTCTAAACTATTTGTGTTTCTGACTTTGGGTGTGTGTGTCTTCATTACATGATATGGGATCAGTTCGTAGCCTCAACCACAACAAACCAAGTTGAGGCTACGACATCGTAGCTATTTTTAGTAGGAGCGTGTTATAGATGTTATATCCCGTTGCTTAATAGTCAAGTGTGACGGTGTCAACGTATTTATATATAGATATAGAATAATACATATTAACCTAATACTACAATTTAGGTCCTCAGCCATGATAATTATATTTTTTAGTGTGTTTCTCGACGCCCAAACATAAAATCTTACATTGTTAGTATATGACTAATATCAACACCACCTATGTCCCCTTCAGCACCTTACATTATCAATCTCTCCCTCTAAGGCCCAGGTTCCTGTGTTTTTCTTTTTAAATTATATATTTGGTCGTTTGTACATACAGTGCTCAAATGAACTAAAAGAACTAATTAATATACATTACAATTTGATATTTATGTCATTTCAACTTCCTCTTGTCAGGTACTTAAAGGCCAACAACTCTTGCTTTAGAACAGGAAAAACTGGTTCTACTAAACACCGCAAAGGCGCACAAGAGTAAGGACTAAATCGAACCATATTAAATTTGGATTAAGCTTATTCGGACTGTATTAAGGACAGATTCAGTCAACGTGAAATATTAAGCTTCGCCTCAGACTGATGCCTAAATGTCACACTTTATCTAGCGAAAAAAGTTTTTTTACCATTTTATTTGCATGTACGTGCTAAAAAATTAATCAGGTAAAAGTCCATGTATTATCAAGCAGTCGATTGTGAACTGAGTAAAAATATAATAATCATCCTTGAAATTTCGCGAATGCTCATTATTGAGTATGAATATATTAACAGACAAAACAGCTTATTTAAAAGCATGTAGTATGTAACCGTGAGAAGAAATTACAGTACTATATGTTAAACAGACTAAAATGTTTTCTTTTTTGTTTTTTATTCTGATTTTATCGGAGAAAAAATTTCGAAAGCGTTAGAATTTTTGGGTTATTCGTAAGCAAACTATTGTCGTCTCACTGTGGTAATTGCATTTCGTAAAGGCTCACGCTCCGCGTCTGCGATTGTGCTTTGCCTGAATGTTCATTTATAATCCCGCGTCCTTTACGACGATGGGCCCTGGTAAACACCGGTAAGATACACAGGTCCATTGAATTCATACGGGATGGAATAAGACGTTCCAGCCCCCACGAGTCTCCCAACTATAGGCAAAACAGTGTGATGATAGCACTGCATGACTGAGCGGAAGTCTTCCTCGATGAAGTCAACAGCCAGGATGAAAGGGCTCGAAAATGAACTCAACGACCACGCGCTCATGATCAGGACGTGTTACATTATATCGGTAGATTTTCGGCTGTGGTCATCCAGTCCGGAAATGGATGGGCTTCGCCAGGCTGTATCTTGCCCTTGACACACCACATGAAGACAACTAACAATTCTTCTATACTGGATCTCCGCTGCACACCAGGACAAAGGTGACAAGTATGCTACTGGTGCCCCCACTACATAAAGATCCGTGGGAGATACATCATTATCGGTACATGGAAAATTAGAAGACTGAGGGCTGCGAGAAAGTTGAAAGAACTTTAAAATGAATTGGAGAGGTACAGCTGGGACATTATTGGTCTCTGCGAAGTGCGCTGGAAAACTTTTGGCGAAAAAACAACAGATGAATGGCATAAGCTCTACTTCAGCGGAAGAGGGAACAAACACAATTTATGGCGTTGGATTTCTTGTCCACAACGGCATTGTGAACAGCATTATGGGTTGCTACCTAGTCTTAAGCAGTTTCAACTTCTATCCGCATGAGGTCGACTCCCTTCAACATCACAATCATAAAGGCACTGCACCAACATCTATGATGACAATGAACTAGAGAAATTTTATAACCAAGTGCAAGATGTGAACGACAACTCACCCAAGAAGGACATTCTGTTTGTACAAGGAGACTGGAATGCAAAAGTGGGAGTTGATTTACAGACAAATTGTCAAAACAAATGTCGACTCTTCTGGAATGCACAAACAAATGAAAGAGATTTCAGTATCTTTGAGTTGGTCGCCTACAACAAGCTTGTGCTAACCAACACGTTCGGCCTTCACAAAGCATCAAGATGTACCTGGCACAGTTTAGATGGACAACATCACAACCAGATTGACTACATCTTGGTGGGGGGAAAAAAAACGATTCTGCACAGGACTGAATAGCGCCAGAACACGAAGTTTTCCAGGAGCAGATATTGGAAGTAACCATGATTTATTATTGACAGCATTTCGCTTCCAGCTGAAAATGATTAAGAAGCCTAACCAACCAAGAATCAGATTTGAACTTAAAAAAACTGAAAGATCCAAAAGTTACAGAAGTCTTCCAAGCAATGATAGGTGGTAAATTTGCACCGTTGATAACCCTGGCCAGCTAAGACACCGACCTAGAATCCTCAAAAACCACATTCAATACAGCTGTAACTAGCACATCTAGCGAAATCATGGCAAATACCGTTGAACAATCAAACTTTGGGTCACAACAGATGTCCCTGAACTATGTGACAAAAGAAGAGAACTGAAAAAGGGAAAAAGAGATCTTGAAAGAGCTAGAAAATACGGAGAGATAATAAATATGACCAGGAAATAGACGAAAAAGGCAAAAGAAAACAACTCCTGGATACAAAGACAATGCTGAAAGATCGAAGATAGTCTTGGTATAAATAATAGCAAAATAGCACACCAACTGCAGAAAGATCTCACAACCAATAAACAAGTCAAAACTACCACTATCTTCTTGGCAATAAAATACGTAGAACAAAATAAAAGATGTATGTTGGCACTTGTGAAGGATATATACTAATCAACCTTAGTAAATAATAACTTGAAGTTGGATAGCTTTGGAAATTAAATTATTTATCATTGTATTTCTGTCTCCAATTAAGAGACCCCATTTAAGTATTCGGGTTTTTTTTCTTCAAAATTTTCATCAAAAATAGTTGGCTGATTTCAATTTTAGGACTAATGACTGAAACTTTTCAATTGCTTAACCAGCTAAAAACTAGTAGAATGTGCTTCAATCAAATGCCGCATTCATACCTGTCGCACGTGTATTTGATGTACATTTTAAATGCACATATAATCCAGTAAGTTGAGTAGGCAGTGTCATGCATGACCAAACGTAATTGCCGTATAACGATATACTTTGAAATATATCGGCCAATGAACATTGTTAGAACTGAATAGAGGTATGAACAATATTGTTTGTTACAGATTTGAATTGATATATGTACAATAGTGCTAGTTACAAGCTTTTTCCAATGTTAAAATAATATAGAAAAAATATAACTACAAAACTATAGGACTAAAACTCCAGTGAAAGAATCGTGCTGAACTAAAAAGCTGGCGTACTGCATAGAGCTTACAGATTTTTAGAAAAATATTACAAAACAAGAAGAGATGAAACAACAGAAGGCTCGTTCCAAGAATGCGCTTATAAAGAAGGCACCCAAGAAATAGATCTATCATGAATTTCCTTGGAAAGAAGTCTTTCAGTGGTATGAATAATGAACGCTATTAAATGGGCAAACAAAGACTGTACTAAATTAACTGACGGTCTCAAAAGAAAGGGAACAACAGGCTATATTTTAAGACCATTGGGAAACCAACCGATAATCCCGTGCGGAGAAATGGATATTGGATGGGAAACAGCAGTGATAAAAGAACCATCACTAATATTACGAAAAATTAAAATACAAACAACAAAAGACTGGAGAACTATACCATTCAGACTTGCCGCTAGAAATACCCATGCAGACAACAAAAGTAAAAAAGTCACAAATGCTAGAAAGGGCACGTATCCGTGTATTCCAACAAAACACGGAAGAAGGGTTATGGAAATAGAAATGGCAGAACTGAAGAATATGAATCCAGTCTCCTTTTTACAATGGTTTACAGTAAAATCCTGGTATAGAAATGCATATACCATCGAAAATGCAGGATTTGCGGAATGACAGGAAGCATGAAAGAAGAACAAACTTATGTCACAGAAATGTCGATTTTCCCCATCCAAAAAGGAACACAAAGAAAAACAATGGCAACCAAAACAGCTATTTAACTAAACAAAATATAACAATAACAACGACAACAGCAATAAAGCAAAAACAACAGACTCCAAAAACTGAAGAGAAGTCATTAGAGCAAAATCGGAAGAAACAACAACACCATTTACAACAATAGCAACAAGAAACTCAAGGAAAAGAACAAATAAACGAATCTAACCAAATTAAAGAAGGTCAAAAACTACAGCAACAACAGAGAGAGAGAGAGAGAGAGAGAGAGAGAGAGAGAGAGAGAGAGAACCCGAAGATGAAAGAAAAACAAAACTTAGGGAGAGATCGGAGAACGAAGACATTGGAGAAAAGAAAATGGTCAGTGTAATGTAATAAAATCAATAAAATTTCCAAAAAATATACTGAATGTCATAATAACTTTTTTCTGGGATACGAATTTCATTAGCTCGATAACAGAAGCTCTCTCTCTCTCTCTCTCTCTCTCTCTCTCTCTCTCTCTCTCTCTCTCTCTCTCTCTCTCTCTCTCTCTCTCTCTCTCTCTCATAATGGTATTCCCACAGCTCAGCAAACTGAATATCAGATGATTCATACTTTGGATAGAATTAAATGATATATTAGGTATTTGACTATATTAATATATCATGCCGTATCTGTATGTTTTGCGAATGATATATTAGGTATTTGACTATATTAATATATCATGCCGTATCTGTATGTTTTGCGAATGGTACATGTTGAAATCACTAAAGTTTCTTTTTTTATAATGTCGGTAATAAGCTCCCTATAACTAATATTAAATTTTTGTTTTCCATCAAGGCGTTAAATAAATCATATTTTACCTGTCTTTTATTATCTTGTATTTAAACTCCAAAAATTATCTCCTGGAAATATTATAAGAAACGTTTATCAATCTTTTCATTTGTTCTTTTTGCATTTCTATATCATGTATGTTTTTTTCTTCAACATTCTCGATTCTTTTGAGAGCCCACTTCACAAATTTCTTTTTTTTTTTCTTCTGTTTTTGTCAAATCTAATACAATATGACATACCTAAATTAGATATTCCCATCACTTTCATAGAACTAAGCATTCCTACGAACCGATACCAGAGAGTCTCCTAATTTTTTTTCGGCCCATATTTTTTATATGGTAAATCTTATATTAAAACTTATTTGCTTTATTCTCACAAACTAGAAGTCATTTCACAGAAAAAGAAATAGAACACTTGATTGTCGGCTCAAATGACAAAACTGCGATTTGTAAATGTTTAAAGTGGTAATTAAATGGAGCGATACAGATTGTTTGTACACTTTACTTTTAAAAAATGTCACTGATTATTTAACAAAAATAGGGTTGGCGTCAACGTGCAAGACAGTCATTTGGAAACACTCTTGTTGGTGACGAAGGAATTACATCGGCTGATAATGTTTTAGTATTAGAAGCAAGAACAAAACATGCAACAGTTGCCATTTCGGAAAATGCATCCAGCCATAATTAGAAAAACGAATATTACCAATTCGAAAAATCATGTTAACTTTCCTGCGGTGGCAAAGATTGTGGAAATCCACTTGACAAATAATAATGCAGAGTCTGCCAATAATATCATGAAGATTAGAAGCAAAACGACGTATCAGATCTTATGGACGTACGACAATGAATTGTCAGTTCCCAGTATAAAGGTGGCGCTCACCAGTTATTTTGTACTTTTGAGAGAGTGATGTATGTAAGGTGAAGTTGTTTGCCTTTTATTTTCACAAATTATATTTACATTACAATATGTTTGATTTTTTAATATTTCCATCACTTTTATTCTCATCAATTTAATAATAATAATAATAATAATAATAATAATAATAATAATAATAATAATAATAATAATAATAATTGCGAAAAATTAATAGATAATGGTAAGTATTATTATTATTATTATTATTATTATTATTATTATTATTATTATTATTATTATTATTATTATTATTATTGATTTTCTAGTTCGTGGTATTGTAAAATGGCTTGCGAATGACTGTTATTTGCTTTCAAAGACATTTTGTTTATAATCAAGAAAAGGTTATAGTGAGAGAGCGATAATGATCATTCGTTCGTAGAAAGGGAATATTTCATGTCTAAACATTTGGAGCAGGAATTATCATAGGCATAATAAATTAATGTGGCGTTGATGAATACGTTGCTATTGACGAAGATTAAAAAAAGATGACTATGATATGTTGGTGGTGATGATGATGACGACGACGATGATGATGAACAAGACTACGACGACGACGATGATGATCATCATCGACGACTTCATTTTACATTATATTCATTACCAAACGACTGGTTATGCTTCATGTACTTCTCCTGTGCTATCAATAGTCCTACCGTCAATACGTCCCTTTATTCCATAATTGTTTCCACCACAAATAGATCTATTCCTTTTATACAAAATGTAAACTTTCTGAATCAAGTGCCTCTTTATTCTGTGACCAATATTAATATTACTGAGTGTCTGATTGATTTCTAATTCATTCACTTTTTGTTGCAGCACTTTCACACACATGTAAACTATTATTTCTGGTGCACTTGACATGAAAATATTCGTTTTGGTATATGAACTAAAGAGACCCACTAAGATCTGTTTGACTAAAATTATATTTGAGAACAAGGATATGGATTGGAGGATTGCTTGTTAGCATTGAAGGATTGGTGACATATTAGAAGATATTCTTTTCTAAAAAATGTTGTGGCCCTGAGTTTGTTTCGACGTTGCGATACTTGACGGATCGCCAATTCACTCCGCAATGTCCTCCATTGCCGACTTAGTAAGGATGTGCACAGCATCACCAAAGAGTTCTCTTCGAAGTTTTGCAATCTGATTGGCTGTCTTGTTTGCGACGTCGTAGAACATGTCCCTGACCCCCTCTTCGGCTGCCAGGTGAAGTCGGATATTGTGTCGCAAAGATTGCATGTTGTCTTGATTGGTTTTCTTGTAGTGTTTCTGCAGACTTACAATTTTATGGTTAAGTATAACGATCTGCACGCATACCATCAGGAAATACAACTCCTTCTTCAAAAGTCTTAATCTCTTGTAAAACGATGTACTGGAATGCATCTTGTATCGCTGAGGGATCGTGACAAGTTTAAGAGCTAGCACTGCATGCCATTCTTTTTATAGTAGGGGGTGGAGGACTTTTTTAATTAGTCGTGTCGATTACGGTCATGATAGTGACATTGAGAAACTCTACGGAGAAGAGATACGCTTGATTTGCCATTAAGCTCACTAACTACAAACAATAATTGGTTGTGCAAATAAAGTACTTTATATCACATTTAGATAACACTCAATTAAACACTATCAGTCACTATTTTTCTGAACAAAACAATGCGTGGAGACGAAAATCGTAGAGAAATAAATTTCGACAGGTGAACGTGAAAATAGAGAACGGAAATTTTGAGTAGCATACTACGGAAGCCGCTTCTGTTGCTGCTAAAGATGTTGATAATAACAATTCTTTAAATATTTCTTTCTTTCTGTTATTGATTAGGATTATAATTATTCGCATTGTCTGCATATTTCTTTGATGGTCCTAACATTTGTTATCGTGTTCATGAACATAAGCAAAATGACAACGATGATAAAAGCAATGAATGTGATCATAGATTTCACATAAGTTCAATTTTCATATATCATCAGTTTAATAGGAATGATACAAATAGCATCACAATAAATATACAATAATTTAGCTGCTGCTAATACTGTCCAATATAATAATGAAATAATGATAACGATGAAGTGATTACCGATTAAATTATTCCCTCTTGGCCTAGGGCCAATGATCGACATGTTGCTCCTACTATCACTGCTCTTACCGCTAGCATCTTCAAGAAAGAGAGATGTAGGAAATTTCCACATTTTTTTTATGCCTATCTAACACCCACATCAATAGTAAATGAAACTTATCTTCTGTTGTTTTTTTTGTATGTGTTGCGCTTGAAGGAAACACGAGACATCACAACATTCCTGAGAAATTGCGAGTTTAGCAGTAGTATAAGCCACGTGTTTTAGAAAGTTTAATTGTGAGAGCATGATGATGATGATGACGACGACGACAATGATGATGATGAAGAGTTTATTAAACACGACAAATTTCAAGTCTTTCTTATGTATTACTAATAGTCATGTTGTCCATACCAGATATTTAGATAAAATTCAAATCAAGAATCGCAGCCATTCTTTGTTTCAATATCATAAGAAATGAGAACAATATTCGAAGGGAAACAAAACATCCTGAAGGAAAATGGTAAAATATAAGATATTCCGCAGCGCAGCGGCCCAATCTGCTAAGGTGGCGCTCAACAGTTATTATGTACTTTTGAGAGAGTGGTGTATGTAAGGTAAAGTTGTTTGCATTTTAAACATGCACAGTGGCAAGAATGTTGGCATACCTATATACTACTTTCATGTAATGACTGGCTGAAATTTCTTTAGATATTGTACTTTTGGAAATTTTAAATGATCTTAGGACACTGCTAACTAAAATGACTGCTCCTTTGTGCTCCAAAAATCAACCTATATTTGTCTAAAGTACACTATTCTTGGCAGCTATGAAAATATGGAAAATGAATTTTGCCAAACTAGATAATACCAGCTACTAAAAGTGCAATGACTGAATTACCAAATACATAAAATGTAAAAAAAAGTTATCGGCTCTATTTTTTACAATTTATCTCTGAAGTTCGAGAAGTAAAAATGAGCAAGTAGAGCTAGCACTTTTTTGAAAGATGCACATCTGAAGCAAGGCCAAGCTGTATATTCTCTAACCCATATTACACCCATCAATCATACATCTAAATAAAGGGAATTAAAGGTTCTTTGAACAATACCTAAGATATACAAAGTCTCTTTTAAATAGCCAGTATAACTAGTGAGGAAACCCGGGGAAACTCTTTTTCTTTAAAATATTAACCCATGCTAAATACGAAACTGTACAGCGCCACCAGAGATGCTAAAAGATCATTAAGGTGGCCAACATTCTCTCCACTGTGCATGTTTAAAATGCAAACAACTTCACCTTACATACATCACTCTCTCAAAAGTACATAATAACTGGCAAGCGCCACCTAAATGGAAGAGGCAATTTTAAGCTGGCATCCGATTGTATACACCACAGAGTTTTTATTGATGTGTGATTTAGGGAGACCCGTCTCATGTATAGCACCGGAAGTTATGAAGTAACGCAGCCGGGCGCAGGAGGACAAGATGGCTGAATATTTAGCCTCCATTTTCGGAACAGAAAAGGACAAGTATTTAAATAATTTTCTGTCACCTTCTTATTTCCATGCTCAGTTTGGTGCCTTTAAATGCATTATTTGACAGCTATACAGCTAAAACAAATTAAAGAATCAAATCAGTGACGTACATTAGCAGACACAAAGAACAACGGTTTGTCAAGACTAATTTTACGAAACATGCTGGAAGTTAACACTTATAACCACGAATAAAATACAAATTGCTTACTGAGAAACTTAAATACGGCTGATTGACACTCAATTACGATGGGCAGTGTCTATTTTACTAGTATTTCTTGAAATTTATAATTTATTTTGCAAATATATACTGTAAATCGATAACTTACCCCCACCCCTACGTTTATTATAATGCGTGACAGGTCATGTGTGCACATTTGCTCATTTTAAATTAAATATAAATTGTTGTTTTAAAATCTTAACACTAATGTTCTTTAAGCAAAGCCTATTAAATTCTGGTTAGTGTTTGCTCTGCGCCTTAACTATCCAAAAACTTTTAGACGAAAATTATTGCTTTAGACCTTTACAGTGGTGGCATTGTATTAAACTGGGTCAAGAAAAGAGCACATTGTATGGAATCATCTTTGTATAGTTTAGTAGGAATTTGTTTATCAATGTACATAGCATTAATTGTGACATCACAGTGTGTGACATTCACTCCAGATTTTACCTTTAGGTTGATTTTGTGCAAAAATGTATACATACTTTAACATTGATTTTGTTGTATGTACTTCATGTGTCCAAATGAAGTTTACAGTTGCAATTTGAAGGTATTTTGAACTCTAAAAATTGACACCCATTACTGGTCGGTGTTGAATGCCTACATGACCATGTGAATTTTATAGGTCTTGTTGGCACACTTATTACTCTGAAATATTAACTGTTGTTCTAAAAGTGAATACTAATTATGGTTTATCCAAAGTGCATGATGTCTTGCAACAAACCTAAAGTGCCAAAATATATTATTGATCCACCAATGTGTAGATACCTTACTATATCGGAAGATTGGCTAGTGAAGATGCAATCAGGGATGAATCAGTTAATGTACCAGGTGTATTCTTTGCTTAGTTTTCTAAAGGATGTTGCTTTCTCAATTTGTCATGAATGTTGTCTCAGTTCATAAGTGTATTTTACAAGTGTTAACCTTTGGCTGGGTCACATTTATGATTTGTCTGCCCATCTGTTGCATGTAGATTATATCATTGTCATCATGAACAACCATTAATTACAGTGTGGTTGTTATTCCCACATGAGTCTGGAATTCTAAAATTTGACAGTTGCATTTTCAGCTCTTAAAATGTTTAGGAAATATTGAAAAAATTACTAAAAAGTCTTGAAATTTTTTTTAAAAAAATTTATTACATTTATGTTAATCAGAAACCAGAGATCTTTTGTGTTTGGGATAAGTTTTTTTTAAATCTTTAAGAGCTTTAAAGAAGATCTAGAAAATTTTTTAATTCTTGGTCTGAAATCTTTTATTTAAAATTTGTAGCAGGAACCAGGTAATAGTGAAAAGCACAATGTCGTAAAAAAAATTATAATAAAACAGTCTAGTGCTTGTTTATGATTGGCTTCAGACTTTAAGCTTGGAAGCATATGCAATTATTTTTATTATCATGTTGGCTTTAATGGACAGAATAGCTGTTTTGAGTCAGTTAGAGAGACTTATCAGATGACATGTAATGGGAACATATCTTTCATATGTTCCTATCCATGAAGGTTATTGGATATTTTTCTTGGTTTCAACACTTGCCTATATTCTAACATTTTATTTATATTCTTTTCTAGGGTCAACTGTTCCTTTTATTTTAAAATTGGTGCCTGTCGTCATGGAGAGAGATGTTCAAGATTGCACAACAAGCCAACATTTAGTCAGGTAAATATCAGTCCTAGTAACACTTGAGCTTGGTTCTTATCTACACAGAATTGATATTGATTCATGGATGTTAGCTGTATTTGTCCCATACAAAAGCTTATGGAATGAACTTTCGTCTGTACTCTGTCATTCATTCGTCCATTAAGCATAATCTTGTTTTAAGTACTTCTAAGCTGATTGGAGAATTGCCAAGACACATTCATACATGACAACCATTACGCTTTTGGTGTAATCATTACGGTTTTCTTTTCAATAAATTATACCTTATACTTAAATGTATTTGGATTACGCGTTTTCTGTATGTATATCCCCCTCCAAAATATATTAATAATTTGTTTTCTCATTTTTATTAACATCCCTTTAATCCCGCAGACCATTGTTTAGAAAAGATGGCTTCTATATAACTATGACACAAGAGTATGAATGTCTGCAGACTTGCATGCACTTTCCCTACAGTATTATGTTCTATTTATAGCAGAATCCCTATTTCCAAGAAAAATGCTGGTTTCTAGTTTAAAAATTTTACCTCGGTTTATATTTATAGCAGCTCTATGTCTTAGGAGAGAACAGACTGGTTTTCTCATTTTTAATCTTTGCTTGCAAATTCTTTGTTCAAATTCATATCTGCTGCAGAACCAATCATTATTTATTTGGCGATAAAAGTCGAGTCAGATTTATTCTAGTTGATGCGTGTGTTGAGCAAAAATGTTTTTCAAATAATTTCATAGATGGATTAGAAAAAGATGCAAAACAAATTCAGAGATGAATACATGAATTACATACTATTGCATATTATTTTAGGGCAGCTTACCATCCAGTGCAGGCTGTATGGAAAGGATTTTAATATTGGTCATGGTGGTAAAACAGATCTCGAATGAACTCGTTTTATTAACTCCAGTACTAAAGTAACTTTTTTTTTACTGCAGATCTCAATTGTGGACACATTATATATATGCAGAACTGTAATTTACCGAGTTCTTAATAGAATACTTACTACCCCTAGTGGTAAAAGACTGTTGGTCCATTGTTAAAAACGTTTCCTGAATCCAAAATTGCAGAAAATGAGTTGCATTCTATATTTTGAAAAATGTCTCCAACAGTGTACATATCAGGTTGTCCCTATCATTTGATGCACCTTGTTTCCAAAAAGGCTGCTAATAAATTGCAAGGAGAATTCCTGTAGTGTCAAGTTGGCATTGTACCAGACAATGTACTTTCTGTGGACAGAGTTGATGTGCAATGGCACCTTATTCCCCAGCTAAAAGACCCAATAACTGGAAGATATAAATTTTCTCTCTGTCAGGTTATGAAAGGAATATTGGTTCTTTACCATTCTAATGCAGACTGAGAGATTCTTCAGTATTGTTACCATCACATAGTACTCTACTGGTGTGCAAAACATAGTAGTCTCAGCTGATACAAAGTGTTTTGAAATGCATTGTGAGAGTATGTTGCTTTTTAAAGTTAGAAGTGCTACATATGAAAACTTTAGTGATTGATGTTAAAATACCAGAGGTGTAAATAAATCATTTTGTACATATGCTCATTGAATTTTATCATGTTGTATGTGGATTACTCTTTTTCTTCTCGGATTATGCTCTTTGTCTAATAGGATTATACTTTTTCCTTGCCAGGGGTTGGCATGTATGCACATTGCACGCACATTTATCCAGAGGTCTAGTTGGTCCTAAATGAAAATGGTGCTGTTAAGACAGTGGCAGACATCTTTAAAGTATTCTCTATTCCTCCTGAGTGGTTGGTTATATCAATGTTTTCACTAAAAAAGGCTTTTGTTTTCATGTCCATCTGGCACTAAATAAATATGGTGCCAATCTGGCTTCCAATCTGTCTTCCACAGCAGCCAATTTGAAAACCTTGTCATTGCCATTCCTCAAAATGGAAATTCTTATCAGTATCAAGTTTTCACCAGATGACTTTATATTGTGTCTGCTTGGTCCAAATGCCCACCAGAGAAGCCATTTTGAAAATCTTGATGCATGTGTTAGAGCAAAAATGTTTTTTCAGATAATTACACAGATGGATTAGAAAAAGACAAAAACAAATTCAGAGATGACATGAATTACATAATACAGATCAACCTCCCTTCTCAGATGGAAAGTCATATCAACATTTTGTTTTCACCAGAAGACTTTATACTTTTTTGTTGGTTCTAAATGAAAATTATCCTAATCTGACATTCACTATGGCAGCCATCTTGAAGATATTATTTCTTTTTGTTCTACATGGGGTTTCCACCAGAAGCTAAATATTATATCTATTTGTTTATAAATGAAAATGGAACTGATCTGATCTCAGATATATCCAACATGACTGCCATCTTGAAAATCTTCCAACTACTTCTATGGAAAATCATATTGAAATGGGGTTTTCAACAGATGATGTCTTTTGGTGTCTGGTTGGTTCTGAATGAAAAGTTTTGTGACGTTTATTTGAAGCAGCTTTTTAACAGTGTTCCATCCAAAAGAAACTGACTTTCAAAATGAATTTGGTTTATAAAAAACTTGTTTTGAGTCTTAGGACTTTAAGAGTTAAACTTTTTTGTTTAAATATATTTGTCTTTTATCTTGAATGACTATATTATATTTGGAAGGGTTAATCTTTCTAAAGTATTTTTCATTTTTTGCCTTTTATAACTAGAACTAAACTTTTAATTGGCATTATAGAGCCTGATATTGAAACCATATAAATGAATTTACTTCACATGAAGTTCACCAGACAAGAAATAGATGATTTCTGTTGGTTTTTTTTTTCATCATGCTATTATAAAAGGTGTTTAAATTTTTCTAAACTTTTTTGTTTATGGGGCATAGTTATAATGTTTTTCTTGTAAAACATGACCATCAGTAATGTTTTAACTGATATGACAGCCATTGAGAAAAGTTACTTTATTGAAACATTTCCAAAGTCTGGAAAAAATTATTTGCACATTTTGTATAAATATCCATTTAATTTCTGTTGAACTTACAAAATGCATATCTGTTTACAAATGACATGTTAATTACATCAGATGTAAATCTACAGTGATATGGACTAAATATGTACATTTTCAAGATATGTTATCTAGTGTGGCATGCACATTATAATGTACTTTCTTTTTCATGCAGACTGTTTTGCTACAGAACCTGTATCTGAACCCACAGAATGCTGCCCTCACAGCTGATGGCTCCCACAGTCAGTATTCACAGATATATTTCAATCTCTGTTTTCTTTGCTTAATTTGCATGCAACAGAATCCCGCTTTGATTCGCTTCATTTTGATACAACTGGTAACAGGGACTTTGATGATAAGATTTCATTTCATAAATAATTACACGTACATTGTGAAATGTCCATATGTCTACTTTCCTTTACATGCCCAATCCTGTATTCTCTAACATGGTTGTTTTGTAAAGCTTGTGAACCCCCAACCATTACCTATTTTTGCTGTGACAAGTCTCAATTGTGTACTACTCATTTTCTTTGACTACTATTCTGGTGCCATATTAGAGCATAGAAATGTTTCTTTTATGGCAAACTTCCATTATATGTAGGATATCAGAGTTCTTACATTGCAAAAGGTTACCAACAAGGGAAATAGGCTAGTGACCTGCATAATGCCATAGCCACAGATAGAAATGTCACCATAGAAAGTGTTGTAGAACACATTGATTCTTGTAATAATTTTCTTGATTTCAAATTTTACTGCAACCAAGGCAGAAACAAATGAAGAAATTGATCTCTGAAACTTCATCCTATCATGGACAGTTTGGTTGAGTGAACAATGTAACAGTTCAGAAATATTTAATGTTTCCAGTTGTGTAAACAGTAACAAGAGATGCCAAATATGTTACCAAAGAGAGTAAACTTTCTGACGCTTTCGGACAGTGTATTCCTGTCAAAAGTGAACATGAGGAACTCTCTTTTGGACAAAGCAGTTTTTTTATTCTGTATTTCACATGAAGTATAGATCCAGAATCTCACTCGGCATGTAAAGGCGAGTTTCCTGTTAATATAATAAAAGTAGTGAAAGATATGTTCATGTCTAGTCTGGAGGCTTCATAAAGCAAGTACAGATAGAGAAGCATGGGCAAAAATCAGCATTCAAAAATAAAAAAAAATAGAAAACGTCTTTTTCTCTCAAGTCCAATAAGATATCAGCCTTCTGTGGTTGGTTTGAACCTGAATGTGCATCACTCTCATTATTTGTATGCAATAATTGCTTAGCTTACAGAAGTATACAGCAGAAAGAACCCATCACAGATGCTGCATTTGTCAGTATGAGTCATTTTTGCAATATCCAAATATTCACATGATCAAGTGTAATGTGCAGGTGCATTTCATTTGTAACGGACCAAATTAAAGATTGTATAATTTAGAATGCAAGTTCAGACATGTCACAGGAAGTAAATCTCATTTCATTCATAAATGACCAAGTTAAAGGTTGTCTGATTTTTTTGAATGCAAGTTCAGACATACCACAGGAAGTAAATCCATTTGTAAATTTCACCATGCTTGTTTAATGCTTACTTATAGCATTTTAACTTTTTTGTAAAATTTCCCAATTTTTTATATGAATTAATTGAATGATTTAAATGTTTTTTGTGAAGTGGAATCTTGGCTTAGCAGTTACATTGGCGTCTATGTGCATGTGTCTGTCCATGAATGATCAAAATAATTGCAGGATTAAAGGGTTCTACTTGACTATATTAAAGGCAGATTTAACAAAATGTGTGTGTGAAGATATTTCTGCAGCTGTTTGATAAACTTTGGCATTTAGGAGTGGAAGTTGAGGCATGAAACAAGTGTAAATAGCACAATGCATGAACTCATCCAGACCCTTGTTTCTGGATGCGTATGATAGAACAGTATCAGTGAATAAATTGTTGCAAAAGATATGGTGGGTGGGACATTTTCAAAAAATCACTAGGTATTGTTTCCTTAATACATACTGAATTTATGTTTATTGTGATTGTCGTTGATTGATAGATTTGTAACGAGTTGGTATAATTCTTTGGAATAAGAAAGCAAATTTGTTTTGTTTGTTTTTCTTATGAGGAGGATAGGATACATACTTATACAAATTAAGAAAAACTTAGTTTTTGATTAAATGTAAAAATAAAGTTATAGTTTTAATAGTAGTAATACAGTTTCTGTTGCTATTGCATCACTTTTCTTTTCTGATTATGTACAAATTGTACACACACAGATGGATATCCTGTTTCCTGTCTGTGGACAGATGACGTGTGGAACTCAGCAGGACAACCCCATCTATTCTTAGCTCTCGATTGCTTGTTCTAATGAAGTACACACAATGAAGTCCCCCCCACCCCGGCCTTCTAGACTTCATTCACTAGATATTAGGTTGATTTTTCTGTGTTCTGTATGGCCCCTCTCCCCACCTCAGTCCTGGGATTTCTCTCAATGAAAACCACAGAAGCCTTGGAACTAAAGGCTCACACCCTGGTGACAGTTAATGCTCATGCTTTCTTTTGAGCCACTTTAAAATCATTTCTTCCAGCAGTTCCTAGATGCTGTGACTAAAATTGGTATGCTCTGTCAGTGTCCAATCCACTTATTGCCGAGTTTCTCTTCTTTCACAAAGCTGCAATTTTGGAGATGTTCAAGGTCTTGCTTGGCCACACTTCTTGATGCAGAAACACTTTGGAAGTATCATCCATCCACTCCATGGCATCACAGAATTTGATGGACCAGCAACACCAATATCTGGCCTAAACTCTAGGCCAGTTGAAACCTGCTAAGAAGCTTGCCTCCTCTGATTGACAGATTTGATCTCCCAGGTTTTTTTTATACAGGATCAACATTAACAAGCACATAATTATCCTCAGTTCAACACTCTTGTTCTACACTCCACCCCCTCTAACCCATCCCAATCCTTTGCTAGATAAGGTAGAAACCAAGGGAAGATGTCTTTGGAGGCCTAGGCAGTCACTTAACACACTCTCTCATTGTCTTCCTCTTCCCATTGTACTGCTATATGCCTAACTCTTTTATTAGAGGCTTGGTTGGGCATCATGAACAGTATGTCATGTGGTGTTGGGAGTAATATCAGTCATTATTTCTACCACATCCTCCTCAGAGATACTCATGAAGGACCCATCCTTCTGTTGGGTGGCCATAACTTGTCTGGATCTAAATCCAACTTATAGAATTTAAATCTCATTCCTTCTTAATGACTTAGAATCAGAGAGCATAATTTTTTAATGACTATGGT
This sequence comes from Potamilus streckersoni, assembly GCA_016746295.1. Classification (NCBI taxonomy): domain Eukaryota; kingdom Metazoa; phylum Mollusca; class Bivalvia; order Unionida; family Unionidae; genus Potamilus; species Potamilus streckersoni. Next base: position 312,250 of record JAEAOA010002143.1, read on the forward strand.
CTTGGGAGTCGGTAATCCAACAGCATTGACAACCTAGAAATGCAAGCAGTGTTTCTATCTGTCCAGGGGTGAGTCAGCCTTATAAGATGTCATCAAGCTATGATCGCCTCAAACAACACATTGGTAAAAGTGTACCTAAGGCACATGACCTTTCACTTTTTGTGCAAGTCTGCATCATTCTTTGATATGCAGCCTTGGATCTGACATATTATGGGAAAAAGGAATATCCTAGTAGAGAGCCTAACCAGATAGGTTATGTGGTCCACAGTAATTGTTTCTGCACAAGTTGGTAGCAGTCACTTTTTCAGCAGTGGGAGAGGACAGTAGTGGACTTCATTTCTTTCCCCACAGACTGAACATAGAAGCTCTTGTTGTTTATGCTCCCAGCAACAGGTCAGAGGACCTGGGCAGAGGACAAATTAAGTGGAATCATCTGTACACTTATGCTTTATAACCTTCAAAATAATGTTCTCTACCACATCTCAGCATCAGCTGATATTCCCCCCCCCAGCCCCAATCAAAATGCAATATAGAGAATATTCCTATAATTGGTGCAGTAGAAATGTGTTGAATCAAATTTTCTCTCTTTAACTTCACTTGACTTCTCTTCCTTTTGGAGGAAGAACATTTACTGTATGTACCATTAGGGACTCAGTTTCATCTTTTTCTAACACAAGTTCTGTACCAGTTCCACCATTGGTTCAGGTCTTCAGCTTCTAATATCATGAGGTATTTTGAGCTTTGGAGACAAATATGTCATCAATGCATAACCCTTTATCAATCTTTGACTTTGGCTTTAGAGAACTTTATCATTAAGATGCATCATTGAGAAGGAGTGAATTCCATGCCTTATCAATAAAATAGAAGTGTTTTGGTTCATTTGTAACTGTGATTCAGCTTTTCTTTACCAAGCAAAATTGAAGGCAAAGAATCAGCTACCTTCACTAGCCACTGTACCTATTTATATTCACGGTCTTATTTGTATCTCTGATACAATCATTATAAGCTCCTTGGCCTAGTTAGGGGATATGGGTTTTATTTGACTTCCTCTAAAAGTAGCAGGAAAGGTTGGAATTGCCTCTTTCTCCCTCTTAAGGGTACCTTTGATATTTTGGCAGGTCACCTTTCCAGGTGGATTGTTATCACTATTAAAGACCTTTTCAAATTTCCAATTGGAGGGCTCTTTCTTTCATGCACCATAAAGCCCTTGAGTTTGAGGATATTTCTATCTTGGACCTTATTGAATCACTCCTCATTGCAAGCCAGTTTCTTATGATCTTGCTTTACCTTTTCATCCTTGTACCATCAATCTTTGTCATAACAGAGTGAAGTCATATTTTCATTGGGTCCAGCATATGGTCAGTCCATTTGTTGAGTTAAAAACACTCTTAAAGTTAGTGTAATCAGAATTTTTCTTACATCAGTTTTAGTTTTTGAGGCCATCAACCTCACTGGTAATTGGTAAATTTAACAATGTAGGCCTAATATATTTCTGCTTTTAAATTGTTGTTCTTTTGTTTGGATGGGGTTAAATTAGTTACATAATGCTTAATTGCTACTGTTGCTGTTATTCCCTTCTCCTTCCTTCCTGCTCTATTGACCTGTTGCCTTGGTCCAGGTAAAGAGAGGAAGATATTCTCTATGTTGGCTATGACTAAAGAACCAAGCTAGGTCGTACTCTTTTTCCCTTTTGGGCCTCCAACATTACTCATTGGAGAAGTGAATACATAATTTGCATTGGGGGATTGGTGTTCACATAGAAATGAAAGCTGTGTAATAGTAGCTGGTAAGTATTATATAATTAAGATCAATTTTACACACACACACACCCTTACATATCCAAGTGTCATATAATCACTTTTGACTTCAACATTTGAGAATTGGCATATCTATTACTTCATTCATATGGAGCTTAATTTGAATGTACCTGCATATCATTCCTCTTTAAATGACCATAGCCAGTATTCTGGTGTATTCATGTTTTTCAGAAATCGTGTTTGGGATACATTACATGCATTAATTTTTGTATTTAGCAGTTTCTCAGAAACATGTAATACAGAATCAAAAAACTTTCCTGGAGCATGCTTCAGTATGACTAATATATGCTCAAAAGAAGACCACCTTGAACTATATCACATGCTTCAAAAGACTTTTGCTAATTTTCTGTCTCATACAAATCATGGTTAGGTCTTGTAGATCTATATTTCATGCTTCGTGCTTCACCAGTTTTGTTAATTTTAAATATTTAGTGACTTTCTTAAATAATATATGTTCTATGGTCAGGATCTTAGTGGAGGCATGCATGTTTACTAGACCTTGTTATAAAAATAGGTCACTGTGGCAAATTTTGATTTCTCATTGAGTTTGGCATATTGTCACATTTAAGTTGGTTTCTTTTGCATTAGTCATATGGTAATGAATCCTAGTGATGTGATGCATTTTTAGATAAACCAATGAAGTAAATAAGGTACTTGTGATCTAAATGTAAATATTCCACTGGCTGTGATATTTAAGGCAGAGTATTGAACACTGCTTGTGACAGAATTATAAAAGTTGAGGATGGTTTTCTAGAGAATTGCAACAGAAGTTGGTCACCTTAAAATGTAAATTCATATCATTTCATATATCTTTGTTCTTTGAATAATTGAGCTTAGCTGTCTTATGATAGCTTTTTCTGATTCTTTTCAGACATCTACATTCATGTTTCTTTATTTTCATTAATTACTGTATGCTTTGCACAATTGATTTCTTTTCAGTTTCAGTTATTTTTGCATTTTCCTTACTAATTTTGACTTCCACATCTTTCAGTTTTTGAGTTTTCAGTGTTTGGCTTGAAATATTTGAAATAATTTGCATTTATAAATGTATTATCATTTCATTTGTAGTTCACCTGACCAAAGCAAAATGAGGTTTTGGTATTACCCCATATAATGTTTTGCATTATCAGTTGGTCAGTTAATACTCACGAATACTCAGGAGGCTGATCAAACTTTGATATGCAGATTTTATATCATCAATATTACAGACTGGTCTGTTTATAAGTGACATATTAATGATGTGAACCTGCATCTGATTGGGTCACTTTCAATTCAGATACTATATTTAAAGCATAGTATAGTTCATGCATAAATAGACTTGATAGCAACTCACATATTGACAGAAACCAAACCAATTAGTGGTATCATACTTTTGAACATGAAGGACAAAGAACAGCACACTGCAAGATTTATGGGGCTTGCACATAAAGCATGGTAATGATGTATAAATTCTGGTTGAACATTATGGTCATTTTGGCTTAAAGAAAATTGGATGGCTTGCATTAGATTATAAAGGAATTTGGGGTCTAATGGTCCTGGTAAGACTGTTTAGAAAATAATGGTTTTTGCAAGTCATGGTTTGTTTTATAGCCAACAACTTTGTCAAACAGTGAGGTTATTCATACCTTATTTTATTGGTTAGTTGTTTCCAGAGTTACCTGACATTGATGACTATTAAAAACTTTTGTATTCTCAATACTTAAGGAAAAGGTGATGTGAGAATTTACTAATACTGTCTCTATGCTGAACAACATTGAAGTGCCTATGTTGCATATTAATAAAGGAATCTAAGTATGAGAATTTTTTTCTGATTTAAATAATGGCAAGAAAGAGATTCTTCTGTAAGAACATTTTTTTTGAAAACACTTATGTCCAAGTTTTTAAATTTATTTGCAAATAACATTGGAAGTTTTTAAATATTTCAAAGCTTCTTTGATAGCTGATGAAAATGACTTGCTAGTATTGCCTTGTTAAAGTGCCTGGAACATTTGTATTCTATACATTGTCACATGTATTGTGCATTATTTTAAAGCTTTCCATATGTTCAGTAGCATTACTAATTATTTTAAATGATCTTTTGTGTTTTTGGCTTAAGTAATAAAAAAACTATTTTTCTCCTGAAACACTTATAGATCTGACAGACAAAATTACCGCACATGAAGTAAAACTATCAGAAGCATAAAGAATGTTTAATTAAAGGTAGCATGTGAAAGAAGAGCTTACATGGTTGTCTGTTGTCCATTTGGACGGGTTTGTTACTGCTACTTCAAAAATACTTGAAGGATTGTTATCAAACATAACATTTACATTCTTGTCTGCAAGTCTGGTTGGTCCTAGTTGAAACTTGTGCCTTGCAGATTAAGGCCACCAATGTAGCCCACTTGTAAATGGTTGTCACTACTCCATTAGAATGAAGGATGATAGAAATACTAACAGGTTTCTTGTGATGATTGGTTGAGCCTAAGTCGAAAGAGGGCACATCAGGTATGCCATTGTGCATCCAATATGGCTCCCATGGTGGCTGGATAGTCATATTGACATTGGGTTTCACTGAAGATTTCATATGTCTAGTTGGTACTAAAACTAAATAATGCTAGTATGACTCTAGAATCTTGATTTTGCTTCTTCTCACTAATATATGGATGGCCATAGTTGCATAAATGTGGTATTTTCATCAAAATATTGATCAGGTCTGATTGGTCCTAAATGAAATTTAATTCTATCTGATGTGCAATAAGGACAGGCCTAGTCACTATTTTTAAATCATTATGTGGCTGCTTCCAAATAGACAGTCATAGTGACCTGATTTATTTTTGCCAAAATACTTTTTGGGATGTGTGGTTGGTCCTCAGCATAAAAGGTGCGAGTCAGCCATCTAGCATGGTTGCCATCTGGAAAATCTTGCAATGGCTCCTCCTATTCAAATTGTTATATTGACTTTCTCTAAAAGACTTGTTATATTTAGTTGGTCCTAAATAAAAATGGTGCTGATCAACCAGTTCAACACCCTTGGTGGCCATAATCAAATTTTTTTAAAATTGTTTCTTTGTCATATTGATGTGATTTTTCACTAAAATAGTTCTCACTATATGTATATCTAGTTGGCCATAAATGAAGATGAAGCCACTATCAACAGTTGATAAACCACTTAACAGTTACTTCTCCATAATGTATAGCCTTCTTGAATCTAAAAATAGCCAACTAATGCTTTTCTGCACTATAATATAGTTTCTATATCAATGATGTTAATTTTACCTTCAAAATAGCAACAGTGATTGCCATTCTTAAAATCATTTGATGGCTACTTCTCTAGAATCAATTGTCATATCAGTGTGTGGCGCTAGTGTACACACAATAGTATTTAGCTGTTGCTCTATGCAAATGGCTCTCATTTGACCTCCAAAATGGCACCATAGCTTATCTTGAAAATTTTTTCCACTACTACTCTGACATACAAAGGGCATTATTTTGTGGCTTTAATTTGTTGTGAGTGATTACCAACATGTCTGCACTTTACAGAAGAATTTTGTAAATTAGATCAAATTGACCTTGTGGTCAGGTCAAAGGTCATGGCTTGCAATTTTGTACTTCATTGATCTTCTAAACATAGTGGCTTGTAGTTGTTATACAAGCAGATTTTCACCATACTTTGTATTTAGTTGCATTCTAGTGAACAAGTTGAAAGTCAACCCTCAAACATGGATGTTAAGGTCAAAGGTTTTGGCTTTGATTATTTGCTGCATTGCAAGGCAAAATGTGTATAGATTTTTTATCATTAGCCAGGTTTGTGGTTAAATCTGAAGAATGCATGAATTACTTGAGTAACTTTGAATTTTTTTCTTCTTCAAAATTATTACTTATACTTTAAAACCCAGCTTAGCATACAAATATCTTGATGTGTTCTCAGACAAGTTCAGTGAACCATGATAACTAGGTATTAGATAAAAAGGTTATGACTAAGAATTTTGTACTTCACGTGCAGTTATCTTATGAACTTTTTAACTAAGGAAATAGTTTTTTATGGGAGAGTTTGAAGAATTTCTGGTTTCAGTACTTAAAATGAATCAAAGGATAGAAGATCATGGATTTCTGAAAATTGTTTTCAGTCAGTAGAGCAGCAGTCTCCTCGAGGCTGTCTTGTTTCTTAATCAGTCTAATGTAAGAATTATGTTTCAGTCCATATGGATGATGTTGAAGCTCAGGAGATGTTTGATGACTTCTTTGAGGAAGTTTTTACTGAGCTAGAAGATAAGGTAAAAACTTATTTGGCTTTGTTTCATTTTAGAAGAAATCCAACGGACAGATCATTCACAGACCACTTCAGCATCTTGTATTACAGGAAAGTTGTGATATCAAACTTTCCTGTTGAAAATAATCAACATTTTCTAGGGGTATTCAAAGAAGTTCAACATTTTTTAGGGTATTCAAAGAAGTTCAACAAAAGCTTGAAAAGTTTGACTAACATAATTGAGGCCAAGCTGTTTTTCTGAAGAGTGGTTTATCAAAAGAAATATTTAACATTAATTTTGTTCTTTTTTGTAAATTTATTCCTCAAAATTGGCTAAACATTGTATTTCAGAAATATATGCAAATTCTTACTTTGATGTGATTTATTTTTAATTGACAAATTATGCTTTTTGAGTTTCATTGTGAGGAAAATGGATTTCTACAATTTTTCATACAAACTATTAAAACTAAATACTGCTAAGCATTTCTTGAATACCTTGAGACAATGGGGGTTATGACATCAAAATGAATTGCCATAATTGACTAGCATATTTTTTCTTTCAAGATTTGTCAAATCTTGAAATATTTAGAATGGTGTAAAAAATGTGTGATGGTGTTTTTTTCTGTAAGCTCAGCATACAGAGAAAGAAAACTTTTATCAAAGATTTCACATTATCATCACTTTATGGCAGTTTTTTCTTTCTTTTCATATCATTCAGCCTGATAGTTTCTGAAATGCTCTTGTCGGCTATAAGACAGCCATATGGGAATTAATGAGACCAAAAAGTAATAAACTTGTTGGACACAAATAAATGCCGATAACAGTTATATTTAGCCCAGTTGTAACATTATTCAACCATAAAAGTTTGCAAATTTTTTAGGAATAAAGTTGGAAGAAATCAACCATTTTGTTTATGCACTGACATCAAAACTAACCATTGATCAAAGATCAGCATTATTTTGCAAATAACAGATTTGACAACGTTAGTCCGAAATTCTGTCTTGTACAATATGTAGCCATTTTTACTAGTTTGAATATCCAGGGTTCACACAGACATGGAAAAACTAAAATAAATATACTTCTTTGCTTTTGGAAAAAAATGGAGATTGTAAAATATTCTCTGTTGTAATTTTTAAAAAAAATTTTAGTAAGGTTTGATTGTTATGCCAGTTAGAGTCCCAAAGAATGCCATTTTTTCTTGGAGACTATAATAGTGGCAATGACCTTGATCTTTTTGTGTGCAAGACTTGCATCTTTGTTTAGCTAAGAAGTTCTCCATCTGTCTGTATTGGCATACAACTAAGCCATTTGGAGACTTTTGATTTCTTCAGCTGAAATTCAAATTGAACATTTGAACTGGCTCTTGAAATGATAGGAAGATGTTGCCAAGATTTTCAGAAACTAATCAGTGTTGTTAATTACCATGTGATGAAATTGCAAAGCTAGCAAGATATATTGGTTGACGTGTAGTATGACCTATGATATGCTCTGTTGTAGTCCAAATGGATGAGCTTGAGATACAGCAGCACTATGATGAGTTTTTTGAAGAAGTTTATGTAGAAATGGAAAAGGTAGGCAGCATTCCTTGATTTGATACACATTTATACTATCAGACAGGACACCGATTGTTATGTCACTTGTTCATATTGACAGAATCAGGATGCTGGCAGAATCACATTTGATCCAAGTCTTGATGCAGTAAATGGAACTTGACATGACAATCCATATTATGTTAGAGTATTTATAATATGTTTGTCATATGCTTTGATTATGTAAATATATGGGACAGAAAAAAGACCTGTCGATTCCACATGACCTGTCAAGCTTATTCAAAAGGACTTGTTGAGTTTATTGCTTTGTTGGTTATGTTTATACACCAAAAAAAGTAAGATTTAGTGAGAAAAATTTGTGTTGTTACATGTCAAGGGTTCATACTTAGTAACAAAGAAAAGAGTAAAAGCAAACAATCTTTGTATATTTCAACAAAACAATTTATTTCCTTAGACAACAATGTAAAAATTTGTAAATAGGACTTACAATCTGTGAATAAAATCCAAATATGATTCAAAGAATAAAAACACAAGTCCTATCACTAAATAGTCTTATAAGACTCCAGGTTCGAGTCCTAATGATGTATGAATCAGGTGTCATGCTAAGAACTGTAAACTTCGCCTTCATCTGTTAAGAAAGCGAAAATGACTTCGCTCTCGATTTTTCGAACGTAAAATAGCTGTAGATTATAAGTTTTGAGATGCCCCCTCGCAGTAGCTAGCAAGTTCAGGCACTGTTGTAATCCAGGTGAAATGCATCAATATATAGTAATTTGTGATCGCTGAAGAGTGTTTTCTTATGTATTGTTTTTTGTTCTTATAAATGGAGATTTTAACGGCCTTATTTGCGAATTTTCTTGATAAAATAAGTTTGAAACTGTAAACGAAGTTGTAATGGTGGACATCGCTACATATACGATATACCACATAATTAAACTGTCTGTATTTGTAAATAATTGGGCAAATAGACTCAGGAAAATATATAATATAATGAAAACAAATTTTAAATATTATATTTCATAGGAGATTTAGCCTAAATATTTAATAATAAAGGTCAAAAAACACTGACAATCTGTTGTGGAATTTGAAACAAATATGCAGTGTCAAGGTTGTTTCTGACCTACCGTAATTTCGCGAAATTATAAAAGGTAGTAGTAGTGTAGCAAATACTATTTAACCGACTTATATTGTTAATAACAGTAGGTAGACAAATAATTCAACCATAAGTATGCAGTCCCATTAATGAATTTATTGAAATAAAGCAAGAAAGCCAAGAGCTTTATTAGGAAACCCCCTTTCTAAAAATAGACACACTTTGTGCAATGAATATTTTGGTTTTGGGGGAAAAAGGGTCCAGTTTAGTGATCTTTACTTTAGTGCTTCTGTGTGGTGTCTATGAATAGTTACAGTAATATTTTATTGGTAACAAGGAAATCAGGACAAAGAGTATGTTTTGAAGTTGCTAGTGCATTTAATCATATGTACATGAATTAGGGGTTGTTTCAAAGAATGCTACAAAAAAATTTTGACTGCGAATTTACACAAAAATTGACAAAATAAAATAAAATAATTAAATGGTAGTTTATTAAGCATTTTTACCAACTTGAATTTCAAGATTCTAATCTTATTACTGATTTCAGTTAAAATAATTACAATGTATAGCTTCTGCTGTGCCTTATAAGCCATATCTCCAATTTGTCTGTATCTCAATCCAAACACCTACTGATGATTATAATGGGAATGAATATAATAATTTGTATACATGTACAAAATGGGTTGAAAATAAACATGACATATTTTTAAACTTGAAAATAAAGCATTGTTAAAAACTTAAAAGCATACTGAGAAATGGAGCACATGAATAAGATAATGCATATATATATATATATATATATATATATATATATATATATATATATATATATATATATATATATATATATATATATATATATAGCTGCATAATCAAATATATTATATCTTATATATATTTTGCATTTCTTGCTGCGGTCTCACTTCTCCCGTTTAGCTTCCACTTCTTCCTGTTTAGCTCCCACTTCTCCCTCTTCTGACCAAAAGGAGAAGTCACTTCTCCCTACAATTTAAGTCTAGCTTGACCCCTGATGAATATGGAGGACGATGACATATGATGTAGTCCAATATATGAATAACAATAATTCCTCACTTGAATCACAGTCTTTGTTTCCAAATAATTCCAGAATTAATTTCCTTTAATATCTTTCAGAATTTTTTATAAAAAAAAGTTAACTTGTTGAGTGTCCAGGAAAATAAATTATTGAATCCAAAAATCAGAAGAATAAAATATTCTGGCAACAAATTTAAAATAAATATACCTTGTTCTTTCAAGGGTTTGAATGACTCTGGCCTGACCAATATTAAAAATGCATATTTACACTCAAAACATCACTTCAAATCTTGGTGTGGTCTCTTATTATACTATTTATGTCACATCTGCCAGTACATACCAACTTGAAAGCCAATCATAAATAAAGGTTGTTCACAAAAATTGATCACACTGAGAAAGTATATCTATGATGCTGACCAATCATTTTAACTTCCTGTTGATTTGTTACCAAGGTAAGACAAACTAAATGCCAACCCTCACATATTACATCTTTGTCTTGAATAAACAAAATTTGTGCTAAAAATATCTCACTACTAAAAATAGAATCCCAAATCTGAGAAAAAATATTCCTTGCAATTAAATACAATGAAACAAAAATGAATAAAAAGAATTTTAAACCTTACACACAAGTAATTTAATCACATAACAGTGTAAAAATGATGCCATAAGCTCCTGAAATGGATAAGTGTGACAATACAAATGGAATCATCCTGATGGGAAGTTTCTTTCTCATATAGTTATCTTTTTCAAGCCTGCACAGTACCTTTTGGGTGATCATTGAATGGAATTCAAGAAATATGAAAATTAGACTTTGTGGATTGTTTCTATGAAATGTTATACTAAATGTACCAGAAAGGCATAAGACAAATTTTGGGAAAGATCCTAAACTTTGCATCTGTAAATGCCCCAAAACATGAATCGAGGTCTTAAGTTGCTTTAATTGTTGAAAATCACCTTGTTTGATCCTTACTTCTTATTCACTAAAACTTGTCCATAAAAGCATTCAAGTGAGTGAAATTCTATCCTTATGGCATTTGTCCTTAACAATTTGGGCAGTGACCCTAATTAAATTTGCAATGTTAGCCTCAGCTCCATCAAATGCTTAAAAGAACAGCACCTGTATAGTAAATTACATATTATGGTTGATCTTGATTACTCAATCAAAACAGCATGGCAACCCAGTTTTGGGTCACTACTCATAGATTAAAAATAACTGCATTTTGGTCAGTGGTCTTATACAGTATAAAGAATGTAAGTAATCAAAGTTAATGAAGTGGTTGATAAATTTTACTTTGATAGCAGTGTGGACTTAGGCAGGTTTCTAAATATACATGTAATTAGTCTTGGCATACAAGAAAATGACTGGAATATTTTGATAAATTCATTCATAAATCTGTAAAAAAAAAAAAAACTTAATCAAAAATGTTTTTCAGTAATGTCTGTTCAGTTTTTAAATGTAGGAAGACTTCTAGATTATTGAGGGCTAGAAACAGAATTTGTCATTAATGTAATAAATGAACACTTGCCTTTAGGCATCTTTAATAAGAGTCAAACCTCACTTGCTTGTTTTGGTTGTCATCAGCATTGGAAGTTTTTGTAGGACACTAGACCATGCCAATAAAACTAACTTTTAGCTTTAAGATTTGGTATGGTAGTTTGAAGTTGTATGTCATATTAGATGGCCAATACAAAATAGTTTGAAGAAATTTCATGCAAGAGGAGGTGCCGTTAGCTTGTTCCCAACAGTTTGTAAAGCTCAGAAATTGAGAACTGTTGTAGTAATATTTATGAAATGGTGCTGTTAATCATTTTTTTCTGGATTCTATCTAGTTGAACTTTCTGTCATCAAAGCTGTGAGATTTGTCCACAGTTCATTTCCAGATGACAGTCAGTATTTCACTTTCATAAATGTAAACACTTTTTAATAAAGTCTATATTCAGAACTTGGTAGAAATAGTCTGATCATTGTGCAACAATTAATGAAGTCCATATTCAGAAATTGGTAGAAAGAGTCTGATGTCATCAGACAGCTAATCAAGTCCATATTCAGAAATTGGTAGAAAGAGTCTGATGTCATCTGACAGCTAATCAAGTCCATATTTAGAAATTGGTAGAAAGAGTCTGATGTCATCTGACAGCTAATCAAGTCCATATTCAGAAATTGGTAGAAAGAGTCTGATCTCATGTGACAGCTAATCAAGTCCATATTTAGAAATTCGTAGAGTCTGTTAATTGTGGCAACTAATCAGGTTCATATTCAGAACTTTAACAGTTTTCTGCATATGGACTTGATTAGCTGTCGTAGATTTATAGGCTTAAATAGTGAATAAGATGATTTAATTTTAACTGACCTGGCTGTAAGACAGAAAAAAAAACAACAGAATTTGATAAAATTGTACATAATTGATTGAAGTAAGGTCAACACCCCACTGTTTCTGAAAATAGAAAAACCTTGGATTGATTTTTAGTCCAAAGCTGTTCAGAAAAGTTTGACCAAATTTGAAATAAATCATCTGCCATATTTTAGGTCTTACTAGCTGGTACAAATTATGCTGATCTGCTATCAAATGTACTTGTTACTAAATTTTAAAAAAATTTGATCAATTTGCTAAACTGAATTGACCACATGTGAAAGAATTCACTCATGGAATTCTTCAACAGTTCAACTGATGATCTGCCATAGAATATGGCCACCATTAATAATAATAATAATAATAATAATAATAATAATAACAGAAAAACGTCAGCTTTTCAGAATCCACTAAAAAGAAACCTGGCAAAAACAATTTTGTAATTTATACAAAATAATGAAAGCATGGGATCCACGCATACAAAAAAGGTGACTTTGCATCTGATTGGTTGACATTGCCACTGATGAATTATATTTTGATCTGTTCAGTTTATTATCATGAAGATGACCTCATCAACAGTTTTTTTTATTAATAATGTAATTTATTGAAGTAAATCGGAGTGGGGGACTGGTGTGAAAGCAAGGCAGGTGAAGTGAACTTTGTTTTTTGGGTGTATTTAGAAAAGGTGACAGACTTCATCAGGGCATTCTGTAAATATGGGTAATCAGGTAATTTACCTGCTAGAGCAACTGGCTACATTTTGTTCCCTTCAGTAGCCTCATTACGGGAGTACTTTTACTTAAAAATATTACCAGCTATTTCCAATATCTTGGAACACCTTGATCAAGGTCAACTGTTTTGCCTTTATTGCTGCCAGGCATGGATCTTGGAAATAAATATTTTGGCCATAATAACCTGAACCATTGGCTGAATTGTTTTTCAGTTTGAAAACATATCATTATTGTTGTTGTTATTATTATTATTATTATTATTATTATTATTATTATTATTATTATTATTATTTGCAGTTTTACAAAGGTAGTCTAAAAATTAACAAAAATCCATGCATTTATTTTTGTTTTTGACCAAATTCTTTGTAACAAATTTGATTCTTTCACTAGTTTTTTAAAAAATTTCACACACAAGACTTGGCTATCAATGATAGCATGTAAAGATGCCAATGGATGCATTATTAGAAAATTCAGGTGACACATTTGTGACTATAATACAAGTTTTCCATTACTGTCATAAACAAAAAAAAGATGAATTGACTATTAAAATTATATTTTTTGTATTTTCAGTATGGTGAGATAGAGGAGATGAATGTATGTGACAATTTGGGTGACCATTTGGTTGGCAATGTGTATGTCAAGGTAAGAAGATCATTTTTACTATATCAATAATTTTGACCAAATTGCAACTTAATATTTGTAACCCTTAATCGTTTACCACTTGTTTGACCTATCATTTGGGCCCCTTTTTATTCCTATTTTTATAACTTAATGAAAGACCTATTTAAAAATCTGTGGTGGAGTCAGACCCACTTATCTCTACCTCTGTTAACTTAAGAACCTGCCCATGTTGAGCATTTTGGTGTTTCCCCCCCAAAAAAATCTTTTTTGTTATGCTATTCTTTCCCTGCTTATCTCTGCCTCTGTTAAGTTGATAACCTGGTTGTTTTGGGCATCAGTTTTTGTCTGAAGTAACATGTGAACACTCTTAATTAAACAAAATGCAACTTTTTAACATCAATCTCGCAGAAATTATACAAGAAATGTTCAGCAAAAGCAATTATTTTTCATGCACAATTTTGGTCAGTTATGCAGGTAGTCACATGTTTCTTTTGTTGTTTTTTTGGAATTCATAAGAGTAGATTAGTTTTTTTAAGAATATATCACGTTCACTACATAAAGTATGCAAGGAGTCACAAAGACAAGAGTGTGCACAAATTACAATGTAACTTTATTTTACGAAAACACAGAATCATAGACGTCAGCTACATGTATATTTTAACATTTCCCTTTTGTTTCTTAAGGTACATTTCAGATCTGAATTATGTTCAGCAATACATGTATACAAGAAACTACAATTAAGGAGATACAAGTAATGAAATATTTGTACATGCACATGTATAAATTAAAAATCAATAAGCAGACGGAAAATTGCTGATCATCTGAACATTCAAGTCATGAAAAAAAGAACAGATTTATTACTAGGCAGAATGTCACTTGTGTGTGTGTGTGTATATATATATATATATATATATATATATATATATATATATATATATATGCATGCAAATGGATAATCTCAGATACTTTGCTTCTGTACAATGGCAGTCACATCATTTAGCTCACAGGATTGAAGTCTTTTTAAGTTTGTTTTGTTTTCTTAGTTGTAATCTCTTCTTTAGGTTTGGCAGAAAAATTGGCTTCCATTGTTTTAATTTGTTTTCAAAATTCCAGTGAATACCAGTAAAAGTGGAAGGTTGGCTATAAAAAAAAAAAAAAGAAAAGAAAAAAGAATTAGTTCCCTTAAAAGAATCCAAAGTTGATTTCCAGGGTAGGTTTGCTTTGCAATAAAATAATCTTTGTATTTGATATCCTGCAGGTAAGTTCAAAGAATGAGTTTACTGCTCTCTACTGAATGTGTTTATTCAACACTCAGGCATCTATTTGTTTGTCCTCTGGAATCATAATTCTTACAAACTGGTATTGATACCTGCAGGGTAAGTAGTATACTCCACATCAACTTGCTTTAATAATACTCTTTGTAACACATGCTATTGAAAGGATTGTCATTTGTACTGGTTGTGAATGTACATGTATTTCCAAAAACATCTATTGGTTTTTATTTGAGAGATGCTGTCTTATATTAACCTGGATATAATACAGTCTTGGTTATTTAGCACCTAACACCATGTTATGTGTGAATGGTTGGTGCCTGAAAGCAATCTGTTGATGTTTCTCTCTCTCTCTCCCCT
The DNA here is from genome assembly GCA_016746295.1 of Potamilus streckersoni. NCBI lineage: Eukaryota > Metazoa > Mollusca > Bivalvia > Unionida > Unionidae > Potamilus > Potamilus streckersoni. The sequence goes on from JAEAOA010002143.1 coordinate 327,325, forward strand.
CTCTGTCTCTCTCTGTCTCTCTCTCTGTCTGTCTCTCTCTGTCTGTCTCTCTCTGTCTGTCTCTCTCTCTCTCTCTCTCTCTCTCTCTCTCTCTCTCTCTCTCTCTCTCTCTCTCTCTCTCTCTCTCTCTCTCTCTCTCTCTCTCTCTCTCTCTTTGTGATTTTCATGGATGTATTTTTGAGTCTGATAACATATTCAAACATCTATTATATGACATAAGTGATACACTCTACAGCATGGATGAATATACATGTCTAAACAGGAGTTCATATATATATTTGTTCTTGAATAAATTACTCCTGATGATAAAAAAGGAATAAATGATAACACCAGATTAGTTTCTTTCATTTTGTTATCAATTAAGCCTTTTGTTTATTTTATTGTAACATGCAGTGAGAGGGGATTCCAGTAAATGTAAGAGCAAGAGATTGGATTAATAGTCAGAGACATATTTAAAATTATGTTACTGGTTTTTATGAACCCAGATATATTGGGACCTGGTTATGTCCATGATTTTTTTTTTACACCTCCAGCGTAATCAAGATTATCAGGTTTGACTAATATCGATTTTAAATTTCAAGACTTTTTGTATGCCTGCCATAATGTGGAGCTTATTATGTTATGATGTCCATCTGCCTGTTGCCAATTTTGCCTTTGTATGATATCTCAGATTGTCAGCCACTACAGGTACCCAACTTAGTTATGCTTTGGTTTTGGGATAAGGATCAGCTCTATCAATTTTGCAGTCTAAAGCTCAAATGTCTTGGTCACAGTATCTAATAGAAATAAAATGGTTTCCTGACCAGCCACAACTACCAAATTTTGTGGATGGTCTGCATTTAAGGTAAGGATGAGCCCTATTAATTTCAGGGTCAAATGTAAAAGGTCATGATAACCATAGTTTTTGTACACTACTTTCATTCTCCACTGTCAAAGGTTAATAATTTTTGTTTATAGTGTGAACTATAGGTTATGGTAAAACTGTCAATTTCAAAAGTTTTAGCAGTTTTTTTTTGATCATTCCTTATAAGAAAAGCACACAAGGAGGGTGCATTGGGTAAATATTTGGAGGACACTGGACAGAAGAAAAAAAATACTGGAAACCTGTTCTCATTGTGCAACACTGCTGTGACTACCAGAAGAATAATGGTTTCAGAAACATGGAAAACTTACTCAAACAACTTCTTAACAATGGCTTTTCAGAATTTGATCCAGTTTAACAGAAGAATGAAGAACATTTAATGATGCTAATCTGCAATATGGTCAAAGTTCTTATAAACAGAAAACCTTGAAATGAATTTTTCCCAATATTAATCAGCAGAATTTGACCTACTTTGAGATAAAATATCTGAATTAAGAACATTAAAGGTTTATTTAATTGTTCTTGATTTTTGTGATCAAATGATTGCTATTTTTAGAAATAGAATAAACTTTTGAACAAGTTCTTTTTAAAAGAACCTGCAGTCATTCTTTACAAATTGACTACATTTAACAGAAAGCACTGTTCATAAAAGGCATTCAAATTTATACTAATTCTGCTCGATTCATCATCATATATGGCCACATGGAAAATGCTTTAAATGACTTATAAAAATCACTCAACCCAATTTATGCATATTCAGCATTCAGACATGATTGGCTTTTAAGATGATAGTAGTTTTTTTGTTTTTATAAGGAATCAACACATTAAAAGAATGAAATTTATATACTTTTTGTACAACATGAGGTAATTTTTGATAGTTTTTACATTCTGTTTATGTGTTCTATTGTTATCCATTCAGTACCGCTATGAGGAAGATGCAGAGAAAGCAGTAAATGACTTAAACAATCGCTGGTTTAATGGGCGGCCAATTCATGCAGAGCTATCTCCTGTGACAGATTTTCGTGAAGCATGCTGTAGGCAGTATGAAATGGGGTAGGTGATTCAGTCTTCCATCATTTTACAAACTTTTGAAAAATATTCGTTTAAGAAAACTTTTAATTTTGCAAATGATAGCTTATCTACTACCCACTCCACTCCCACAACAATTTTCAAAATATGTATATGGCTTATCATAGAAGAAATGCTGTTCTAAATTTTTAATATTTAATTAATACAAACGGTAAAATATGGCTGTAACATTAAATTCAACATACTTGCTATCAGGCATTAAATTTGTTTAAAAGATTATGATAGACTTGCCATAATGCTAAGCATATTATGTCCATCTATTAGTAATTTTGTTTCTGAGCAGAAACTCAAGTTCTTCATCATCTACAGTTTCTTAACCTTTTGGATGACTTGCACTTGGGGGAAGGAAAAGCCTATTTTGTTTGGTCACATGCATGGATCAAACTTGTGGACCATTTGCACTTGGAGTAAGGGAAATGTGTATTGATTTTGGGTCAAAAGGGCAAGATTGCTGTAGCTAAGAGGGGAGGGAAATAAAGGTTTCTGCATAATAACATTCATTCTGAATCTTAGACATAAGAAAAATGCTTTTCTTTGAATAATACTAGCAATACTTTACCTACCTGGATTAAACATTGTGAATGACTTGCACTTCAGGTTAGGAAGTAGGAAATAGATTTTGGTGTCAAAAGATCAGAAATCAAAGTCAGTGGGACTGAAGGAAGTAAAAAGGTTTTTGCTATAATAACTTTAATTTCATATCACATATCTAGATCAAAGTTTGTGGATGGTTTGCACCACGTGTAAATAGCCTTTTGATTCTTGGGTGATCATGTAAATGGAAGCATGCAGGTTGGGAGTAGTGGCATTTTATTGGTATTAGTACGTAAATCTTGTATGTTACAGAATTTTTTTTGCACCTCAGTGTTTAAAGCCTTATTAATTCCAGCGAGTGTACCCGAGGAGGTTTCTGTAATTTCATGCACTTGAAACCAATCTCCCGTGAACTGAGACGAGAGCTGTATGGAAGAACCCGTAAATCTAAAAAAAGGTATGTCATGATGCTGTTACACAGTGCTGCATTATCAGTAGTAGTTCCAGTAAATTCACTTGTCTACCTACCTTTTCACTTGTCCCAGAATTTAATTCACTTACCTTGATTTTATTAAATGTATAAGAAAGGAAATAATATACAAAATATTTATTTCTTGAAAAGACAATTTCAGTTTTCCATTGACTTATAGATGCCGTTTTCTTGCTCCTATAGGGAAGCATCAGTGTTTCTGTCAGCAAGAATGAAAAGGAATTTACTAGAATTTTGATTTTCCTAACATCTTTCAAGACTTGATCAGCGGACAGAAAAAAGTTCATGCTTTGAGTCAGTCCTTGTAATAAACACTAAGTTCAACTCTGTTCTTCTGTCAAGTGCACACAGCATTTCCTTATTAGAAAATAGGTTTCCAAAACAGGTTGAGAAGTAAGATGTCTTGAAAGAGAAATCTCATTTTTATTTAATTTAAAATGGATTTTCCTAGTGGTTTTTCAGCGATTATGACTCAATAGATTTTCTTAACATGTACATGCTGGCTTGTGTCACACATATACTGTACTGTACACGAGTATATGCTGGCTAATATCGTGCATATACTGTGCTGTACACAAGTACATGCTGGCTAGTGTCATGCATATACCATACTGTACATCAGGACATATTGGCTAATATCATGTATATACTTTTCTTAGGGTTGATCATATATTTTTATCAACCACTTCTTTAGACAGTTCATATGTCACACATAGATATTTACTTATCCCAAACTTTCAGTCACTTGCCAGGGTTCATTGAAATGTATGCATTTTAATATTTAAAAACTATGGATATACAGTGTGTTTTGTTTCATGAAAGGCTTTAGTTTTTAGACATTGTTTTTGTCAGGGTATCTTGTATGCACCATTTCTTGCTCTGATATGATAGCATCAGTATTTCCATCAAAAGATTTTTTAAAATGAATTTACTGGAGTTCAGACCTTCCCTAACTTCTCTCTCTTTCTCTAGTCTTGATCAATTTAATAAGTGTCTCCTGCTCGGAGTATGTTCTTATAATTCACATCTAGTTTATTACTGTTCTCCTGGAGTGCACACATTACTTCCATATCAGAAAATGGTATTCCATATTGGGCTAGGGTGTAGGCTGTGTTAAAGAGAGCTCTCACTTTATTTTTCATTTTGTTCTCATTTGGTTTTAAAATGGCCTTTCCTAATGGAGCATTTGCAGCTATAACTTTATGGATTATCTGCACATGCTGGCCAGTGTCATGCATATACCACAGGCCTTATGAGGTCCAGAACTGTTATGAGATTTGCTTGATTCTCAATTGTCAGTTCTATTGACCAATGCAATGGCTGAATTTCCAACTTGTGTCAGTTTGGGATACTGTTTGCAATGACTGCAAAACATCTTTCCTTCAGAGCCATTGAATATAAGCTTGGAATAATTGTCAACACAATGTGCCTTGAAAAAATAATTTTTTCTTGGTTCCATCATATTTGAAATTCTTTTTGCTGCCACAGAGTCCAGCTTGTCTAATTAAGTCTCTGGCACCCATATCCTTCCACTTTCAAGTGAATTTTCGTTCCCTGAATTATCCTATTGACCCTCATTGCAAAAATAATTTAATAGAGTACTCATATCTATATAGAAAAGACCGCTTCATTATGCAACTACTTTAAAGTGATCATAGCATACATTTTGTTAAATGCAAACATAGACTGCTTTAGTGTAATTGTTTCATTTCAAATGCAATACTGCATTCCTTAGTTTAATCTTTCAATTATACCAGATTAGCTTTGTGTGACATTATTTGCCTGGCTGATAACTTGGTCACTTAGTCCAGTATGCAGTCAAGCAGTAATAGAAATCACTCACATGTGACAATTATCAGTGACTTTTACTGTAGTATAACAGGATGTGAATGAATAAATGGAAGTGGAGTCAAGCATTCAGTATGCACATTGGGCATTAATGTCCAGATAAAGAGAGAAAAAGTAATTTAAATATGAAAATTAGTACTTGGATAACTGGATAACTTGCTTTACAAAAAGAAAAAGGACTTGTCCCTGACTGGTGCCCTGGAAAATTTCTTCCTTGACTTCAGATATGTATTGATCGGGATATGTGATTTGATAGCCATGATGCTGTACCTTAGTATATGCTAGCTAGTGTCATGCATATACTGTGTCAGAACTGTCACAAAACTTGATTAGTTCAGTTTTAATTTTTTTCGGATCCAGTGACATGTACACTGGTTGAACTTTGACTGGCTGCCACAGGCAGACACATATCTAATGGACATAGTTACTTCAGATTCAATAGCATCTCTCCAGGGGTTACGCTACCCGACAAAATGGGCAAAAATGTCGCCTCAGAAATGTAAACATTGCCTTCTGTTAGGAAATCGAAAAATGACTTTGTCCTCTGATTTTTCTGACAAAATAGCAGTAGGTTATTACTTTTGAGATGCCCCTTCACTGTAGTCAGTAAGTCCTGGCACTGTTGTAACCCAGGGCGAAATGTATTTATGTGGTGTTGATACCAATCAGCTTACTTGTAATGGTGGACATCGCTGAATATATGATATACCACTTCATTAAACTGTCTGTATTCATAAATAATTGGGCAAATAGATTCAGGAAAATATATAATATAATGAAAAGAAAGTTTAAATATTATGTTATAGGAGATTTAGCCTAAATATTTAATACTGTAAGTCAGAAACGTGACAACCTATGTCGTGGATTTCAAAACAATGCTGCAAGGTCAAGGTTGTTTTCTGATACACTGTAATTAATTTTCGTGAAAATATGCAAAATATATATGATAGTGAAGCAATTATTATTTATATTGTTATTACCAGTACGTAGACAAATGCAACCATAAATATGCAGTCCTATTAATGAATTTTTGTAACAAAGAAAGAAATAGTTATATTAAGAGAAGCACTTTTTCTATAAACTGATGCACTCACATGGTGCAAAACATGTTCTTGGATATTTTGGTTGGGCAAAAAAAGGGTCCAGTTTAGTTATATATCGACTTTAATGCTTCAGTGTGTTGTCTGAATAGTTTTACAGTAATGTTTTATTGGGAACAAGGAAATCAGGCTGAGGAGTATGGTTTGAAGTCGCTATTGCTTTTATTCCTATGACATGTATTACTGGTTGTTTCCAAGAATGCTAGAAATCTTTTTGACTGCAATTTTACACAAAACTTGTAGCAAATAAAGCAAATAAAATAATTAAGTGGTAGTTTATTTAGCATTTTTACCAACTTGCAATTACAAGACTAATCTTGTTAATGCTATCAGTTAAAATTAATTACAATGGATGACTTCTGCTGTGATTTTTAAGTCATATGGCCAAAGCAAACAGCATTTACCAAGAACTCAAACACACGTATACTACAATTATTAATATAATGGGTAATAGAATATTTTTTTTACACATACAAAATGTATTGATAATTCCTCTTCTCTCTGTTTTATAGGCTGTCATGTGTGCCTTTTTACAGTTTAATTGTTATAGTGTTTAGCTCTGTACACTGTCCAAGTAGGACATGTGCCAGACCACCTGTATATGTTATGTGTTCTATATTCTCTTAAGATTTAGACCATGGGCAAGACCAAATTTTAACTTTTGAGACATTGGACATGTAGCTTGCTCAAATTGTGAATATACAACTGTCAGACTTGTACATCTTTGACCAGATTATGGCAACTGGGAAAGTTAATGAAAATGTTTTTGAATCCAAAAATGGTGTTAAATACAAAAACAAACAGCAAACTTGTCAACTCCTCATTTCAGCTGCATTTTCCTTGTCACAATTTAGCCCAGTGGCATTATGTGCTACAAAACCATGCAACCATAGCATAAAGGTTACAATAAATCTAATAAAAAGGAATGTGAAATCAAAATAAAAAAGTACAGATATTTATTTGATCAAAGTACCTCAGTTTGACTAAGTAGACTATGTCATTAAAGAACTTAGAATCCGAATACAGTAAATGCAGCTTAGTAGTCAAAGTGAAAAATCTTTTTTTGGAGCAGAATTATCCAAAGACTATCTGCGAGTTGTAAAAGGGTGTTCTCATTATAGAATGGTATTCACACACAGATATGGAACAGATTGGGCTGAGAAACAATAAACAGATTAAAGCTTATACAACTAGAGGCAACATCTTATAAAGATTTTTATTGTAATAGGGGACTTGCAGGGTGGATCAGGAAAAGAGAGATGAATGCTGAATTAATAGTTAAATACTGAACTGTGGTAATTTTCTCCTCCCCATTGTTTGTTCTACACCTCCCCCTTGTTTTTGTGAAAATGGGGGAAATCCCCACTTACAATAAAATCCTGGGAGCATATCTGCAGTTGTCTTTATCACCTGCCATTGAATGAGATGGAGATCAAAACAAACCACCTCAGTTAAGTGCCTTGCACTTAAAATGGACCAACCAACTGGATATGTGGATCAAATACACTGTACCCGATCCCAACATCATGAACTGGACCAGATTATGCCAATTATTATGGCTCAGACCCGCCACTATTTGGACTCTACTATATGGTTCTAGTCACAGTGGGTTACTATCACCATCATCATACATGATAAAAGGCTTTATCGACTGCAATGGATTAATACAGAGATCAAAGCAAGTGTACTTAGATATTATTTCAAGATGGCTGTATGAACCAGTTTTATGGATGAAATATCCCCTTGATCCATCCCAACATGAATAACAGAACTCATGCAAGACAAAATTGCACTGTTCTATAACATCTGGACTCGTCTTACATGTCAGATCACAACACGCTGCCACTACAATCAGTCTAACCATTTTAAGCCAGAAGATGGAAAGTCTTTGTCCAGTTTGCTTACTTTATACTTTATCTTGTCACTTTATACACCTGGTACCTGGTTTAGTTCCCTAGTACACACAGGATATGGAATCACTGCCTTTGCCACTCATGGGAGCACTCAGTGATATTTGGGAGTAGGGCTGTCTCTTTAGATAATCTTGTCATTGTTTCATCTCAGACTGTACAGGAGGTGACAGCATTTTATTTACCTAGAGATGACAAAGTATATTGACAAGCTCCATTATCTTCATCTTTTGTAAATCACACTATAACAAGAGAAGACTATGCCTTCTGTTTGTCAAATGAGCAAGTCATTTGCTTGTTACTACCAGAATTTTCTTCTCCATCAGTTGCTCAGTCTGGAAGTTCAAGCATCTGTTGACATGCTAATCTATAAAAACTGTCCATTGTTCTACTATTATCATGGTTAGGTTGAGTAGCTTACATTTAGAGTTTTACAAAGATACAGAAACCATGGAGAAGCTCTTGTCATTAACCACATCAGATACTGTCTTGCATGGTGCAAGTAGAGGCTGGTTTTACAGATTACATACTCCATAACCTGCTCCAGCATAAGGAATTGGTATTGCTATGGAGGATATGATGGCTATGTTCTGTCACTATCAGATTCAGCCATCAGAATCGGACACCATAAGGTCAATAAAGACACCTATCATGCCAGTTAAGTTAAATTTAAGGTCCGATGATCAGTATCTCATATGCCATTCCAACATCAGTCCACTGGCACTCTTATGGCTCATTCTATCGATGATAGTGCCACAATGTTATTGAGGTTAGTACAATGGCCATGTTCTATCGAGATCCAGCTGTACAGTCTATTAGACCACACAAGGTTAATTATTGGCTCCAATGGCCTAGTGGTTAGAGCGTCCGCCTCGGATGTGTGAGGTCGTGGGTTCAATCCTCGGCCAAGTCATACTAGAGTCTTGAAAAAAATTGTACTAACAGCTGCCTTGCTTGGTGCTCAGCAATAAGAGGTCAGTGTTAGGACTGGTCAGCCTAGTGTCAGGATAATGTGACTGTTTGGGACATCATATTACAAATCTGCAGCATTATGCTCCAGTGCTAGACATCACTATAAATTGTCACACTGCAGACATCGTAGCGATATGAGTGAAAAATTGTTAAAGCTACATTAAAAATCTAAATCACACACTCCCACCAGGTTAATTATTGAAAATTTTGCCTATAAGTGCCACAATACACCCAACTCACTTCATTGCCAGTAGTTCCATTTACCTAGTTAATAAAGGCCCATAACGGTGAAAACAATCCTGCAGATACAGTACAAGCTCAGTCAAAATTCTCAACAAGCAGTGCATAGGAGGTCCAATTTCAGGAATTGAAGAACCTTACTTGGCTAATGTCAAGTGGTCCCTAGCAGTTAAGCCTTTGAGTTGTAGGTTTGTATGGATGCAAACACACTTATCTAGTATGCATATCCCCTTCCATCATCACAGGAGGACATAAGCTCACTCAGCATCATCTACTGCATGTCAATATCCTCGAGGTCAGAGCCATAAAAGAAGCATTCCATTGATGGCAGGATGAGCTAAATCGACAGGGTTGTCCTCATTCTGTCCAACAACTTCACTGTGGTGAATTATATCAGAGAGAAAGAGGGAATCAAGTCTCTGGACCTTTACATTCTTATTTTTAAATTTCTACATCTTCTGCATACAAATTTGTCACATTCCTAACAGACTCAATGTATTGGCCAATATTTTGCCATCTTGGAAGAATTAAATAATAAAAACATGTGCCCTCCAGGATTGATCATTGGATCACTGAAGGCAACAAGGTGAAATGCAAAACTTACAACCTTTGTTTCATCAGTTCCAAGTCCAAAGGCCTGTGCAGTTGATGCTTTTTTCATATATTGGACTCTGCTTGTGTTCGAGTCAAGGATTCGGCGAATGTGGATATGTGAGAAAGCTTGCCAGTAGCTTCTCGTGGGTCAGTGGTTTTTTTCCGGTGATTTCCTGGTTTCTTCCTCCACCATTAATACTGGCCGCCATGAATAGCCTATCGTGTGCTGAAAAATGGCGTTAAGCCCAACAACAACAACAACAACAACAACAACAACAACATATATTGGAATACTCTCCAACATTGCTTGCTGTGTCCAGATGTGATACAGAAAAAATATGGATCAACAACCTCTTCAATTTAGCAGCAGAAATCCCAAAGAAATTGGGAGAAAAAGTGAAAAGAAAACCACAATGTCTGGCATTCCAATCCATACTTGTTGAGCCTGCATGCCTGGTTTATAGTAAATAAGCACTTAATAAGAAACAGTTCTCTTAGCAAGTTGTGGAGAGAATCACTTGAATGTGACAGCGCTCCACTTTGCACAAGGGAAAATAGAGTTGCCCAATGGTGTCAGTGCTAACACATGGTGCTGTTAAACTGATCGATACCTGAAATAGTTGCCATCCAACATTGGCTCTTTGACGTGAACAGTTAGCTCTGATTACAGTAAATGATTCGATGATCTCTAAACCAACCTGGAAGAGAGGTTATCAGACCTATCTGATCTTTTGTTATATTTTAATTTAGCATGGCCAAAGGTATTGTCATTGTGCCCCAAGTTAATCTATCATAGGTGCTCACCAGAACAAGTAAGACACCATTTGATTCTCTCTCATGGGGTTCATTGACTTACCTCTACTATACAAGACCTGCTTCCTACTTGCATTAGCAACAGCAGGCAGATTCTTTGAGATAAATGTGTTGCCAGTCAACCCAAACAACTGCAGTTCCAACATGATGGATCCATTTCACTCATGACTGCCCTTGCTATCTTTGTCAAGATCATACTTTCTGCCTATGGGACATCAGGTATTTTTGGTGCAACCCCTGTCAATGCTGGACTTTTCATCTTAGGGCCCTCTACAGAATTCAGTGAGATCTCTGAAGTGTTACCTGAGAAGATCGAGCCTTTGTGTTGAAAGAGATCCTGTCTCTTTGTACCTCTCAAGGAGGGCAAAGACGACATTTCAGCACATGCATTCTCATGCTTGATAAAATGGGATCTCTGCTCCATGTATCAAAATGTAACCCCAGACCAAATGAACTTACTCTGCATATTGGCTCATGATGAAGTTTGGGCAGATGCAGCATCCATTGCATTTGGATGAAACTGTCTCCTAGCTGACCTTCAAGATATTGATGGATGTCAGAGTTGACATTTTCCTTTAATCTATGAGATCTTTTCTCAGCTATTCTTGGTGGTGGGGCCCATTACTGCTGCACTGCACAACAGCTTACCTTTCTGGAGTGTTGGCTGCTTGCTTAGACATGGCTTCCTTAAAGTGAATTTTGGGGACGTGACAATTTCTTCCCATAAAGATGCTGAGCCTGAGCATGTGTCTATTTTCACCCAACTTATAAGAGTTATTGCCCTTATTTGCTTGCCTCTGAATTCAGTGTTTGACAATCTTTTGATTTCATTTGATTGGATTGGATCACTACAAAACATGGAAAATATTAAATAATAAATGACATGCCATTTTTAGTTCTGAAGGTTATAGAGCAGGAGAGCTTATAGGAAGACCTGTTGTATGTCATCTGTCTGTCCATTAGAACAAGATTGTTAATGATGCTTCTCTTGAATTACGTTTGAAAATAGTGCTGCTCTGGCATCAAGTAAGGTCTCCACAGCAGCCATCTTGAAAATCTTGTCACTACTCTTAAAAAAAATTATCAAATCAATGTTTTATTTTACTGAAAGACTCCTTTAGAACTTCTGACGTCTGATTGGTCCAAAATGAAAATGATGCCAATTCTGATGTTCATCATGGCAGCCATCTTGAGAATCTTATTATTTCTTCTCCCCTTGACAGAAAGTCATATAAGCATGTTTTCAACAGACTACTTCCTATGGTGTCTAGTTGGTCTTAAGAAAAAAATGTTTGATATCCAGTACAGCCACCATAGAAGCCAACTTGTTCATCCTAGATGGAAGTCATCTCAGAATAGGGTTATTACCAGAATACTTCTTATGTCTGATCGGTACAGAATGGAAATTGTTCCACTTACATATCTTGATATTGCTTATCCTAAATGGAAAGTTATATTGATAAGCAGATTTTAACAGAAGACTAATTGGTTTATCAAGTTGGTCCTCTAATGATAATGGAGATTATCAGAACTCAATTATGGCTGCCACATTAGGCATATTGAAAATCTTGTCAAAATTCTCTTGATTGAATGGTAACATCAGTATGGGGTTTTCATTAAAAGTCTTCTAACGATGGTTTGTCTCTTAAATGAAAATGGTGCCAATCTTGCATCCAATATGGCTGCCACAATGGCTAAATTGAAAATCTTGTCACTCAAGAATGTCATAAATTATTTCAACACTCAACAGTTAAAAGGAAGAATAGTTGTATCTTGAATTCATGTAAAAAAAAATTTGGGCCAGCATCAGCAGTCCAGTCATTTCCAGATTGAATCACTGTGTAATATAAAATTGTGAATGTAATTATTCTTGATTTTTTAAATGGGTTGTTGAAAAATTTGAGTACATGTTATATTCATTATTGAAGGTATTTATTTTACTTACACTTTTTTATTAGTTCTGTGCAGCTTTTAATCATAGGGCTAGGGATGGGATGTGGGATGGGTGGGGATATATTTACATTCTTCTAGTTTCAATCTACTGTACTAATGATCTGTATGTCTGTCCATACCCTAGGTCAGTGTTGAGGTCTTATAGAGCAGGCTTTTTGTTTAAGTTTATTGTATGGTGCTTGACAAAGCGAGTCTTATGTCAAAATTAGTTTTGTATTATTTGTTTTTTAAACTGGTAGCTTTGGATGTGTCAGGATAGATTCAGAATTCATGAATCACATTACACATCTTCATAGGCAAATATTTGAGGAGTTATTCCTGTTAGATAGAAAATTAAGTTTAGTGTCAGTCTTTATTTTAGAACTAGTTTGGGACTTACAAGTTTTATTATAAGTGAAAATTTAAAATTTATTTGTTTTGCATTGTATTCTGTGAATTGATACAAAAAAGCTACACATTAGTTCAGTGAAACACTCGTTACTCAAGAATATGGCTATTTTCTTCCATTGCTCTACTCCTATATTTGCTTAAAAATGTTTAAACATTCTGAAAATTTTAAATTGGAATGGAACTTGTTTTTTAAGGTCTAAGTCCCGCTCACCACCAACACGACGCAGTAAAAGCCGCGAGAGACGAAGATCCAGGAGTAGAGAAAAAAGATCTCGCAGTCGTGAACGCAGGAGGTCCAGATCACGAGACCGTTATGGACGCTACTGAGTGTCCTTGTTCACCAAGATGTTTTTTCATTGTGTTTTTCACCAGTCTCCAAGACCAATTTCATGACATGTTTAGGACAGAATAGGCTTTTCTTGCCTGTTTCTTTATACTTGTTGATCATTATTCATTTGTCTTGGCGACTGGTTATGTGGAATATGTACAGTTATCATTTCTCATATCAGACAACATTGTAGGGTACTGAGCTTCACAGTAATATGTATATTGAAAAGTTATTATGGAAATTCCCATGTTTTCATCATACATTTATTACACATTTTCAGTATTAGTACTTGCATTATTGCATGAACTGGACTTGATTTTATACTTTAGAAATAAATTCTTTTCTGTCAATATGTCTGAAGGGCAAAACATGTACAATTATACTGCATAATTGCAATTTAGCAGGTAAATTGTAAACTATTGTTGAATTGTAGATAATGATAGTAGAGACCGCATCTCATTAAAATAAAAATTTTACATTTCTTGGTCTTAATTATTAACATTGCTTTACAAACATGAAACAAAACAGAGGTTTGGCTTGACCTTTTGATTGTGAACACTACTGGACATAGACCTAAAATGTTTATATGATGCCTGGTGTCCCTCACCCTCCTGTCATCCATCTGTTGTCAAGGAACATAAGTTCTTTGTAGTTATTCCCCTGAACTGCTCAGACGATTGCCATGAATCGTAATTCATCCAAAGTCTAATTGGTTGCAAATCTAGTTGGTTTGTAATGAACCAGTGCTGCCATGATAACCATCTTGAACATCTTGAGATTATGAACACAGTGGTTTTTATACATACAATTGACTTTGATAACAGTTTGATTTTATTTGCATTCTAATGATTACTTGGATAGTTACAAATTTGAGCTTTTTAGCACTTCTGGTTTGTCAGCATGATAACACAAACAAATATGAATGGTTTTTAATTAAACCCAATTTGTGGAATTATTAGAAAAGAATAGTCCAACTGCAAAAGTCAGATCTAAAATTATAATTACTGTAACATTCACTTGTGTGTGTGTGAGTATCCCACAAACTACATTTTTTGGTTCATGTGGCCTGTGGCTTTGAAGATGTTGAACCACCCATGTTAGGGCTGGTCCATTGAAGCATACATGGGACCCAGGGAAGGCACGTTTGATCTGGGGTACTCACCCATAGATACAATTATAAACTTATCATTTTAATATGAACTCTGTGAAATTAAATTACACTGGCATATATATTTTAAAAACTGCCTTCCCTGGGTACCATATATGTTTAAATGGAACAACTTTTAGAAGACTACCGTCATTATCACTTTAAGAAAAAATTCTCTCCCTGAACTATTAAAATATTGATTAAACCAAAATTTCTTTTATGGGTATCAAGACATTGTCTGAGACTAGTTCATTTATTTTCTGACCATGATAATCTGACATTCTTGTCAATCAGTGAAGTGTCAGTTCCTTTTAGGGACTTTTGTTTTAAGATATAAATATGTATGTTTTGAAATAAAGTGTTTTTGACAAATGGTGCAATTTCAGTTTTTCTAATCAAATTAGTTATCCCACATAAACAGGAAACTTTGAAATACAAATATAAAATGTGGCAAATGTAAATATGAAAACCATTTCCTGTATTTTTACATAAAGTAAACTTAACATGTGGCTAGAGCTGATACAGCAAAAAAAGAGCCACTTTTCATCTCCATGGAAACTGAACTTCATTATCACACTTTATTGGATGGAATTCATTAATGATAAGCAAAATTTTCATGACCTGTGGACTTTATTGAAAATGAAGTTGACAGTTGACTGTTTTAAATCAAAATGTCAGCAAATATAATTGGCTAGTGTATGATTTTCTTACCAGCCAAAGGAGCTCCAAAGGTATATCTCTTGTGACCATCAGTGTGATGGTTGATATAAAATGGTTGTGGTTATGGGCCGAACGATTCAACTCCCAAGTGCAACATGCAGCTGATAGTTCAACAAAGGCTCTTAAACTGACAGTTTTCATCAAAATTAATCAGTATGCCAAGAATACATGCCATGCAAGGAATTGGTACTTCATGCAAGATTTACTTCCACTGAAAAGAAAGAGCTTAACAAAAGCTACACACCTCAAAGAATGAAAATTAGATAACAGAAGTTCTCCAATGACCATGGGCAAATTTCATGTTTTGCAAAAGTATGTTTACACATTTTTATCAAGAATTTTACTTTGTTCAGATTTAATCAAGACCTAAACTTAATTGGCTCTAGCAAGTCATCCCAACAAAGTAAAGTGGCCAAGTGTTTACATACATGTCCACTAGTCAGAATATATGGATAATGCACTATATGCACTGTAAATTTCCAGATAGAAGTGCTTAGTTGCAATGATGCATGAGTGGGGATGGGGCTTGTTAGGAGTTTTCAGTCTATCTTCACATTAGTGTCAAACAGTACAATGGTGCATGCAGTAAGTTATCAATATAATTTTGAACACTAGCAAAAATGTATTTACTTGTTAAAGCTATCACACAACACATAGCTCCATTTCTTACATTTGCTGGGGTTGCAACAGTCCAAAAGGACATCTACTCTGATTGCAAGACTGAACTAGGTGCAGAAATGCATATTTCAAGGTAAGGGATTCTGTCCTAGAGCTACAATGGTCCCTGTCTTATACAGCTTCATAAGAAAAACTATTTTAAATAACCACAAAACACCCTGCAGCTACAGTGGTCCCAGCCATACTCTGGCATTCACAACTGTAAAGAAGCAGTCTTAGAACAATAACATATTTTCTCCTTGGAGTAAGCCTTGTTCAAGCAACCTTTTAGTAATTGGTAATTTTTTATTTAAATAAATGTTTATATACTGGTAGTCAACATTTTGGGTCCTAAAGTAACTTTGTATGAGCATGATGACAGATTGTAGTACCATGTCAGAATATTACATTTTTATAGTTATGGTCCTGTTTGACTTTCACCTTTTTTTCTTAAGTTGCTTCATATTAGTTTGGGTGAATCATGTTGTATGGATATAAATCTAGTCTGAGGTTTTAGATTTCTTAAATTTGTGAACTTTACCATATTTCTGCCATCAGTAAGCCACTTTCTTAATTTATAATGATCAAACATTTTGAGTTTTGCCCTTGCATTTGGAGAGCATCCTTAATAAAGAGCCAGACAGTTACATTAAAAGGTATCTATAATCATATATTCTTGACTTTGTGTTTATCTAATAATAAAGTTATGAAAATTATTGATTAGCACAACACATTAGTGGAAAAGATTGCCTGTGGTATCTCAATAATGTTCAGCTTATCACTTCAACTGGAATCCATCTTTTCCATCTATTGTAGGTCTTATAATTACTGTGGACTATTTTTGCTAACCTACATTCACAAGCATGTGTCAAAACAATATTTTAATGTAAAAAAGAAAGAAACAACTGTAATAAACAATTTACTTTATTGGTTAAAAGCAATGGTATTATTGACATAATATGCTGAGTACAATACAGAAATCCACTTCAGCATTTTTTAGATGACAAGTTTGGATCCATTCAGGCACTGGTAAGACTGCTGAATCTCCATTAACATCACAGGAACATAGCAGTCTGAAATTAAAATGTCAAAGATCTCAAATTTCTTTCATGACTTAAGGTATTGCATAACTTTATTTTGACATTTCCTTTAACAGGTGTATACTTGCTTGCTTGCAATAATTTAAAAAAAAAACCTCAACTGTTCCCAAAACCTATAAATCCCTGCCAAATCTCACATATAAGAAATATGATATTACCAATAACTTAATTTGTTACAAAATGAATAATATCATTATACAATTTTTGTGTTCTTGACTAGTCCAGAATATCTTTATTTTTTTCTGTAATAATCATGACTATAGTAGTTATCAGACCATCCAATTGGAAACCAGAAGAGGACAGCGAGCAATCTGTTTGCTTGTTTACATTGGGAGCTGCGATTTGCTTTGAAAAGCTATAATTTGACAGTGCTAGGGTCCCATTGGTGACCTTAAGGTTAGATGTTATAAATCGGTGAAAGAAATGAGCACATTTTGTGCATTTTTTATATCCTTGATACTTTTGTTTTTAAAATTGGTTGTGGGATGCAAACAAAATGAAGGTTATGCAAATACTAAAGTAGCATTTCTTGGATATATGCACACAACTTGTCTCTACTACAGAACCTACTCTGAACAAAACATTTTTAATTCATCAGGATGAATTGTGCCAAGAAAGTTGGCTTTTCTCCTTATGGCAGGGTTTCTGTCCATATGTCTGAATCTTCTGTGAATATAATTTTATATATATATATATATATATATATATATATATATATATGACGCCCTATATACACAATCCAGTCAGTATTAAGCAATAACTGCTTATAACAAGAAAATGTTTAAAAAAATCTGGACCATTTTTGAGAAACCTGTAATGGGGACCTTGGTGATTGTCTTGTGTGTGTGTGATTTGAGCTGTAACAATTTTTCAGTCATAACACAATGATGTCTGCAGTGTGGTAGTTTATAATAATATCTAACACTGGGGCATCATGCCACAGACATGGAGCATGGTGTCTCACCCAGTCACATTATTCTGGCACCAAGCCGACCAATCCTAACACTAATTAATCCCAGGCACCTAGCGAGGCAGCTGTTAGTACCATTTTTTATAAGTCTATGGTATGACTCTGCCATGGTTTGAACCTGTGACCTCTCACACCCAAGGCAGATGCTCTAATCACTAGACCATCAGAGTGGTTGTGTAGTATTTCCATCACATTGGACCCAGCATGTGCATGGTTTGAGAGAGGCCGAGAATATTTTAATTGCGATCAAGAAATGAAAGATTACCATCCATTTAACTTTGGAACAGTGAGTTTAAATATTTCTAAGACAAAGGCAGGTTCTATCATGTGTTGCAACACAATAATACAAGTAAAGGTGGCATGAAAAGCCCAAGGTTGTAGTTACTTATCACTAAATCTGATAATAAAAGTGTATGCATGTGGTACAGAGTGAATTTCTTTATCTATTTACTTAAATTTGGTCGTTTTCATTAGTATATATGATTTAAATACAGAGCTCATCAAATGTGTGTTAATGCAAAAGACTTGTATATGTTTATTATTAATGAAGATTGTACAATAGCTGGATAATGCAAAGCACCCATTGATGGATAGTAACCACCTATGAAAGTGGTCTAAAGCGCTCTCCATTACGGATCACTGCCATCTCACCTCTGTGTGGGTTCGAGTCTAAGATTCAGCAAATGTGGATATGTGAGAAAGCTTGCCAGTAGCTTTTCGTTGGTCGGTGGTTCTTTCCGCGGTTTTCCCAGTTTCTTCCTCCACCATTAATACTGGCCGCCATGTGCTGAAAAATGGCGTTACGCTCCAGAACAACAACAACCTATGAAAGTGATTTAGTTGAAATATCTTTACTTTTTTTCTTGTCTCCTTAAAAGTAGCCAGCAGTTAAATTTTAGTCTTTAACTGTATGGAGGGGAAGAGTAGATTTCTGTAGTCTATGTTGTAACTTGTAATGGGTGGAAGATGGTAGCTTCCAGATGACCAATGTCTCATTCTGTACATGTTTCTCATGCGATTAAATTCTTGTAATTGTTGATAGTAGAGTTTGCGGCGAAGATCATTGCTGTAGAATAGTATATCACGCCTGCTGGTTGTTATCCAGGGTTCTTTAGTACTGCCATGAATTTGTGGTAAAACCTGTAAAAATGAATAATTTTAATTTAAATTATTGCTGCCCATTACTTATTTTTGTGTATTAAACCAACCTTTGCACAGCAACTTACAACGGCTGTGGATAAAACAGCAAATGTATTTCATCATGAATGCTGCCTTTCACTAAAATTATTTAAATTAGGAAATCTAATATTGCTAATAATAAAGTAATATACATAAAATAAAGGTAAATTATTCATACTATACTGCCAGTATCTTGACATAAATTGTCTGATTGGAGAAACTCAAAATCCATGCACACCCCCAGAGTTATAACGTCCATTTTTCTTTTTTTGTTTTTCAGTTCCATTATGGATGATTCACCAGATCTTTATATTTCCATTTCTGTATTAAACTAATTGCGTACATTATATACTCACGTATAAATCAAATATAACTTCAAGCAGCAGACCCATTTCTTTGTCATCAAATGCAGTTGTATATCAGGGTCTATGTTTGCAGTTGGATTCAACCTGTGAGTGTATGCAGCATTAATCTCAATGTTTTGGTTTTTTTTATCTTTTGAACATGGTTTGATTTTCAAAGGTGAAGTATTTCCAGGGGGTTTCTTACTGGTTATCCTGATTATTTATTTTTTTAAAAATTTTATGTTAGATATTTTAATAAAAGCTTTTAATTCCCATATTATTTTGTTGTAGGATCATAGGATCAATTTGGACTGTAGAGTATACATCATGGCCTTGCTTTGGATGTGCCTGTCTCAAAAGCTATGTTTAATTATTTTCAGTTTCATTTATTTTAGAATTCATCTAGCGCTCTTTCAGAAGTTATTATTATCTACCCTGACAGATTTTATTTTCCTGTTTTAATTACTGCAAAAGTTTGTATATTTGGGCTATTTCAGGCTCATTTCTTGTGTGTATTGGACTTCCCATTTTGAATGGCCATCTGTATGCAACGTGTTTCCCTAATGCCAAATATAAGGAAATTTCATTCACAGTATATAAAATTTGATTACAGAAATGTAAACATTCTCTCAATATAACTTCTTGCAAATGCACACTTCACCATATACCAATCCTAGTTCCAGAAGAACACTGTAGAGAAGAACCATAAAGACATAAACATGTTATTGTTTATTTAATTTTGGTTGCGTAGTTGAAATAAGTTGATAGCAACTAAACTGTCCTTCTGAAAAATGATTGTGTATTTCTTGTACACAACTGTGTGTGTTAGTTCCAAAGTCAAGCCTCCTCCCGTCTCCTCAAATCCCGGATGCAAAGTGAGCTCTTGTAAAACAAAAATGCATGTTGCATTTTCTCAACACAGCATCCAGTGCTATGCTGAATGACAACTTGCCACAAGTTATTGTGATTGTTGCAAATGGCCCCAACTTAAAAATAAATAAAGCAAAACCTACTGGGGTAGAAATGAATGGTGCAAAGCAAATTTTTTAAATTCATAATTTAATATGCTAACTCTTATCTTTGCACTGACTATGATGTAATTATTTTTGGTTAATAAAGTATTACAATTAGCAATCACTGATCTGTTGCTTCTATTGGCAGTATTGTCCATTTTTGGTTGGTTAATTTTGTGGTCTCCTTCCTTTTTCAATTTTTTTTAATTATAGAACACCCTTTTGAAATCCTGATTTTCTTTTGAAGATGAATGAGTTCATAAAGCCAACTTTTGTTTTATCTTTGTGTAGGAATTTTAAATCTGTAAAATAGCCTTCAGTTTCATTGTCCCTTCCATCAAGAATAATATAACAATATTGATAAACAGCTTGTTGATACATGCTGCTTGTTACAGATTTATGGCGTATGCGGTAAGGCTGAATCTTGCAACAATTTCAGAAGAAAAATACCTTGGTTTAAATGTATTTTATTGCCATAAATGTTAACAAACGGGATTGAACTATAACTTATTACAACCTAGAATAAGCCCTTCCACTGCTGTTGCAATTTACATAGATGGTAGCAGTAAATTAAATCAAATTTAAAATAAAATAAATAGATAAAAGATTCAGGCAAGATAGGTAAGAGAGAGAGAAATATTAAAATGAATATATTAATAAAATGATGAACAATTAATGATCATGGCAGAGGTTGGACATTAGTACATACACCAACATAAATTCAGTAGCAAAAAGTTGAGAAAATGATCTTTTTTTATTCAAATTAAAATTTGCAGTAGAGAAAAAAAAGTTGTGAATACATTGTAATTATGTAAAGGGTTTCATGTCTTTAATATATGTTTAGAACGAGTCAAATGATTACCGGTATTAGCATTTGCTGTCAAGTCAGATAATCCAAAGTATTTGTATATATAGCTGATTTAGACCCAATTTCTGACTGCTAAATATAGTATTTATCACAAAATATGTACTGGTATGCATTTTTTTAACTTATAACAACAAGCACATAATGGATAATCTCGCAAATTAGAATATAAACAATCACGCAAATCAATACAGTTATTTCTAATACTAGTATGAAGAGGAAATACTCTCCAGTTTCCAAGGAAAACGTGGAGATTTGTTTTCTTGGTACAGTATCTATATTACCTCTGAAGATAGAAACGTTACTGAATCTCGGAGTGGGTGCCAAAAATTAATAGAAGAGTGTACTGTAGGAACGAGTTTCTGCTTATTTCGAGTGATGTTAATGGAATTAATTAAAATTATTCCTATTTCTAAGATTATACCAGTTGGTCTTACCAGCCAGTGGTTGTAGGTTAGCAAGATAAGAAGGGGAGACTATACATCTTTATGAAAGTAACATGGTTTATGAAGCTTTCATCTATCTGCGATTTCTTGTTTCTAATGGAATTTTTTCTAATTTGAGAGTTTTTGGCTGAACAACTGTTTGATACAATATCAGCCTATTCTAATAAGTGGTGGTTGTATGTGATACATATCTTTTTTAATCTCTGCTTGCTAACTTAAATATAAGTTTATTCAGGGCATTTATCATTATTGAGGTCAAGATAAATAGGTATATGATCAATATGTTTGGTATAGTTTCATGGACTACCAGTTATGCCAAGATGTTTATGGAACATGACAAATGATGTGATTTCTTTCAAGTTTTAGTTCAGGGAAAACTGGCTGTATAATACGCGAGAATAACATTGACTCGGTTTTAGTCAGATTAAAGCTAACCACTGCCTTGACCAGTTTGTAAATCAGTGTTTTGTACATATTCTGCTTTCTAAGTATATGCCAGTGAACTATCGTTAACTCAACACGTAATCGAATGTATCAATAATAAACACAATAAATACAGAGCCTTGCGGTACGCCAGCCGCAACATACTGGCTCTTTGATTTTGCGCTATAACCAATCCATTGTACATTAATTTATGCATTAAATCTTTATGCCAAGCCTGATCAATGTTTTAGTGCATTGCAAAAGACCACACGTCCTCGTTGTGATCGAGCACAGTAAATATACTATGGTGTATATGGTGAACTGAAATGCTGTAGCATTGTTGGGAATAAAATTACATTGATATTTAAAAATAAGATAATTTAAGTATAGGTGGTTATACAGGTGCTTAAAATAATTATTTCCGTAGCTTTCCCGACATAATTTTATAATGAAATAGGCTTGTAATTTAAACATAATTATTTCCATAGCCTTCCCCAACACAGCTTATCATGAAATAGGTAATTTAAAAATAATTATTTCCATATCTTTCCCGACACCGCTTAATAATGATATAGGCATGTAATTTAAAACTAATCACTATGAACTGTCACACTGCAGACATCGTAGCGATATAATTGAAAAATTGTTAAAGCTACGTTAAAAATCTAAAACACACACACACACAGAGT